>JAYLWI010000028.1:0-18193 GCA_037355745.1 Pseudo-nitzschia multiseries | reverse complement strand
TTACATCTCCACTGGGATAGTCCACTCCGGCCAGAGCCGAGACGGTCACCTCTTCAATGAGGGTCTATGCTCAGACCCCTCTACCACACCACAGGCATCTCCCCTGCAGCAATCTCTGCTCAATCCCTTCAAGCAGGGGGAGCCATGGCTCTGCTCCAGGGCAAATGTGATTCTCATGCCATCAAGCTCCTTGGAAGATGGCATAGTAACTGCATGATGAGGTAGCTTCCGAAAACAGGTTGGTTGCTGAATTCTTGATCCAACGGATGAGTGCTTGTTGCGCACTCACTATGGTTTCCGCACACAACCGCTACAGCTGGGATTAGTTTAAGTTGAATCCACGACTCCTAGTTTATGACCAATGACAAAGTCATTAAATCAAGGGCAACAGCAACACCCATGCATTTAATGGCACCACAGCCACTGGGTTTGTGGAGGTCTTGGCAGAGACACTCCCCTATGTCGCTCAATTGCTTAGTCAGGTCCAAGCAGGAGACCAGCCATTCAGTGGCGTGACTACTCCTGCTTTGTTTCTGGCGGGGTGTGAAATAGAAGAGACAACAAACTCTGCTGCTCTGGGGGGGGGGGGGGGGGGGGGGAAGACACACTCCGTTAAATATGTGACAAGTACAAACCACCAAAGAAAAGAACACAGAACACCAAACCGCCAAAGAAGACACCAACTTGCCCTACTTGTCACACCCAATGTAGACATCAAACAACCAAAGATACCATCAAGTAACTATCAGTGACGACTGTACCACCAAACAACTCTCCACTCTCTGCACCTGAAATAACAAAAACTAAGGGTAAGAAGAAACTGTTGGAGCATGATGTGGCTAATTGCAATTGCAAACTCACTAATCCCTCAGAAGACCTCAACAATTGCTAATCCTCTCCCTCCATGGCACTCGTACAGTTAGTGGTTGCCAATAATAGGACACAGCCAGATAGAGGTCCACCCACCATGACTGCACCTACCACCATTGACCACTAGGGGCCCCTTTACATTGAGTTAGCCCTTTCAAAATCCCATGGTAATGCCCAATGATTGCAATTTCGAGGAAAATAAAAATGACGAAGAAGAGCTCTTCATTGAAAGGAGCTGGAAAATGAAAATGATGAAGAACAAGAGCTCTTTGTGAAACTATAGCTTTTTTTTGCTCAGGTCCCACCATGCCGTTCCACAATGTCATTCCACAATGCCGCTCCACAATATTTGGTGGGATTCAAGCCATTGGTGTTGTTTTAATGATCAACCAACCAGTCATTTGCCCAGCACAGCAGTTGCTCACAACTCTCCTGCTTGGTTTGCATGAAAAAAGTTAGCGTATTTCTATTTTGTTATTAATAAACTGGTTTTGATTTTGATTTTCTCGGCTTGCTACCAGTAGGATTTTGATAACTTTTCATTTTGACTTAAATACACATAGTCTCATGCCCAAGATGACCTTTTGACTGGGCTTTTGGCCTTGGCTTTGGCTTTGCTCATCATTGCCGTTCTCATTGTCATCCTTGTCAGTTACACTGTGTCACCCTCTATTGCCATCGTCACCTAAACCACCACAACGGCGGGTATTCACATTATGGGTATCTGTTTCCGCATTATTTGCATGGTCATTCCTAGGAACCTCTTGATTTGATTTGTTGGCTCACCTGGATTAATTTGATCGATTTGTTGTACGGCTTGATATGCTTGTAGGGTTTGATTGGTTTGTTATATCCATGGAGGCATAAGATTCAGCCAAACTGCCAACATCATCCTCATCCTTCTGGGGTTGCCGGTTTTGATCATCCTTGGGTTGTCAGTTTTAATTTGCTGCCTTGAAAGTGGATATTTGTTTCTTCCTTGCATTCATCATGTTAGCTTGACCAAGTAGAGTGTTCACTTCCCCATAAGAAAAAGTAGCAACAGCACCCCCCATCTGAACACGAGGGGTGATAATATTGTCCTTCTCCTTCTCGAAAGAGAAGACAAAGTAGAATGTTGAATTGGTATCTTCATAAGTACTAATAAACCCCAAATCTCCTGGAGGGTTTTTCTTCCAGTTTGAGTTTGGATTCCTAGTAGGACTCCTCTCAACCAGGATTGGCAAGCAAAGAATCCACTTTCTTTGAATATATCCATTAGCAGGGTCACAGCCACTTTTGCTGTTCACACTGTTCAAAGCCTTGTTGAAAGCCCAGACAATCCTTCTGCCATTTGGTCCCCTTCAAAGAGTATTGCCAAGTATAAAAGAAGCTCCGTATCTTGATAGAAATTGAGCACATGATATTTCCATCACAGAGCCTTCACCCAAAATGTTGATCTTGACTGATGTTGCATCAAAACCATCTGGAAAACCAAATCAAACTCCTAGGATGCTTCTGTGGTGTGTCTCTCCATACTCATTATAACTAGGGTCATTTGTGCCAATGTTTGCAAAGACAGAATCATGTTTACGAAGAATCTTAAATCTCAAGGATCCATTCTGTCTGCGGTGCAGAGTACCTCCTCTGGCTCCTGGCTCCTATAACACTATATTTTTCTGCTGTACTAATGTAAGGAGATGGAACACCTACTTTGCCTTCTTATTCTTATTCCTTGTCAAAATGCACTTCGTTGATGACATCTTTGTATTCCCGAGTCTCTTCCAGGAATAAAACCACCTACTAGCTCCTCCTCCGGAACATCAGCAAAGATCTGGGGTCGCTTAAAATTCCCAGCCTTCAAAAATGTTGATTTAAATTGAATGTCTGAAGAGCAATAAGTGATTGAACATAAGTAAGCAACACAAAAATAAGGACTGTAACAACTCCCAGCTTCCTATCTTTGAGCCAGGCATATTCTTCTTCCATAATGCAATGCGTCATAACAACTTCAAGGCGTTCTTTTGGAAGTTTCTTCTTTCTTTCTTTCTCCAGATCTTTTCCATACTTTTGAGCAAGGGTAGGATTGTTTTCAATAAATGTCTTCCATGTTGGAAGGATGTTTGCCTAGTTCACCGGTTCAGTATGCTCTAGTTATCAAAGCAGCATCCGGTCCTTGTGGTCAAGGCATCTTTGAATTATGAGAGCAGAAGTCATTGAAGAAATGACCAAAGCAGACAAAGGCTTCGTTCATAGAACTGTCCGACAGTCAGATGACTATTATTGTAAGAGTGAAAAAGAAGCAAAAAAAGCTCCTGCAGGGAGACATGACTCTATGAGCAAGAGATTCAAGAACTTCAAAGCAACAACTCAACAGAAGTTCAGGCATCATCTTGACCATCAAAAACTTCTGCTTCACAGCATGCCTAGTTACACAAATGATGCTCAAGCACAGCAGTCCTACTTTTGATGTTCAATATTAATCAATTAAGATCTACATTATCATTATTGTTTTACTGTTGCAGCTATTTGTCGCCGTTGCTCCGATGTTTGGTGCTAAGTGGTCGTGTTGCTATCATTCCAGTTGTTGCTATGATGCTGCTGGCTGATGAATTGCCTATCTAGCCTTCTTCCTTCTACTTGTGCTCCTGCTCCTGGTAGCCAAAGGGGGGTACTTGAATTGCCAGTCTTTTGGAATAGGCGGCAATTCAAGTGAACTGACAATCCAATGGTACTAGTGCTGGTACTAGTGCGGTTGCCATATCCTTTTACGATGAGGGCTTTCAGAGTCACAATTCTCCTCCTCTTCATTGTTGAGACAGTGTTCCCTCCAATTGTTACCAATATTAGTTAACCACTCCTCCTGTCCATTCCTGAATTGCACGCATTGCAAGAAACCGTTTTCATACTGGGAATATAGCAGCCAACTTGTCCCATTGGCTCTTCGCCATCATGGTGCAATTCAAGGAGTGCATTGCTCCTGTACAAGCAATTGCTAACCAGAATATTCCCCTATATACTCCATGAGAGGATAGACAAGCTACTTTCTGATCCAGCAGTGAATGCAATCTTTACAAGTGCCAAGCTTCATGATGGTTACGGCAGTGAGAACAAGATATGGGTGCTCGTTGTAAAGGGATCTCAAAATGCTTTCCATTTTTGGCTGTTCTGTTTTCATGATGATTAGAGTTTTGCTCCATAATTTTTTCTTTTGAAACCTGGGCCGCTGGATATCACTTTTAGTGATTGAAATGCAACACCCGTTGGAAGCTTTTTTCAAATTCAAATTTTATTATCACCAAGAAAGAATTTGCTAGGAAGCAAGTTGGCAGCAGTCTTGTTGAGGGTGCTCGGCACTCATACGCACAAGTACCAGCATGAAATATGAGCAAAATCCTAGGTTTTTTTAAAACACAGACATCCTGTAGAATGGAGTTAATCAAGATTCTGTCTGTCCTTTGCTCCATGCAAAAAAAAATCAACCCATCAATTAGCAATCCACCAGACCCCCCAACTCAGTTGCAATTAGATAGTGGTTCAGATTGCTGGCACAGGTGATGGCTTTTGTCTCGTTCATGGGTGATTGCTTGTCTGTGCTCCGCTAGACGTGCTCTGCTGGATGTACTCGGCTAGTCAGCTAGATGTATTCGGCCCAATGTGCTCAGCCTGATGTGATTGGCCACCTAACAGCGCTAATCATTTTACCATCATCTGTGTCAGCAATCCAGGCTAATATCTAAGAAGATTGTGACTGAATGATGGAAGGGCGAGAAATGGGTGCTTGCCTCATTTCCGGTTTTCTAGTAGATGTGTTCGCCATGTGCTCGGTTAGATGTGCTTGGCTAGATGATGTTGCTTGGCTAGTAGATGTGCTTGGCTAGTAGATGTGCTTGACATAAAGTGTCCCTTGTAGCTAGAACAGAAAAAAAAAGCATGCAATTAAATGTATCAGAATATTTAAAGTAGTAGTAATGTGTAGCAATTCATAATTCTTTCTTATCAGCAAATGGCTGTCAACTATTCATAGTACTACTATTAGTAAGTGTGACTGTTACAGTGTGGTGTTTGGAATAGGATAGAAATAATTGTGGCTCAACTCAATACTAATCGGTTGTGGCCAAATTTGTAGAGGAACTGTCAGACATTAATGTAGGGAGCACCAATTTTGAATTTTACGGCAGAGGGCATCACATTGATGATAATCATGTACAATTGTGATGGAGGCGTTGAAAAGGTCCCATGACTCGCACCAAAAAGAGCTACAAACCTCTCACACTGGATATACAACTGATGCCAGAAACAATCTAGCACCGGGCAAAAAAAAATTGCCGGCAACTTCGCAAAGCACTAGTACCCATTATTATTGCCATGTCTGCCCCATGTGATTATTAAAGCACCTCGTTGACTTCAAGAACCAACAAAGTTGTCGCTTTGCATCAGAAACACAAGAAGTGAAATTTCCACATTTGTGGACATCACAAAATCTTGCAAAAAATCTGAAATCGATTGATTCTTTGGTCAAACAAATTATGTTCTTAGTTGTATGCTACATGTAGCAAGGCATTCTTGCTTCTTCTTCCAAAAAGAAGACCAGAACTACAATCGTTGTTTTGGAGCGTTCAGTACGCATAGCTCCCAGAAGAAGGGTCTGGAATCAACCATGGTACACGCTACTTCTGTGGCACATAGGAATATGAATACACTACCCAGATAAGAGATCACACACAAAAATGCCTGTATCTTTTCCTCCCTTGTGGGAGACAGGGGTGTCATTGAGAAAAAGCGCAATGCACTCCCAATTGGGTCAATACAAAAAGACGGAAAGCACATCATCCGTTGGGTGTTCACTGTGTTAATCTCATCATTTTGCCCAATTCTGATTTGCCAGGTTGAATCTTACTTTCTTACTCATGTATGGTGTTTTCATCAGTCTGGATTGCTTGGCTTGTGCAAACCGGCTTTTTTCATCATAGGGTAATACATAAGAATGACGGCCTCAGTGTTTCTAACAGGGTAATGCTTACTGGCTTTCCTGTTATAATTATGGATGATATAGTCCCCAGCATTGATGCTTCTAACAGGACAATGCACCCAGGCCTTACCATTATAATTACCTGTGATATTTCCAATATGACTGCCATTGGATGATTCTAACAGCAGAACTGATGCTTCTAACAGGATAATGCTTACCAGCTTCTTTCCCGTTATAATCACCGGTGGTGTATTTACCACCACTGGTATCAATGATTACTTCACCAGCTCAATTATTCACCCTTGTTGGTGAATAGTGCACTTTCATTGAGCATCTGTCCTTACCTCAGTTTTTCTCATTCAGTTTGGTGACTACTGGGTTCATTATCTTAATAACTTGCTCAAATTCTGAATTTCATTTGCATTCTGAATCTTACTCCAGATTCTGCTAATCTCTTCTATTTTTCCACAGAGCCAAGGATCCTGATTTAGAAGGCACTTTCTATACTGATTTGAGATGGAAGGATCTTGGGCTGTGATCTCATTTTGAATGGTGCACAAAAATCACTTGTCACAAACCTGAACACCCCCAATGCAAATTGAAAATCGTTGTCCAGGTATGAATGTCTTGATTCCCATATCAAAACCATTCATTCCAATGTGGAGGAAACAAACTGCATCAATTCATTAGCTTCTTGTTTCAGGAAACAGAAGGGACACTTGTCACATTTGCATTTTAATGGTTTGGAATATGAAGCAGTTCTAGTAATTGCATTCAAAATGACAAGCACCAAAGTATCATTCATCTTGGGTAAAGACTCTCCAAAAGGTTGAAGCATATTGGCCAGGGCAGGAACATGTGAGTATTTCATCACTTTATGTTGTCAGCAACACCATTGATTGTATTCAATACATTGTGCAAACAACAAGCACCTGAAAAAACATTCAGAGAACAAGTACTGAAAGGCCTTTTAAAATAGATAATCACTGCGAGTTTTACTTCTTCAGGTGAAAAACCTGAGAATGTACTCAAACTCAAGTAAAACAAATCCTTGAGTATGATCTAGTACCGGTACCGGTACACTACTAGCTGATAACGGTTAGTTGGTTTTCCAATTATTATCCTTTTCGTTGCAAATTCAACTATTTCACAAGTCAAAGTAACAGAGTTTACAAGAAACAACAAGAAGGCGTTGCTGTAGTATAGATTAGAATTGGTGAGCTTCCAGGTGAATTCTGACTTGACTTAAAAGTTTTCTAGTAACCGAAGGCATGTCCACAAGTTACACTTAAGTGTCAGGTTCACGAATCATTAAGGGAACAAGAAACAACCCAACATTACATGAACCGGATCACAAAATAACAGGATTCAGCAATCGGAAGAAAATATGGCTGAGAGACGAACTATTCATAATCTTATCGATAACTCTATTCTAACTAAAAAATAGTCATTTAGAATAGGTTGGAATTGCAGAATAGAAAGTCCTGAATTCAGGACTCATCAGTACTGTGCCCGTTGAGCACAATAGAAGTTCTTCATTCATCCATTGTTTCTTGCCCTATCAAAGCTTTCTGCGTTTTCTCGACACTGTGTCGGTGGTGCCGTATTCATGAGGAACTGTTGTTCCCGGTGACATCACAAGTATATCAGAAGAGCAGATAATCCAATCTAACTCAGAGCGAATGGTCAATATATCATTTGCTGAAAAAACCCGAAGTTGCAATGAATCATACTCGTCGATCGGTTTCTGGTGACGACTGAAGAATTGTGTCACTTGTTTTCTACATTGGGAAAAGTCATGGCTACAATCATACTTGTTGTTCTAAAACTTGCAAACATTTAGATTCAAAAAGGAACAAAACATCAAGGATAGAGGGGGCACTGGACATCGTTGATATTCATTGTGAATCCACCAGTCTGCCCACCTCTGTGACTCTTCTTCTGTCGTTGTTGCCCTTTTTGGCGTTGTTTTTTGTGCCTGTGCCTGTGCCTGTTGCTGGCGTTGCTGTTCCTCGTGCTGGTCATCAGATGACTGTTGATGACCGAACACCTCTCCCTGGGTGTACATCATAAATAGTTCTTGCTCCAGTTCCTGTACTTTTTGTTGCTCTTCTTCCAGTAGACGTTCCAAGATTCGTCGAGAAGTTTCAAAGTATGCCCTCTCCATGTGAAGCTCATCGCGGAAGGAATGAAGTCTCCGTTCCTCTTCTCGTATTTCATTTTCGTACAAATTCCGCTCGGCATTGTACTGAAGCTGTTGCTCGAGAAGTTGCGAAGTTAACCTCTCGTTCTCAACGATGGCATCCTGAAAAAGCGACTCAAGTCGTTTCATTTGAATAAAAGTGTCATCGGTGTTATTAATTTTTCTCTCGAACGTTGACTCGTCTCGCTTTTTTCCGATTTTTGTGACCGTTCATGGTGTTGATATCAATATGTGCATGTGCACCACGAATTACTATCCGTCTCGGAGCAACCGCACCAACGCCACGATTTCGTCCCGGATTTGTAGGGGCTTCGACGCCATTTTTTTCGTTTTCGCGTCTCCCGCTAGCTAATTCTTCGAGTTGTTGGCGTTGACTTTCTAGCAGCCATTCTAATTTTGAGCGTTCCCCTTCGTAGCGAGCACGTTCTCGTTGTAAAGCTTCTTCCGCTTCTTCCACTGAAATGAAATCATACGAACGCTCGTCGTCCCCTCCAACAGGGCTGGATGCGGTTGTCGGGTCGATTACAACTCGCAACAAATATATTTCCCTCATCGCTATATCGCCACTGCCTCCTCTCAAACTTTCGCTGATACCCCGGATCGTAGAGAGTCGTTTTTTGCATCCTATTTGACGAAAGCAATTTGGAGTTTGAAAATCCCTCTGAGTAGGGGATTGAATAAGAGAGGAAGGCAAGCCCAAACAAAGAAAAAGGATACCGAATCATCATGACTTGGAGAAATCAATTATTTTAAACTATGAAAAGAAGCGATGCAGATACTAATGTGCAGATGTCAGGGCGACTTTGGATTGCCGTCGTGCATCCAATCAAGACGTGATTACCATGCAGTCTCCTTCTTTTGAGAGCAAATGAAGGGTGCGTCCGGTGTGTCTGGTTGTTGAAACACCATCGAAAAATAGATTTCTGTTCTTTTCCCGCCAAACAAATACGATACGAACATCAAAAGTCAATCCCCCCCCTACTGGTATTTCTACGCATATCCGTACACAACTCTCGCTGAAACCCTTTTCTTGTGTGTGATTGATGACGCTGAATGACGTTTGTTGAGCAAGGAGAAGCCAATTCTCTGGTTCGCCTTCGTTAAACAAAGTGATGGCTGTCGTCCAGATGGCATTATTTTTTGGACAGTAATCTTACTCCAACTGGTCGACTACCGTACTACCGTTAGTAATCTTCTCATGTTTCGGATTCATTCTCGCATTCTCGACACGGTGTGGGTGGGTGAACTTGTTCACGCCGTGTGTCGTACGGCACGGTATTTCGTGTCCCGTCACTCCTTTTGAACAACGCACAGAAACTTCAGTCACGAGTCACTGACACACTCCATCAGTCATGAATCACTGACATATTCCCCCGCATCAGTCATTGTTCAATCGTATTCGATCATCAAGATAGTCGTCTCCTTGAAGTTCTCATCCAATTCTGATTATCAAAGAACATGGTTCTTTTCCAATCGTGTCATAGTAGATCAACAACAAGCTTAGAAGCTTGTTACACTTCTCGAAGTCATCTTCGATTCTAAAACTCAATAGCACACAATTTCGCCTACAGCGCCTACAGCGTAGTTCATATTGAATTCAATCGCAATATCACTTTGAATTTTTTATTGATAAAACACCTTACACTCCTTCTAAAATTCTACTCTAACATCTGACCCACCATGTTTTGCCATTGCTCAACTTCATGCTGCAAGAAAGCAGCCCCCAATCCCATCCAAACCAGCCATCCTTTATCAGCATTATCCTAACATTTGCCTTGTCCATTGTGTTCCTAACACTGTTCCCCCCACCGCTGCTGCAATCACCACAGCAGCCAACACAACCCCTTCTCTTCCCCCTCTGCCTCCAAAAGTATCCGGACACACCATCAAGAAACAGGACACCACGTTCTGCCCTGATGCCACCGACAAGGAATGCCTCATCTGGGTTATAAAAAATTTCATCAATGCAGTCAGCACTGCCAACCTCAGCATCCACAACGGCGTCAAGCATCATAAGACCCACTGCGTCCTTGGTGGCAATCTAAGGCATTCTTGGGACGCAATTGTTCACGACGCAGGAAGTTCCATTTTCGGCTCTCATTATCCCAAGAACATCCGCGATTTCCTCTCCATGATCCCCCCCTCCAACACCTTCCACATCCAACAAGAATACATGTCGGTGAATGCAACCAAATCATATCGCATGGATTGTTTTGCCCCCGCCGGCTGTCTTTGTCTCATCAATACCCTAAGCATCCACTTGCCCAGATCCAACGGAAAAAAGCTTTGCCCTGACTTCACCTCCATGAAGAACGCATTCTATCGTATCATACTCCAACCTGGCAACTGAAGTTCAACAAAACAGGTAACCAACTTGACAATGCCAGCTACCCCTTTCAATGTCTGGTCACTTTCATGTAGCATTAATGTCTCCACCACCATGATGCTGGACAACAACTCTGACAGAACAACAATCGTTGCAAGTACAACGGCGGATACAACAACAGTAACAACAATAACTAATTCCAGCGCCCTCGCTACAGCTCCTCCTACAGTACCTACTGCGGAAATCCAACCAATGGTGCATGCGCTCCCTACCCCAACACTTATTGCAATGCTTATTCCCAAACTTCCAACCGTGCACCCACCTCAAAATTCACATGCTCACTAAGTCAACTCATACGCGCGCCAACTAACAACTACTCTCCTCGGTTGGGCAACAACAGCAACTTTTGCCCATCACCCAGACACGGTAACAACACCTGCGGCACCCAAACTAGTCCATGGTAAAACACACGTTTTCAACCACATCAACAAAATCCAAATGGCACGCATTGTCTCAACATGAACGACGGCTTCCAATATGATGCCGATGTTCAGGAGCCACACCCAGACAAAACTTATCCATTCCAGGAACACAACAACAACTACTTTCACAATAACCACAATCAATACAACGCACCACTCACTCAAGAATATGACAACAATGATGGATTTTGTCAGGACAATGAAACCGATTGCTACCATCAAGATACCCCAGATCAACATGAACAAAATTGTTGACAACCAAAGCAAAACGAACCCGTTCCATACACAATTTCCCTAGCACGCCTCTCATCCAAACCACTTCATCCACACGACCATATCTCATGTTATGTGATTCTTGTTCCAAAACTACTTTGTTTAGTCATCACGCTCTACCTAATTCAATCACCCCACCTGCCACCACACCCATTTCAGGCGTAACCATGACAGGAGAATTCAACTCCAACCAACAAATATTGCTCCAACACCTTACTCTCCCCGAATTAGCAACCAGCACCAGCCTCCCCTCATTGTATGCCTGGGTCTTCACAGCACCCTGTCAATATGACATAATCCTTGAGCGTGATGCCCTTTGCCACTTCAAAATCATTCTGAATGTCTATGAAAACCTCATCAAAAGTTCAAAATGCATAGTCCCCATGCAAACCTTTCCTCGCCTTCTTGCCAACCCTGCAGCGTTAGCCCTACAGATTCGTGCACTTCAAATTGACCTGGCAACACCAACAGCGCATGACGAAAGTATCCAGAACCAGCCATTCTTGACTCTACCTACAACCAACACGTCGTTCATACCGTCTGCAACAAATGCACACATTTGACCACACAACAACGCAATCAGCTGCACTTTTTGCGCACTGAAAGAAGCCATTCAATGCAAAGCTTACCCGTCCCTTGCATCCAAGACATCCTGTCTTGCAACTCTGGCTACACATTTCTCACCAAAATGGACATCTCAATGCAATACTACACCTTCATCCTTGATGACAAAAGCAAAGACTTCACCACGATCACAACTCCCATTGGCCTCTACAAATATAATTGCCTTCCAATGGGAGTTTCCCAATCCCCTTGACATAGCACAAGAAATAATGGAAAAGGTCCTACAAGACATCCCCAATCTCAAAATCTACATTGACGACATAACATGCTTCAGCAACAACTTCGAAGATCATCTCCAATTAATTGACAACGTCCTCACTCACCTCCACGAGAAAGCCTTCACTATCAGTCCTTTCAAATGTGAATGGACTATCAAAGAAACCAACCAACTTCCTTGGCCACTGGCTAACACCAAACAGTATCAAACCTTACATCAAGAAAGTTAAAGCCATTTTAGCCATGATTCTACCAAAAAAACTCAAAGAGCTCAGAGCTTTCCTTGGCCTTACTATTGCAACATGTGGCCCCGGCAATCTCACATTCTAGCACCGCTCACAAATCTGCTCAAAAACCCTCAAACATTTCAATAGAACAACACATGTCAGAAGGCATTCAAAGAAATCAAATCCATTGTCGCTGCGGAGACAATGCTTGCATATCCCAACCACAACCTCCCATTCAGATCTACATCGATGCCTCCAACTTCCAGCTTGGCGCCATCATCAAACAAAACAACATGCCCATCGCATACTTCACACAAAAACTAAACAAAGCTCAGGCAAACTACACAATCATCAAAAAGAAACTCCTATCCATTGTCAAAACACTCAAGGAATATCTACCAATGCTCCTTGGCACACTCTCTACACCAATCACAAAAATCTTGCCTAAAAAACTTGCGACATACAACACTCAACATATCCTTGGTTGGAAACTCATTCTTGAAGAATACAACCCCCTTTACCATTACATTCAAAGGGCCCAAAAACACAGTCACCAGCTCTCTCAGCTGCACCCCAACCACATTAACCCTATCTTTTGTAACAACCAACCTCAATGACAATATCTCCAACAATGATTCATTTCACTTTTCACAAATGGCCAAGAGCCTCATGACGATGCCATCATACAATGCATCAAGGGATAGTCATCCTGTCAAAGACAGTTACCTCCTACTATCCATCCACTTCAATCCTAAAGGCAGATTGCCATTCCATTTGGCCCCCAGCGTCCATGAATACCAATCACAAGACCAAAAAGTTATCACACTTCCACAAAAAGACCCACACCACTTATTCATTCAAAAATTCAACAGTGTTGACACTGCTTGCCGACTTGACAAACTCACCCCCAATTCTCCCTGGAAAATTGTTATCCCTAACAACATGCTTGCCCCTCTTGGCAAATGGTATCAAGAAATCACAGTTCATTCCACAGGCATGGACCATCTTGAAGCCCTGGAATTAAACCAATCAACATCTCTCCACATACCCCCACAGCAAATGGTATTATCAAGTCCTCTCATAAAACCATCAGACAGATAATTTGCACAATGATTAACCTCAAGCCGCCGCCCAAACTCAGAATCCAACGCAAATGACCTTGTTGACAAAGCAATTGCAGCAACAATGCACGATCTCCACTGCAATCCCATCTTCACGCTTGGCAACTTCCCACCCAGCACCCTTGTTTGCAATCGCAACATGCTTCTGAACATCCCACTTCACGCCAACATCATCACCTTGACCAAACATTGACAAGCTCAAATTGACAACCACCTCATTTGTGCAAACCGCAAACGCACAAAACACAAATTCATTGTTGGTCAAGGTGTATTTGTCAATATACATGATCAAAACAAACTCGACCTTGTTTGCAAAGGTCCCTATCCCATCCTCCAAGTCCATACCAACAACAGCGTTACCATCTGCCGCGGTCCTGAACACAAATGCATCAGCATCTGTCACATCACTCCCACCAAAACCGCATAGTAGTTGATGGTAATGGAGACTGAACAATGCATAGACACTTCAGTCATGAGTCAATGACACACTCCATCATTCATGAGTCACTGACATATTCCTGGTCATCAGTCATTGTTCAACTTCTCCTTGAAGTTCCCATCTGAATCCCAATGTCCAATGAACCATAATATGCTGCTGCCAAATGCTACATTTTGCAATCAAATCAACAGTGCTATGTCGATGGTGCAACAAAATACGAAAAGGCTGATCTCCCAAAGCTCATCTCTGAACAACAAACTCATCTCTCACCAGATGAACAAGCGTGACTTCTTGCTACCATCCTTAGTCCTCACAAGAAACTCTTTGAAGGCCTCACTAACCATAAACTTGGAATCTTCCCCAACAAAGAATTCCACATCAATCTTCAACCTGATGCAAAACCCTAACACACATCACGCAACCATATTCCATTCCTGCTCACTAACAACAAGCAGTTAGAACTGAACTTCTTAACTGAACTTCTTCAACAAGTAATCTTGGCATTCTTGAACACTCCTATGCCACAGAATGGGGCATACCAACCTTCATAGTACCTAAACCAGATGGTTCCTGTTGTCGTATTAGCAACTTTTGTGAACTCAACAAGGTTAATAAGAAACAACATTATCTTCTCCCCAATATCCAAGACATCTTTCATAACCAACATGGCTTCAAATAGCTCACTCTGATCAATGTCAGCATGCAGTTCCACACTTTCAAACTTGGTGAAGAATCCACTTGGAAGTGTGTCCTCATCACTCTCTTTGGCAAATTTTGCCTCCTCTGTCTCCCAATGGGCTTCCTTAATTCTCCAAGTTTGGTCCAAGGTTCCATGGAAGGCATGTACTTTCATCTAACTCAAGTTGAAGTTTACATCAACCATATTGGTATCTTTTCTGATGAACTTGATGCCCATTGCAAAACTATCAATGAAGTTTTTTACCTCCTAAAGGTTCATAACTTCTCTGTCAAAGCAGCCAAATGTCACTGGATCCAAAGCCCTGCACCTTGGTTAGGTCATATCATCTCCGGTATTCAAACAAATCCCATTAAGATCAAGCCCACCCTAAAGCTTGTCTTCCCCAAAAATCATTACCAACTATGATTCTTCATTGGTATGGTTAACTTATACCACAACTTCTGGCGCGGACAGGCTGAAATCCTTGCTCCACTCACAGCTCTTTCTGGTCAATCCAAAGGCAAACTTGAACCCAAGCCAGAACTCCTCACATCTTTCAATTGTGCAAAAGCTATGATCATGGAAGATATCCTTCTTGGCTATCATGATCATAACAAGCCATTTCAAATCTACTCTGATGCTTCTGACTATCAGTTAGGTGGTGTAACCATTCAAGATTGCTGCATCATTGTCTGTTTCTGTCACAAACTCACAAAGGCTCAACTCAACTATCCTACCATCAATAAAGAAATGCTTTGCATCATCAAACTCTTCAAGGAATTCCAACCTATCCTCTGGGATACAGTACTTATTGTATACACTGATCACATCAACCTCACTTGCCAAACCATCAACTCTCATTGAAGCATCACTTAGCGCATGCTCCTCAAAGAATTCTCTCCTGTCTTCAAGTAAATTGAAGGCAAAGACAACATCATTGCAGATGCACTCTCTTGCCTCCCTATTCAGGATGACAAGGATCCAATAAATCAACCCAATGAAGAAGCATCCTCTGTCATTGATACCTCCTCCATAACTGTATCCAACCTATTTGTCCAACCATCCTAAAAGTGTTCCTTACTATCCCCTGTCCTTTCCTGAGCTCTCTGTTGCACAGCTTGCTGATGAAAGTATAATCCACAATGAAAAGTATACAACTCAAAACTTCAATGGAACTTGATACAACAACCAAACCAAAATTATTCTCCCTAACAAATGTCTTTCCAACACCATCAAATGGTATCACCATGTCCTTGCCCAAGCCAAAGCTGAACAACTCGCTTGAGCTATCTCCGCTTTATCTATGCTCCTGGTCTCAAGGACTCAGTCCTCCAATTCTGCAGAACCTGTGATGCTTGTCAATGATACAAAACTTCCCATCACCACCATGGCCATCTTGCCACTTGCCAAGAAAAGTCACGACTTCCAACTCCATCTCAACTACCTAGGGATCCCTTCCAAAATCTCAACTGTCAAAAACCCACAGTCAAATGCTGTTCTTAAACGTGCCCATGACACCATCAAAACTACCATGCGCACTGAACTAACACCAATCCTCCTCAAAACCTACAACAAGCCACCGATCTAATCAACAATATCTTCACAGCTGCTCAATTTGCTTGACATCACTCCTGGCGCTCTTGTTGTATTTCATCATGATATGTTCCTTTGTATTCCAATCATCTCTGATATCAATATCATTTGCAACAAACACCAAAGTGTTATCAACAAATAGGCTCTCCGTAAAAACTCTCACCGCAAAACTCACAACTACTCTGTCACTGATCAAATCATGATCCTCAAACCAAATTCAGATGCCCTTTCTGCCAAAAACATTGGTCACTTCACTATTCATCGAATTCACACCAATGGCACCATTTCCTGCTGGAAAAACCAATTTGTCCTTGAAAGAATCAACATTCGCCATATCAAGCCTTGCAACCATGCTGCTGCTGTCTGGATCTTCTTTTGAGAAGGAGAAGAGTGTCATATCCCATTACTTCTTTGCCCCTTACAAGTTTCTCCATTGTCCGTTACATGACTTAATTGGAATTGGCATTTCAATCACATAAAATCAGAACAATCCAAACACAGCATGGTCAAATTCGGGAAAGTCTCCAATCACCACATCACTTTTGTATATGAGAAGCTTCTCCCAATCCAACACTATCTAATACCAAAAGTATCCAAAAACATGTTATCATATCTTACATTGAATATCCCTCAATCTAAATTATTAGGAGTATTAGTTTAAATTACCCTTTACGTTATCTCTTTTTAGAGGGATATTGCACCGTGAATGATGCAGTCTTTTTCAAAATTTCTAGCCGTACCGTACCGGGGTACGGTACGGCAATAGGTACGAAGTCAAAATCGAAAAAAATACTTCGTACAAAATAAGATTGCAGTTCGTCCCCCGGTATTGATCTAGAAATAACGCGGTTGTACGGACAGACTATGACATACGACTGACAGGCTAAATGGATCATGGCAAGCGCCAATAGATAATAACCGTTGATACGATTCATTTTCAACGCACATACGACTCGTAAAGAGAGACCGGCAGAGGTACTAACCGATAGAGGTGTGGTCCGAATATCACTTAATCCTAATGCTCACTATTTTAGAATCTACTTCAATATATCACCAATCTTTCTTTAACTAGTACCTACTACTATCAAGTATTTGGCAGAGCATATGATGTTACGATAAGGGATACGATGCATCATCAGACCCAAGAGCTCATCCAAGCTGGGGTCTAGTCAACAACTGGCTTCCGCTTCAAATGATAGGGCAATTGTGAGACCAAAACAAGTGGCTCACACGACAATGAAAGCAGGAACCAATTGCCAACTGATCACCAGTTAATCAATCGTCTAGACCCTTGGTTGGACGTTAAAGATCCTCCAATGTTGCTCGCGACACACAACCCTTAAAATGTATCTCCATTGCTCGCGACACACAACCCTTATAATTTAATATTTGTGCTCGCAACAAACAACCCTTAAAATTTAATATCATCGCTTGCGACTACCTACCACTACAGTTGAATTATTCGGGTCAAGAATTTGCCTAGTACTATCATATGCAAAATACTATGTATGATATGTACGAGTAGTGTACTTCCTTCTGTACAATTTAATTGTATTTGTCACACAATCTACTATTTGCAACCATGGTATGCAACATATGTAAGATATGTACCTTTTACCCTACTAATCACTCTCCCCGAAGATTTACCCGTGTCGTACTATGTCTTAACCCACCCGCATTGTCGTTAAATTAGTGAATGGACTGACACAATGAACAGTATCGATTCTGAAAACAAGGCCTAAACTTCCTCCATTTCGTCAAGCAATTGCCTCCATGCCGGATCAATATAGTTGTCATCCTCATTTTCCTCTTCAGCAAGACTTCTGGCAACAGTGCCACCATTTTTCGACACAGTACTGGTAGGATTGCTTTCTGAGTTGAATCTTTCCAGCATCATTTCCTCCAAATTTATACCCGTTTCGGGATCTTCTCTTAACGTTTGTACCTTCTTGCACAATTTAGTGAACACTTTCCGTCCTTCTTTGTCCCATCCATTTGCACTTCCACTTTTTGAATCGCAATATATTTTTTTTTCATGTATTTTGTTTTCTTTTGTGTCGTGTATGTTCCATCAAGTTTCATTTGCTTCTGTTTTTTCCCAATTGCTGTACTCGTTGTCAATTATCATAAGGGCAAAAGCCTCATCTGTAACAGTAAAGATGGTACTAATAAGATCCTTTGTCTTCCTC
>JAYLWI010000027.1:0-18823 GCA_037355745.1 Pseudo-nitzschia multiseries | reverse complement strand
TGGAAACATGTTGAGAAAATGAAATAAGTCATTCGTGCACAAGTTGTACACAAAATAGTGCTTGTCACGAAAACGAATATGATATCCTTAACCCTAGAAAAAAATAGTTATTTTATTTTGAGGAGTGACGAGATATTGTCTCAAAAGTAAAGGTGTGCGACGCGCGAGGTATTTTAGTAGACACGCGACCTAAAAAGGTAGGAAAATTTAAAAAAATAGGGTCGAGAATTGTAAAAATACCGCGCGATAGCCCGCGGGGGGTCGAGAAACAGTTCTCGGACGTAGTTTGTGCCCTGGAATTGCACCAAAAATACCCTCATGTTTGCCATTTGGAGAATCAAACCACAACATTTCTGGCATTCTGTGAGGAAAAGTTGTTCCCAATATGTATTTGATGAGTCATGATAAATGTATTCATGGCTTGGACCGTATACTTTTGGAGTCATTACCCAATAAGTTAGTTTGTGACCTGGAATTCAACCCAAAATACCCTCATGTTTGCCATTTGGAGTGTGAAACCACAACATCTCCAGGGTTCTGTGTGACAAAGTTGTTCCCAATATGCATTTGATGAGTCATGATAAATGTCTTCATGGCTTGGACCGTATACTTTTGGAGTCATTACCCAATAAGATAGTTTGTGCCCTGGAATTGCACCAAAAATACCCTCATGTTTGCCATTTGTAGAGTCAAACCACAACATTTTGGGCATTCTGTGGGGCAGAGTTGTTCCCAATATGCATTTGATGGGTCATGATGAATGTATTCATGGCTTGGACCAGATACTTTTGGAGTCATTGCCCAATAAGATAGTTTGTGCCCTGGAATTCTATTAAATTCCTTTCGTGTCTCAGTTTAGTAGAGGTACAAACCGGGAATAATGAGACCTCGAAAAGTACGGGACTCATTCTTACGACCAAGATTCGGTACTTAACTGCAGGAGAAGAATCAATTGTCACTCTGCATGAGTACGAGACTCATTCTTACGATCAAGAATCGATACTTAGTGATCCAAGAAGGAACACGCGACAGATATTAGCATATGCTATCTTTTGTTAAGTGTTCTGTTTTCAAGAAAAGACAGCAGAGGTTTGGATGGTTACTCACGAACTTGTTTGTCTGCTGCATAAAATACCTGTTGTATTAGCGGCAACATGGTATTTTACCGTGTAAAATACTCGTATCGTGCTGTATTAGCGGCAGCACACTCTAAAGCGGTAACTTGCTCTCCAGCAAGCCGACACGCTTATACTTTTAGATTACTTGATTATTCAACCTTAAACCTTGCATCGGACGCCCCTTTTGTGTCTTACTGTAGAACTACAAGCCTAAGATCTAACTGATTGCGTCGGTTGCCGATAGTCAGAATAGATCTGGTTGGATTAGCATCCAACCGTAGTGGATATCAGAGAAATATTAGACCACAACAGACCGGCACCTCAACCGGGCTGCAGCTACAGCTCCTGTTGCTCTTCTTTGCCTTTGGATTGAGTCAGCTCAACAGCCAGCTTCAAAAGGAAATTAAGAGATTAACAGTCGCAAGCTTGTTGAAGCTTGCAAAAGAAGACGACAGTAGAAGCACTCAACGACGACGACAATTCGACAGCAGATCATCGAACGATCGACTAAGGCCGAAGATCGATAGTTCTCTGATCCGATTAACACCACAGGGCCAACAGAAGTCTCTCATAGCAGCCCATTGCATTGGAAACACCAATAGCAATCTTCGCACTCAAGAATCTCCAGTACAGAAGATTCCACTTTCTGCCGCGTCGCAATCAATCCCCGGGGACCCCATCGTTACCACGATACCGACGCCCATCATTTGATTGTGTAACGACACTACATGTCCAACATCCCCATTGCCGGTTGAACACGTAGCAGGTCCACAGGATTCCAAACACTCCAACCCGGAAGTGCTGCGACCACGTCCCTCCTGCCCACAACCAACATGGCACCCAAGCAACAGAATAATCCAACCCAAGATGATGAAGAGGACACATCTATCACAGACCTCGTTCCATCATTTGATCAACCACTAGCCACTTTCTTGCACGACTCCTTCGATGTACCAAAGGAATCCCACAGCACCTTGTGTGAGGCGCTCATTGCTAGCCAGTACAAGACATGGTTGGACTTCCTATACATCGAGAACATTGGTGATCTAGCATACCTTGAGAGGGGAACAAGAACACCACTACAGCTGAACCTACAGAGAGTCATCAATTTTGGACAACATCTTACCTCACAAGGACTAGACTGGGAAGATCGAACCCACTACACCAAGGACGCCTTCAAGGGTTACTGCAGAGGAATTGTCAAGGCCAGAAGAGAATCTGCGGCTGATGTTGGAACAGTGGCCCACACTGGCACATCCCAACAACAACAAGACCGATCCGCAAAATCCATCGAACAGCTCAAATACAAATCATGGACCAAGAAATCAAGGGATGAAACCACATTTCCAACACTACAAAATGGTGCAAGATTTGAGCATTGGCTTGTCAAATTCAAGGCCAAGTTGGAAACATCTGACATAGATACTCACACATTCCTCAATCCAAATTGGCCCCATATACCGCTCACCGGGTACACAAAGGCCCTCCATGACAAGCAGTGTGCCTTCTTCTGGACTCTTGTTCTACATGTCTTCCAGAGTGACCTCTCCTACTCCTGTGTGCTCAGCCATACCACCACAAGAGACGGCAGACAAGCCTTCTTCAATTTTGTCGCGCTACATGACAGGTCCAAATCCAAGGTATGTGACACCTCCATCGTGATGCAGCATCTATTGGACATTGATTTGAGATCATGGAAGGACACCAAGGTCAAGTTCATCACCCAGTGGTTTGCTCAGCTGGAACACCTCAACACACTACGTGATCCACAGAGGCCACTTGACTTCGATACTGTCAAGACACACCTCTGCAAAGCCTGCAGTAGCAGTTTTCAACTCAGTGAACAGTTCTGCAAGGTTGATGATCCTCCTGCAGCCCAGGATATGATTCGATTTCGACAGCATGAGGCCATTGCTATCAGTGACTTGAAAAATATTCTCCTCCTTGAAGCAACCCGGCTGGATTCCCAAGCATCCCTGTCTCAACCCAGTCACCGTACACCTGTCAAGGCAAATGCCCATGACTTATCTTCCATGACACAATCCACATATTCTGCTATCACCGATGACAATACCTCATATTTGCCCCCTATTGAATATGATGGTGACTACCAGGATTATGCTGTATACAAGGCTGGGAGAACACCAGATCCTAGCACACGACTACCGTTCTGCAGTTTGGCAAACCCTCTCCAAGCAAGGTATGAAACATTGCCTTGGCTTCACAGCTGATGACAAGAAGAAACTTGTTGCATGCCTCAGATCCAAGCTACTTGACACTGAACTTCCACCAGACCCCAATTCCAGCAAGCCAATCACCCGCCGCGTTTATGAACATCATACTAATGAGCAGGTTCTTTCACCTGAAGAAGAAGCCTCAGCACGATCAGCGTTTCATGAATCCCTTGGTGTCTACAAGGCATCTTCTCACTCTGATAACCGGCCGCTAAAATCGTCTGTTTCCCCTGCACACCCAGCTCGATTCCTTGCCGACAATCCTGATGTTCTCTACAAGAAGGAAGGCAATGTCTATGTTCCTGTCGGACAGCCTTCACTGCTGTCTGCAAAATTCCACCATTGGTCCCCACCAGACTGCGAATCTCCTGTTTTACCAGCAGCCCCAGTCGCAGTATATCACTCTAGCAAAACCAATGTCTCCACACCTGGTTATGCTATGGTTGACAGAGGCGCAAATGGTTGCATCATAGGACATGATGCATGCCTCATCTCTAAGGATATCCCCCTACGGTATGTCAATGTCACTGGAATCAACAATCACCAGATCCAGAACATCCCTATTGCAACATGTGGTGCCTACTCTGTTTCCAACAGAGGACCAGTCATCATCATCTTTCATGAATGTGCATATACCGGACAACACCCATCCATCTTGTCTTCTCCACAGATGGAAGCGTACTTCTTGCACGTCGATGATACCTCCATCAAGGCTGGTGGCGCGCAAGTCATTACCACCACTCATGGACATGTGTTCCCCCTTTGTATACGTCATGGATTACCATACCTTGCAATGCGCAAGTATACCAGTGAAGAGTATGCCCGACTTCCTCATGTTGTCATGACAAGTGATCAGCATTGGAACCCATCTGTACTTGATGCCGCCTATACCCCCCAGGATGACACCTTCATTCAAAAATACCCGCCTCTTGCCACATTGCTTCCATATCATGATTATGATGAATTTGGCAAGCTTCGCGATGCTAACCTTGGCACCTCTCCTGCAATCACCTCATTCATGTCCAGCAGCGCCACCTCAGTCCTCCAGGCATTGGATACTCCTGATACTTCCTTTTGGCTCAGTCCCACCGATTATATCCACCAAGAGGTCCTCAGTCGATGCTCCATCCGATCCCCTTCCAACTGCATCACTGCTGCACCACACATTCAATCACCCACTGATATGGATTACTTGTCCTTGAAGCCTTTCTTTGGATGGGTCTCCCTTGATCGTACCAAGGCTACCTTTAACAATTCCACACAGTATGGCTCCCTATCCAATAGCCCCGACGGCAACATCTTCAAACGGTTTCAGTCCCCACAGCCTGCCATGAATGTCCGCCCTTTTCAATGATGATGTCCTCTCTGATGTCATATACTCAGATACCCCTGCAGTCAACGGCGGTTCCAAGCTCGCCCAAGTTTTCTTTGGCCAAAAATCTCATATCATCCATGTCGAGGAAATGAGAAGTACTGCTGATTTCTTACCTTGTCTCCAAAATTTTGTTCGCCAATGGGGTAGACCCCTCCGACTTCTTTGTGATCATGGATCCTACCAATCCAGCAAGCATGTTCTTGATTATCTCAAGATGCTGTGGATTGGCTTATGGCAAAGTGAACCATATCACCAACATCAGAATCCCTTTGAACGGCGATACCAGACCTTCAAGTGGGTTGTTAATAGGATTATGGACCGTACGGGAACACCACCACACCTCTGGCTCTTATGCATGACCTACATTGCCAGTCTCCTGAACCATTTGTCTGACCCCACTCTCTCAGACAAACAGCCTTTCTACGTTGCCACTGGTACCCTCGGTGACATCAGTCCCTATCTCAGTTTCTTTTGGTTTGAACCTGTCTATTACAAAACTCCTGATACCCAATTTGGCTCCCATACTACTGAATGTCTTGGTCATTTTGTCGGTATTGCTGCTCACGTTGGCAATAGTCTTTGTTTTACGATCTGGGACCCTATCACCAATAAACTCCTTGACCGCTCTGGGGTTTGCACTGCTTTAAATCCTGAGCATCGCAACAAGCATGCTGGCTTGTTCACTGATGATGGCTTCATTGCATGGCGCAAAGCCAAAGATGCTTCTCCCACTCCCAAGTTCTTTGGTGACAGTCCATCCCATTGATCTCCTACCAAGGCTGATTCAGCTTCCCCGTCCCCATCGCCTCCCCGTCTTCCACAGCCATCTTTGCCTACCTTTCTTTATTCCAAGGTTCCTAATACACGAAGCTATGCACCTTCTCCAATCCCTGCCAACTATGGGGAGATTCTGGATGGTCCTCCAACACCTCACCTCTTCAGCAAAACCCCTGCTGGCATCCCTGTCACTGAAGATGATTTTGGCCCCCCGGAACTAGCATATTTTGATGTTAGTGAAGCCATACCTCCATCCACAAATCCTGCTACTCCATCTGTTGATCCATCCAAAGCAGTTGTTACCGATGAAGAAGGCAACGCTCAATTTGATGATACTGGCCTACCCATCACCATCCCTGCCATCCCTGCCGATGACTTGCAAGGCCGATCATTTCTGATGGCCCTCCCTGATGGCACCCAGAAACGATTGACCATTGTTGATGTTGAAGACAGCCTCGAGAAGAACAAGGACTTCATCAAGTTCCAATGTAAGCATACCGATGATGAACTTGAAGATATCATTGCATACAACGATGTAATGAATTACATCCACAGGGATGTCACTCAAGAAGATGGCAAGCTCTGGTCATTTTGACGCATACTTGGTCACCAAGGCCCGCTTGACAACAAGCATACTCAATACAAAGGTTCCAAATACAACCTATGGATTGAATGGGAAAATATGGAACGGACATATGAACCATTATCCAATTTAGCTGCCGACGATCCTGTTACTGTGGCAATATATGCCAAGGACAATGACATGCTCAACAAACCTGGTTGGAAACATCTCAAACACATTTTTTCCCTTGCCCGAAGAACCAAGAAGCTAGACAGACTAATCCACCAAGCCAAGCTTTGCTCCTTTCGCACTGCTCCTCAGTACCAGTATGGATTCAAGGTACCTCGCAACCATGACGAAGCCACCCAGTTTGATATAGCAAATGGTAACACCAAATGGCAAGATGCCATAGCTCTTGAGATGTCACAGCTCCAAGAATATGACACCTTTATTGACAAAGGTATCTACAAGGCTAGCAATATACCTACTGGTTTCCAACAGATCAAGGTCCACATGATTTATGCAGTCAAGCATGATGGTCGACACAAAGCCCGGCTAGTTGCAAATGGCAATCTCACTGAAGCTCCTGTTCACAGTGTATATCCTGGAGTTGTTTCTCTTCGAGGCCTATGAATGTGCCTATTCCTTGCTGAGCTGAATAGCTTGGAAGCATGGGGAACTGACATTGGCAATGCATACCTTGAAGCTGTCACCTGTGAGAAAGTATGTATCAAGGCTGGTGCTGAATTTGGACCACTCAAAGGCCACCTTCTAGTGATTTACAAGGCTCTATATGGACTCCGCTCATCTGGAAAGTGTTTTGGTGATCTACTTGCTGCCTGCCTCGTTGAACTAGGTTTTGAAAGATCCAAGGCAGAGCCTGAAATCTTTATCAAGCCTGGCAGCAACAAACATGGGCAGCCAGTATATGAGCTCATATGCACATATGTTGACAACCTTTGCTTATGTATGGCCAATCCTGAAACGTTTCTGGTCATCCTACAGTCTGAACCTTATAATTTCAAATTAAAGGGTTCTGGCCCAATGAACTTTCATTTGGGATGTGGTTTCAAAAGAGATGAGCATGGTGTGCTCTGCATGAACCCTATCAAGTTTATCGAGAAAATGGAGGCTTCATACAAACAAATGTTGGCTGCAAACCTACCACCAGATTCCATTCACCTCTTGCTGAGAATGACCACCCAGAGCTAGACTCATCATCATTCCTAGGCGATACTGATATCCAAAAGTATCAAAGCATGATTAGCTCACTTCAATGGGTCATAGCCATTGGACGTTTTGATGTGCAGACTGCTGTCATGACCTTGTCAAGCTTCCAAGTGCAACCTAGGGAAGGACATCTCAATCAAGCCAAACGAATGTATGGCTACATTTCCAAGTTCCGGCATTTCAAAATTAGATTTCGTGTGGGAGTTCCTGATTTTGTACTCACTGAAGGCACCAGTACAGACTGGTCCAATACCGTATATGGGGAGCACTCTGAAGACCTACCAAGCGATGCTCCTAAACCCCTGGGCAAGGTAGTTGTGTTGTCTCATTTCTATGATGCAAACTTAATGCATGACATCCTAAGTGGTAAAGCTGTCACTGGTATCCTGCATTTTGCAAACAAGACCCCCATCATGTGGTTCTCCAAGAAGCAAGCAACATCTGAAACAGCCACCTTTGGCGCTGAATTTGTATCTGCTAGAACCTGCATTGAGCAAATTGTTGACATCCAACAGTCATTCAGGTATCTTGGTACTAGAGTACATGACACATCCTACACATGGGGAGACAATGAAAAGATGATCCAAACGTCTACATTTCCATATGCACGACTCCACAAAAGACACCACATTCTCTCATATCACTATGTTAGAAGCATGATCGCAAGAGGATTTATTCTTATGCAACATCTTGCAGGCAAGGATAATTGTGCCGATATTCTCACCAAGCATTGGGGACACTCAGTCGTGTATCCTTTACTCAAGCCCATCTTTCACTACTGTGGAAACACTGGTGATTTGTTGCAGGATGACTGTATTGGGTTTTAGAGGATGCTTTCGCATGGACACATGGGGAGTATTAAATTCCTTTCGTGTCTCAGTTTAGTAGAGGTACAAACCGGGAATAATGAGACCTCGAAAAGTACGGGACTCATTCTTACGACCAAGATTCGGTACTTAACTGCAGGAGAAGAATCAATCGTCACTCTGCATGAGTACGAGACTCATTCTTACGATCAAGAATCGATACTTAGTGATCCAAGAAGGAACACGCGACAGATATTAGCATATGCTATCTTTTGTTAAGTGTTCTGTTTTCAAGAAAAGACAGCAGAGGTTCGGATGGTTACTCACGAACTTGTTTGTCTGCTGCATAAAATACCTGTTGTATTAGCGGCAACATGGTATTTTACCGTGTAAAATACTCGTATCGTGCTGTATTAGCGGCAGCACACTCTAAAGCGGTAACTTGCTCTCCAGCAAGCCGACACGCTTATACTTTTAGATTACTTGATTATTCAACCTTAAACCTTGCATCGGACGCCCCTTTTGTGTCTTACTGTAGAACTACAAGCCTAAGATCTAACTGATTGCGTCGGTTGCCGATAGTCAGAATAGATCTGGTTGGATTAGCATCCAACCGTAGTGGATATCAGAGAAATATTAGACCACAACAGACCGGCACCTCAACCGGGCTGCAGCTACAGCTCCTGTTGCTCTTCTTTGCCTTTGGATTGAGTCAGCTCAACAGCCAGCTTCAAAAGGAAATTAACAAATTCAACCCAAAATACGCCCATGTTTGCCACTTGGAGAGTCAAACCACAACATTTTGGGCATTGTGTGGGGCAAAGTTGTTCCCAATATGCATTGGATGAGTCATGATGAATGTATTCATGGCTTGGACCAGATACTTTTGGAGTCATTACCCAATAAGTTAGTTTGTGCCCTGGAATTGCACCAAAAATACCCCCATGTTTGCCATTTGGAGAGTCAAACCACAACATTTTGGGCATTCTGTGTGACAAAGTTGTTCCCAATATGCATTTGATGAGTCATGATGAATGTATTCATGGCTTGGACCATATACTTTTGGAGTCATTACCCAATAAGTCAGTTTGTGCCCAGGAATCGAACCAAAAATACACTCATGCTAGTATGTATCTAGTACAACAAGCGTGTAGTAATGTATTCTCGTAGAAACCTACTCGGATTCAATACTAGTATGTATCTAGTACAAAAAGTGTGTAGTAATCTACTCACGTAGAAATCTACGTGGATTCAATACTAGTATGTGTCTATCACAAAAAGTGCGGAGTAATCTACTCGCGTAGAAACCTACGTGAATTCAATACTAGTATGTATCTAGTACAAAAAGTGTGTAGTAATCTATTCACGTATAAACCTAACGAGGTTTCAATACTAGTATGTATCTAGTACAAAAAGTGTGTAGTAATCTATTCACGTATAAACCTAGGCGGTTTCAATACTAGTATTTATCTAGTAACAACAAGCGTGTAGTAATGTATTCGCGTAGAAACCTACTCCGGATTCAATACAAGTATGTATCTAGTACAAAAAGTGTGTAGTAATCTACTCGCGTAGAAACCTACGTGGATTCAATACTAGTATGTATCTATTACAAAAAGTGCAGAGTAATCTACTTGCGTAGAAACCTACGCGAATTCAATACTAGTAGTATGTATCTAGTACAAAAAGTGTGTAGTAATCTATTCGCGTATAAACCTATGCGGTTTCAATACTAGTAATTATCTAGTACAACCAGCGTGTAGGAATCTTACTTGTATAGAAACCTACTCGGATTCAATACAAGTGTGTATTTAGTACAAAAAGCGTGTAGAAATCTACTTGCGTAGAAATCTAAGCCGATTCAATACTAGTAATTATCTAGTACAAAAAGTCTGTATGAATCTACAGGCGTAGAAACCTACGCGGATTCAATACTAGTATGTATCTAGTACGAAAAGTGTGTACAAATCTACAGGAGTAGAAACCTACGCGGATTCAATACTATAAATTATCTAGTACAAAAAACGTGTAGAAATCTACTCGTGTAGAAACCTACGCAGGTTAACTACTAGGAATTTTCTAGTAAGCCGTGTACGAATCTACAGGCGTAGAAACCTACGTGGATTCAATACTAGGAATTATCTAGTACGAAAAGTGTGTACGGAATCTATAGGCGTAGAAACCTACGCGGATTCACTACTAGGAATTATCTAGTGCAAAAAACGTGTAGAATTCTACACTAGTACAAAATCCTGTAGAATTCTACAGAATTTGAAGTATCCTCTACTTCGATCGATGATTTCTTTTTTTCTACCTCGCGAAAAAAAAAAACTCTCTCCCACACAAACAGTAATAATCTTTTCTTACCTTGCGACAAACAAAAAAAAATCACTTTTTCTACCTCGCGACAAAAAAAATAATCACTTCATAATCTGCCTTCTTACATCCAACTTATTTGACTAGGGTGTTGGTTATTGCAATCAACCCTCCGTCCGAGAACGTTTGATCCGAAACCTCTTTAACAGAGCTGGAGGATCTGTTGTCAGATATTTTAGTCCGAAATAACAGCCTTGTACTGGAAAAGAAGTAGTTAGCATTGGATAAGAGGGGAATGGCTGGATAGATATTTTTGTTTGAATTGGCCCACAAACATATACGTCTTGAAGGCAACAAACCTCCCATTGCATCTATATCAACAGGAACAAGATACTGTTTTTCGTGACGTAGGAGTAAGAAGTAATCTCTGGCAGCAGCAGCAACAACAATTTCATCGGGACGATTGCCGGAACGACGGTACGAATAAACAGACGATTGTCGGAACGACGGTACGAATAAACGGTAAACATACAAACGGCAACAAGGAATGAAATTGCCAATCGAAAGAAGTTGAAACATTATTCTAACAATGTCGTTCTGTTATTTTTTAATCGACGGCAACAGCAATCGTCGGCAACAGCAATCGTCGGCAACAGCAATCGTCGGCAACAGCAATCGTCGGCAACAGCAATCGTCGGCAACAACAATCGTCGGCAACAGCAATCGATACGCAAACAGCAATCGTTGCCAACAGCAACAGCAAGCAGCAACAGGAACAGCAACAGCAACAGCACAGTCTTGGTTAGTGGCATGTAGATTATATTATTCTTTTGTTAGTATTTACTCTACTACATCAATAGATACTCACCCATTTTGTTCAATTATCATAGAATTGTCACAGCAATAGCAACAGCAGCAGCAATTCGCCACAGCGAGAGCACCGACTCATTGATTCGGCAGCAAGCAACATCGATAGCAACAGCAGCAGCAATCCGCCACAGCGAGAGCACTACAAGCAAGAGCAACAGCACTCCTCCTCCTCCGGCAACAACGAAAACGGCATCTGCATCGGCATCAACCGCACTCCTCCTCCTCCAACACATCTCACAGCAGCGTAGGATTCGCAACAACGGCAACGGCAACAACGGCATCGGCATCGGCATCCACACCGGCGTCGGCATCCGCATTGTGAGTTGGTGCCAAGCTACTACAAACAGGCAGGCTAAAGTCATCGTCCGACAACGAACATAGCAAGACCGGACCCCTTCCCCAAGAACAAGCCCGCTGACACGACAAAACTTTCGCCGCAACCGTTCTTTGGTTCCTTTGACAGAAGAAGAGATACTCGTGAAAAGACGATTTACTCTCCGAACACTACCAAAACCAAAATAGAACAGGAATATTTGGAAACCAATAGAAGAACCCCCAAGAAGACCAACGTCCGATAACTGTCACGCGACCCTTTTTTTTTTGTCGCAAGGTACTGTTGCAACCCCTTTTTGTGTGTAATTTTAGCACGAGTCCCCCTTGCGATTCACTAGGCCAGTATCAAGGTACGTTTTCTAACTCTCAATATGTGGGTCGCGTTTATTTTTTTCCCTGGGTCATGAATAATTACTATTAATTTTTAATAAAAACTTACCCGTATGATCGCGAATCACATTTACTAAAATTAAATACCCAAGGTCATAACTCACAACCAACCCCCCCCTATGATTCGGTTGCTTCGTATCATGCTCATTTTTCTCACTCTCAATCCCTGGGTCGCGATTATTTTTTTCCTAGGGTCATGAATATTGATTTTTAATTTTTAATATCACCTACCCGTACCTTCGCGAATCACATTTACAAAAATGAATTTTGCAACATCATGACTCACAACCAGTAAAATTCAACATTAGTGCTCGCGACACGCAACCCTTAAAATGTATCTCCATTGCTCGCTACCCACTACCCTTATAATTTAATATTTGTGCTCGCAACAAACAACCCTTGAAATTTACTATCATCGCTTGCGACTACCTACCACTACAGTTGAATTATTCGTGTAAAGAATTTGCCTAATAGTACTATCGTATGCAAAATATGTATGATATGTACGAGTACTTCTTTCTGTACAATTTAATCGTATTTGTCACACAGAACGAACCCTCGTCAAATTAGTGAATGGACTGACAAAATGAACAGTATCGATTCTGAAAACAAGGCCTAAACTTCCTCCATTTCGTCAAGCAATTGTCTCCATGCCGGATCAATATAGTTTTCATCCTCACTTTCCTCTTCAGCAAGACTACTGGCAACAGTGCCACCATTATTCGACACAGTACTGGAAGGATTGCTTTCTGAGTCGAATCTTTGTAGCATCATTTTCTCCAAATTTATACCCGTTTCGGGATTTTCTCTCAACGTTTGTATCTTCTTGCACAATTTATTGAACACTTTCCGTCCTTCTTTGTCCCATCCATTTGCACTTCCACTTTTTGAATCACAATATTTTTTTTTCATGTATTTTGTTTTTTTGTGTGTCGTGTATGTTCCATCAAGTTTCATTTCCTTTTGTTTTTCCCAATTTCTGTACTTGTTGTCAATTATCATTAGGGCAAAAGCCTCATCCGTAACACTAAAGATGGTACTAATAAGATCCTTTGTCTTCCTCAGCCTAAAGTTCGTCTTTCCCGGATTAATGGCAGACAGGATTCTTGTCACAAAATAATAAAATTCTTCATTTGCCGCATTTCCGTATCGCCGGTACTCTTTCGCCAGAATTTCCATCGAGTCCGTATTTAGAGCTACAGTACCAGGGAATGATGCCGGCACTTTTGCCATTTCACTATCAACTGCGGTGATGTCATCAAATGGCAGTATGATATCATAGTATGGTTGGGTTAGTTGTATGTCTGTCGTAGGCACATATTGAAGAATGTCGAAAGTACCATAATTTCCAGATGACTCAACAATTACGCCGTCACTTACCAAACCAATTTTTTCTAGCCAATGTTTGATTATTGTGTCTCAATTTAGCCAGGGCTTTTGGTACTGCATTATGAAAGTATTCACAGATTTTCTTAATGGGTATATCTTTTGGATAGGATATTACACACTCATCGATTCCTTGCACGATTATTTTATTGGAGAGTGTGTTTGTTGTCATAAATTTCAGGCCACCGTACCATTTCTTCTTCACATATGCCCTCACCTGTCCTTCAATTGTATCTTTATATGTTTTCAATACTTTCATAGTTTCCGTTTCGATACTATGTATAGTTCTACCACTCAATGTACTCACTTTATCACTGCTATCGCCGCCCCGCACTGTTTTCAATGGTACCGTGTTGGTAGTTTTTGCAGCATTCTCTTTAGAATTCTCTCCCTTCTTACCTTTGCTCCACGTTTTCACCCAATCCTGTACTAGATCCGGATCCTCATTCGCTATTTCTGTTAATATTTTTTCTTTCTCGTTTTTCTTTTTCTGTCGTCCGCCCTCCGTAGTTTTTTTGTCTTTTTTTCTCTTTGGTATTTTCTCTAGTATCCTTATTCTTTTTGGAGCTCTCATCATTGTCTTCACTAACCGAACTCGAATCAGTGTCACTGTCAGTGTCACTTTCACTGTCGCTGTCGCTGCTGTCCATGATGCTAATGTTTTCCGCTTTCCTTTTTATTGGTTTTTCTCTTTCCGTCGTGGTGGTGCCTTTTTGTGTTGCTGCAATGTTTGTGTTCATTTCGCTGGACATGGTTGTAATGCCTGTATTTTTGGTATTATCTCTAGTGTCTCCATCCCTGACTGCGGTTGCTTTTTCTGCTATTTTCTTTTCTTGGAGACGTGTTATTTTTGCCTTGGGTAGGTTGGACCATTTTTGTTTCGTCATCTTGTATTTCAAATTTTTCAATTGTTTGGTGTTTTTGGCAATTTTGTGAATTTTTATGCTGCCTTGTTTTGTGATCGATTGTATGAATTCAGCAATTTGCAATACATTTGTCTTTGTCTAAGCGGGCTTGTGAGCGCGGGCCAACCAAAAAGAACTGTCTGCCTAGCCGCGCCATTTTTTTTCTTCCGTACATTCGCTTCCTATTTCCCAACAATTAGTACTAGTAACGGTACTAGATTGTACGATACCAATTTATTTTGATGTTCCCCATCCTACTACTAGTACCGTATCACATCACTTCATATTGAAATCTGTAGAACCGAAAACAGGCACATTGTATGGAAAGGTGTTGGAGACAACAATTCTCTGTTTTGGGAAATCCGCACAACGTATGCATTTTCGTTTTAAGGTTAAGTTTCTGTAACGGCGTTCCTGATTGAGTTGTCTGGAACCTCAATTCTGACTTCTTCATTTGTAAGGAACCAGTTGCATTGATGAGCCTGTAATGGAAAATCAGCACGATTTTTGCCACGGTGTTTCCGTGTTGTGTGTCTGGAACGGTGTTGCAGGTAACAATTCACTGTTTTGGAAAATTTACAGAACGTCTTTATTAGCGTTTTCGGTTTAAATTTCTGGAACGGCGTTTCAGATTTAGCTTCCTGGAACGGCAATTCTGACTTTTTCATTTGTAACTAATGTTTTTCACAGTAGTTAATTTTTATATTTACGTATATAAGTACAACAGGATTCTGCACGTATTCGTGGTAAGTAGGGGTAAGTTTTTCCATAGTAAAGCTTCTTGTTACTAGGACTATTTCACACGTCCCCACGCACCACAAGGAACGGGATAGTTATTGTATTCCTCTAAATCTTCCGGTGAATTCCAACGTTTTTCGTAAAGTTGTAGCCAGTGCACAATGTTTCTCTCGTTTCTATCCTCTTCCTCCCTTTTCTCTTTGTTTGCAAATTGTTTGAGTTTTCTTTTTTTCTTCTTAGACTGCTTTTTCGCTTTGTTCATGAATGAATTCCAATTGTTTTTATTGTTGTTGTTTATCTTCGTTTCTTTGTTTCGTTCCTTTCCGTCGTCGGTTTCTTCGATGTACTTTTATATTTTTTTTTTCAATGATTGCCTCTTCAGTCATTGTGCGCCACTCGTTTAACCAAAGGGTCGTCAGACAGGGACGGTTACCCGGGTGAAAATGTATGCATTGCTTTATGTGTTTTCTGGCTTCCGGCGTAAGGTTACTCCATTTTTTTGGTGGAACTGTATGACCATTGAGTTCGAGCCTCACTCGTTCTCCTGATTGTACTGGTCGTCCAATACCCACGTTGTTGTAGCACTGTATGTCCTCCGTTCCTTTCAATGCCGGATAACCGCATAAAATGTGTGCCACAATGATACCCAAAGCCCATACGTGGTCAACGGCATCAGTGTCGCCTTCCTTGTAGAAAGGAAATATGTGCTCAGTTACGTACTTCAAGCATTGTTCCCAAATTTCTAAAGCTTCTTCTTCATTGAAATGCCCTTTTGGGCTGTCGAGTCTATCTCTAACGTCGTCTATCTTGTTGCATCCATTAAGTATTGTGAGTACCAAGTTGCCGTTTTCGGCACATAGCGCATCGAACCCAGTTTCAAAATGATATAAGAATGGATTATTCTCGTTGTTTTTGTCACCGTCATTTAGCTCAGTCATTCTTGCACAGTACTCCGCCGAATCCAAAACATACCTAGGCTTCAATGGCTTCCTCTTGTACGCTGATTGTGTTGTTATGTTCTCCATTTTGCTCTTCGTTGTAATAATGATTTACGTTTGGCAAATACCGAGGTATTTTTCGTTCAATTACTCGTTGCAATCTGTGAAGGAATAATTCTTACCGCACTTTAAGTGGTGTAAATTTCGTCATCTCGCAATGATTCGGTTATATTCAAGTAACTGTGTCTCGTGGTTCGACTCCCCCTTAGAACGGTCCATACGTAGTACTTCCCTCCTTACTTTATGTTCCTACTACTAGTTCTATTTCTTTATTTTTCTATGAACAAGTAGTAACCTAAGAAATAAAGATTGTTTCTAAGTTTTTGTTGAGTGCAACAGTTTGTTACTTTCTGTTGTTTTAAGGATGAATACTGTTCATTCTATGGATTGGTTAGAGTATGAAAGTATATTGCCAATTCTAAGGCTGATACTTTAGTCTTTATGAAAGTTTTAATAGTTCTGTTGTTCCCTGGTAATTTTTTGTCCAAAACCAGTAACCAAATGCACTAATTAGGTTGTGACACACAAACCACCTTGACATATAAGTCAATTCTGTTTCTTTCATTAATCATCTTATCCATTACACTATCATTATTCATTGTTCAATCACACGAAAAATCTGATTTTGGAACTTTTAATTGCAAATTAGTGTGTATTTTTCTTCCCAATCCAGTCACCAAATGCAATCATTAGGTGTTTATACCCAAATCACGACAGATAACTCCCTTCTGTTTCTTTCATGATTCATCTCACCCATAACAGGAACAATATTCATTGTTCAATCACACGAAATATTGGATTTTCTATTGTTTAATTGCAAATTACTGTGTATTTATCCTCCAAACCCAGTACACAAATGCACTTATTAGTAGGTGGTGACACAAAAACTATGAAAGATAGTAACTCACTTCTGTTTCATTCATGATTCATCTCACTCATAACAAGAACAATATTCCTTGTTCAATCACACGAAATATGGGATTTTATATTTTTTGATTGCAAATTAGTGTGTATTTTTCCTCCAAATCCATGACCCAAACGCACCCATTACATGATGACACATAAAGTATGACAGATAACTCACTTCTGTTTCTTTCATGTTTCATCTAACCCATAACAGGAACAATAATAATTGTTCAATCACACGAAAGATGTGATTTTCTATTTTTTAATAGCAAATTACTGTGTATTTATGCTCCTAATCCAGTACACAAATGCACTTATTAGTTGGTGACACACAAATTATGACAGATAACTCACTTCTGTTTCTTTCATGATTCATCTCACCCATAACAGGAACAACCTTCATGGACTAATCACACAAAATATCTGATTTTCTATTTTCTAATTGCAAATTTGTGTGTATTTTTCCTCCAAATCCAGGACCCAAATGCACTAATTAGATTGTGTTACACATACTATGACAGATAACTCACTTCTGTTTCTTTCATGATTCAACTTATCCATAACAGGAACAATATTCATGGACTACTTACACAAAATATCAGATTTTCTATTTTCTAGTTGCAAATTTGTGTGTATTTTTCGTCCAAATCCATCACCCAAATGCACTCATTAGATGATGACACATAAACTATGACAGATAACTCACTTCTGTTTCTTTCATGATTGATCTAACCCATAACAGGAACAATATTCATTCTGGAATCACACGAAATATGGGATTTTCTATTTTGTAATTGCAAATTTGTGTGTATTTTTCTTCCCAATCCAGTCACCAAATGCAATCATTAGGTGGTGATACCAAAATCACGACAGATAACTCACTTCTGTTTCTTTCATGATTTATCTCACCCACAACAGGAACAATATTTATTGTTCAATCACACGTAATATGTGATTTTCTATTTTTTAATTGAAAATTACTGTGTATTTATACTCAAAATCTAGGACCCAAATGCACTTATTAGGTGGTGACACAAGAACTATGCAAGATAACTCACTTCTGTTTCTTTCATGATTCATATCACCCACAACAGGCAGGAACAATATTCATGGTCTAAGCACACAAAATATCTGATTTTCTACTTTGTAATTGCAAATTTGTGTGTATTTTTAATCCAAATCCATGTCCCAAATGCACTAGTAAGTAGATGGTGACACACAAACTATGACAGATAACTCACTTCTGTTTCTTTCATGATTCAACTTTTCCATAACAGGAACTATATTGATGGACAAATCACACAAAATATCAGATTTTCTATTTTCTAGTTGCAAATTTGTGTGTTTTCCTCCAAATCCATGACCCAAATACACTCATTAGATGATGACACATAAAGTATGACAGATAACTCACTTCTGTTTCTTTCATGTTTCATCTAACCCATAACAGGAACAATATTCATGGGCTATTCCCAATAAATTTCAGATTTTCTATCTTATAATAGCAAATAACTGTGCTTTTTCCCTCCAAATCCAGTACCCAAATGCACTCATTACGTGGTGACACACAAACTTTGAAAGATAACTTCCTTTCTGTTACTTTCATGATTCGTGCATGTTCCCCCTAATAAGAACAATATTCGTGGCTCAATCCAAGTAAATATACAATTTTATATATTTTAATTGCAGAGTATTTTTTTTTTCCCTACAAATCCAGTACCCAAATGCACTTATCACTACAAGGTGGTGTCACACAAACTATGACAGATAATAACTCACTTCTGTTTCCTTCATGATTCATTTCACCCATAACAGGAACAATATTCATGGACTAATCACAGTAAATGTCAGATTACTCTATTTTACTTTTGAATACTAT
>JAYLWI010000026.1:0-24976 GCA_037355745.1 Pseudo-nitzschia multiseries | reverse complement strand
GCCCTGGATTTGCACCAAAACACACAACAAAACTTGCTCTTCTTGTGTGCCCATTGGAAAGAGACAATTCACAAGAATTTTGTGTATTGTGAGAGTGGGGGGGGGGTAATATTGTCCCAATAAATTCAGCATCAGACAATGTCATGCAAAAAATTATTCACATTTCCGGTTGACATGATACTTTGGGAGTCAATTAATGCCCAATCACAGAATCATATTGTGCCCTGGATTTGCAACCAAAATTGCTCTCTTGTGTGCCTTTGGAGAGACAATTCACAACATTTTGTGTATTGTGAGTGGTAATAATTGTGTCCCAAAATATGCCATCAGAAATGTCATGCAAAATTTAATTCATTGTCTTGACATGATACTTTGGGAGTCATTGTGCCCATCAGAAATCAGTCATATTGTGCCTGATTTTTTGCAAACCAAAAATTGCTCTCTTGTTAGGTGCCATTTGGTGGAGAGACAATTCACAACATTTTGTGTATTGTGATGGTAATGGCAATTTGGTCCCAATATGTACATCAGAAAATGTCATGCAAAAACGTTATTCATTGTCTTGACATCTATACTTTGGGAGTCATTGCCCAATCAGTCCATATTGTGCCCTGGATTTACGCGCACCAAAATTGCTCTCTTGTGTGCCATTTGGAGAGACAATTTTTCACACATTTTGTGTATTGTGAGTGGTAATATTGGTCCCAATATGCATCAGAAATGTCATGCAAAAATTATTCATTGTCTTGACATGATACTTTGGGAGTCATTGCCCAATCAGTCATATTGTGCCCTGGATTTTTTGCACCAAGAATTGCTCTCTCTGTGTGCCATTTGGAGAGGACAAATTCACAAAACATTTTGTGTATTGTGAGTGGTAAATATTGGTCCCAATATGCATCAGAAATGTCATGCAAAAATTATTTTCATTGTCTTGACATGATACTTTGGAGTCATTGCCCAAAATCAGTCATATTGTGCCCTGGATTTTGCACCAAAAATTGCTCTCTTGTTTTGTGCCATTTGGAGAGAACAATTCACAACATTTTGTGTATTGTGAGTGGTAATATTGGTCCCAATATGCATCAGGAAATGTCATGCAAAAATTATTCATTGTCTTGACATGATACTTTGGGAGTCATTGCCCAATCAGTCATATTGTGCCCTGGATTTTGCACCAAAATTGCTCTCTTGTGTGCCATTTGGAGAGACAATTCACAACATTTTGTGTATTTGTGAGTGGTAATATTGGTCCCAATATGCATCAGAAATGTCCCCATGGCAAAAATTATTCATTGTCTTGACATGATACTTTGGGAGTCATTGCCCCAATCAGTCATATTGTGCCCTGGATTTGCACCAAAATTGCTCTCTTGTGTGCCATTTGGAGAGACAATTCACAACATTTTTGTGTATTGTGAGTGGTAATATTGGTCCCAATATGCATCAGAAATGTCATGCAAAAATTATTCATTGTCTTGACATGATACTTTGGGAGGTCATTGCCCAATCAGTCATATTGTGCCCTGGATTTGCACCAAAATTGCTCTCTTGTGTGCCATTTGGAGAGACAATTCACAACATTTTGTGTATTGTGAGTGGTAATATTGGTCCCAATATGCATCAGAAATGTCATGCAAAAATTATTCATTGTCTTGACATGATACTTTGGGAGTCATTGCCCAATCAGTCATATTGTGCCCTGGATTTGCACCAAAATTGCTCTCTTGTGTGCCATTTGGAGAGACAATTCACAACATTTTGTGTATTGTGAGTGGTAATATTGGTCCCAATATGCATCAGAAATGTCATGCAAAAATTATTCATTGTCTTGACATGATACTTTGGGAAGTCATTGCCCAATCAGTCATATTGTGCCCTGGATTTGCACCAAAATTGCTCTCTTGTGTGCCATTTGGAGAGACAATTCACAACATTTTGTGTATTGTGAGTGGTAATATTGGTCCCAATATGCATCAGAAATGTCATGCAAAAATTATTCATTGTCTTGACATGATACTTTGGGAGTCATTGCCCAATCAGTCATATTGTGCCCTGGATTTGCACCAAAATTGCTCTCTTGTGTGCCATTTGGAGAGACAATTCACAACATTTTGTGTATTGTGAGTGGTAATATTGGTCCCAATATGCATCAGAAATGTCATGCAAAAATTATTCATTGTCTTGACATGATACTTTGGGAGTCATTGCCCAATCAGTCATATTGTGCCCTGGATTTGCACCAAAATTGCTCTCTTGTGTGCCATTTGGAGAGACAATTCACAACATTTTGTGTATTGTGAGTGGTAATATTGGTCCCAATATGCATCAGAAATGTCATGCAAAAATTATTCATTGTCTTGACATGATACTTTGGGAGTCATTGCCCAATCAGTCATATTGTGCCCTGGATTTGCACCAAAATTGCTCTCTTGTGTGCCATTTGGAGAGACAATTCACAACATTTTGTGTATTGTGAGTGGTAATATTGGTCCCAATATGCATCAGAAATGTCATGCAAAAATTATTCATTGTCTTGACATGATACTTTGGGAGTCATTGCCCAATCAGTCATATTGTGCCCTGGATTTGCACCAAAATTGCTCTCTTGTGTGCCATTTGGAGAGACAATTCACAACATTTTGTGTATTGTGAGTGGTAATATTGGTCCCAATATGCATCAGAAATGTCATGCAAAAATTATTCATTGTCTTGACATGATACTTTGGGAGTCATTGCCCAATCAGTCATATTGTGCCCTGGATTTGCACCAAAATTGCTCTCTTGTGTGCCATTTGGAGAGACAATTCACAACATTTTGTGTATTGTGAGTGGTAATATTGGTCCCAATATGCATCAGAAATGTCATGCAAAAATTATTCATTGTCTTGACATGATACTTTGGGAGTCATTGCCCAATCAGTCATATTGTGCCCTGGATTTGCACCAAAATTGCTCTCTTGTGTGCCATTTGGAGAGACAATTCACAACATTTTGTGTATTGTGAGTGGTAATATTGGTCCCAATATGCATCAGAAATGTCATGCAAAAATTATTCATTGTCTTGACATGATACTTTGGGAGTCATTGCCCAATCAGTCATATTGTGCCCTGGATTTGCACCAAAATTGCTCTCTTGTGTGCCATTTGGAGAGACAATTCACAACATTTTGTGTATTGTGAGTGGTAATATTGGTCCCAATATGCATCAGAAATGTCATGCAAAAATTATTCATTGTCTTGACATGATACTTTGGGAGTCATTGCCCAATCAGTCATATTGTGCCCTGGATTTGCACCAAAATTGCTCTCTTGTGTGCCATTTGGAGAGACAATTCACAACATTTTGTGTATTGTGAGTGGTAATATTGGTCCCAATATGCATCAGAAATGTCATGCAAAAATTATTCATTGTCTTGACATGATACTTTGGGAGTCATTGCCCAATCAGTCATATTGTGCCCTGGATTTGCACCAAAATTGCTCTCTTGTGTGCCATTTGGAGAGACAATTCACAACATTTTGTGTATTGTGAGTGGTAATATTGGTCCCAATATGCATCAGAAATGTCATGCAAAAATTATTCATTGTCTTGACATGATACTTTGGGAGTCATTGCCCAATCAGTCATATTGTGCCCTGGATTTGCACCAAAATTGCTCTCTTGTGTGCCATTTGGAGAGACAATTCACAACATTTTGTGTATTGTGAGTGGTAATATTGGTCCCAATATGCATCAGAAATGTCATGCAAAAATTATTCATTGTCTTGACATGATACTTTGGGAGTCATTGCCCAATCAGTCATATTGTGCCCTGGATTTGCACCAAAATTGCTCTCTTGTGTGCCATTTGGAGAGACAATTCACAACATTTTGTGTATTGTGAGTGGTAATATTGGTCCCAATATGCATCAGAAATGTCATGCAAAAATTATTCATTGTCTTGACATGATACTTTGGGAGTCATTGCCCAATCAGTCATATTGTGCCCTGGATTTGCACCAAAATTGCTCTCTTGTGTGCCATTTGGAGAGACAATTCACAACATTTTGTGTATTGTGAGTGGTAATATTGGTCCCAATATGCATCAGAAATGTCATGCAAAAATTATTCATTGTCTTGACATGATACTTTGGGAGTCATTGCCCAATCAGTCATATTGTGCCCTGGATTTGCACCAAAATTGCTCTCTTGTGTGCCATTTGGAGAGACAATTCACAACATTTTGTGTATTGTGAGTGGTAATATTGGTCCCAATATGCATCAGAAATGTCATGCAAAAATTATTCATTGTCTTGACATGATACTTTGGGAGTCATTGCCCAATCAGTCATATTGTGCCCTGGATTTGCACCAAAATTGCTCTCTTGTGTGCCATTTGGAGAGACAATTCACAACATTTTGTGTATTGTGAGTGGTAATATTGGTCCCAATATGCATCAGAAATGTCATGCAAAAATTATTCATTGTCTTGACATGATACTTTGGGAGTCATTGCCCAATCAGTCATATTGTGCCCTGGATTTGCACCAAAATTGCTCTCTTGTGTGCCATTTGGAGAGACAATTCACAACATTTTGTGTATTGTGAGTGGTAATATTGGTCCCAATATGCATCAGAAATGTCATGCAAAAATTATTCATTGTCTTGACATGATACTTTGGGAGTCATTGCCCAATCAGTCATATTGTGCCCTGGATTTGCACCAAAATTGCTCTCTTGTGTGCCATTTGGAGAGACAATTCACAACATTTTGTGTATTGTGAGTGGTAATATTGGTCCCAATATGCATCAGAAATGTCATGCAAAAATTATTCATTGTCTTGACATGATACTTTGGGAGTCATTGCCCAATCAGTCATATTGTGCCCTGGATTTGCACCAAAATTGCTCTCTTGTGTGCCATTTGGAGAGACAATTCACAACATTTTGTGTATTGTGAGTGGTAATATTGGTCCCAATATGCATCAGAAATGTCATGCAAAAATTATTCATTGTCTTGACATGATACTTTGGGAGTCATTGCCCAATCAGTCATATTGTGCCCTGGATTTGCACCAAAATTGCTCTCTTGTGTGCCATTTGGAGAGACAATTCACAACATTTTGTGTATTGTGAGTGGTAATATTGGTCCCAATATGCATCAGAAATGTCATGCAAAAATTATTCATTGTCTTGACATGATACTTTGGGAGTCATTGCCCAATCAGTCATATTGTGCCCTGGATTTGCACCAAAATTGCTCTCTTGTGTGCCATTTGGAGAGACAATTCACAACATTTTGTGTATTGTGAGTGGTAATATTGGTCCCAATATGCATCAGAAATGTCATGCAAAAATTATTCATTGTCTTGACATGATACTTTGGGAGTCATTGCCCAATCAGTCATATTGTGCCCTGGATTTGCACCAAAATTGCTCTCTTGTGTGCCATTTGGAGAGACAATTCACAACATTTTGTGTATTGTGAGTGGTAATATTGGTCCCAATATGCATCAGAAATGTCATGCAAAAATTATTCATTGTCTTGACATGATACTTTGGGAGTCATTGCCCAATCAGTCATATTGTGCCCTGGATTTGCACCAAAATTGCTCTCTTGTGTGCCATTTGGAGAGACAATTCACAACATTTTGTGTATTGTGAGTGGTAATATTGGTCCCAATATGCATCAGAAATGTCATGCAAAAATTATTCATTGTCTTGACATGATACTTTGGGAGTCATTGCCCAATCAGTCATATTGTGCCCTGGATTTGCACCAAAATTGCTCTCTTGTGTGCCATTTGGAGAGACAATTCACAACATTTTGTGTATTGTGAGTGGTAATATTGGTCCCAATATGCATCAGAAATGTCATGCAAAAATTATTCATTGTCTTGACATGATACTTTGGGAGTCATTGCCCAATCAGTCATATTGTGCCCTGGATTTGCACCAAAATTGCTCTCTTGTGTGCCATTTGGAGAGACAATTCACAACATTTTGTGTATTGTGAGTGGTAATATTGGTCCCAATATGCATCAGAAATGTCATGCAAAAATTATTCATTGTCTTGACATGATACTTTGGGAGTCATTGCCCAATCAGTCATATTGTGCCCTGGATTTGCACCAAAATTGCTCTCTTGTGTGCCATTTGGAGAGACAATTCACAACATTTTGTGTATTGTGAGTGGTAATATTGGTCCCAATATGCATCAGAAATGTCATGCAAAAATTATTCATTGTCTTGACATGATACTTTGGGAGTCATTGCCCAATCAGTCATATTGTGCCCTGGATTTGCACCAAAATTGCTCTCTTGTGTGCCATTTGGAGAGACAATTCACAACATTTTGTGTATTGTGAGTGGTAATATTGGTCCCAATATGCATCAGAAATGTCATGCAAAAATTATTCATTGTCTTGACATGATACTTTGGGAGTCATTGCCCAATCAGTCATATTGTGCCCTGGATTTGCACCAAAATTGCTCTCTTGTGTGCCATTTGGAGAGACAATTCACAACATTTTGTGTATTGTGAGTGGTAATATTGGTCCCAATATGCATCAGAAATGTCATGCAAAAATTATTCATTGTCTTGACATGATACTTTGGGAGTCATTGCCCAATCAGTCATATTGTGCCCTGGATTTGCACCAAAATTGCTCTCTTGTGTGCCATTTGGAGAGACAATTCACAACATTTTGTGTATTGTGAGTGGTAATATTGGTCCCAATATGCATCAGAAATGTCATGCAAAAATTATTCATTGTCTTGACATGATACTTTGGGAGTCATTGCCCAATCAGTCATATTGTGCCCTGGATTTGCACCAAAATTGCTCTCTTGTGTGCCATTTGGAGAGACAATTCACAACATTTTGTGTATTGTGAGTGGTAATATTGGTCCCAATATGCATCAGAAATGTCATGCAAAAATTATTCATTGTCTTGACATGATACTTTGGGAGTCATTGCCCAATCAGTCATATTGTGCCCTGGATTTGCACCAAAATTGCTCTCTTGTGTGCCATTTGGAGAGACAATTCACAACATTTTGTGTATTGTGAGTGGTAATATTGGTCCCAATATGCATCAGAAATGTCATGCAAAAATTATTCATTGTCTTGACATGATACTTTGGGAGTCATTGCCCAATCAGTCATATTGTGCCCTGGATTTGCACCAAAATTGCTCTCTTGTGTGCCATTTGGAGAGACAATTCACAACATTTTGTGTATTGTGAGTGGTAATATTGGTCCCAATATGCATCAGAAATGTCATGCAAAAATTATTCATTGTCTTGACATGATACTTTGGGAGTCATTGCCCAATCAGTCATATTGTGCCCTGGATTTGCACCAAAATTGCTCTCTTGTGTGCCATTTGGAGAGACAATTCACAACATTTTGTGTATTGTGAGTGGTAATATTGGTCCCAATATGCATCAGAAATGTCATGCAAAAATTATTCATTGTCTTGACATGATACTTTGGGAGTCATTGCCCAATCAGTCATATTGTGCCCTGGATTTGCACCAAAATTGCTCTCTTGTGTGCCATTTGGAGAGACAATTCACAACATTTTGTGTATTGTGAGTGGTAATATTGGTCCCAATATGCATCAGAAATGTCATGCAAAAATTATTCATTGTCTTGACATGATACTTTGGGAGTCATTGCCCAATCAGTCATATTGTGCCCTGGATTTGCACCAAAATTGCTCTCTTGTGTGCCATTTGGAGAGACAATTCACAACATTTTGTGTATTGTGAGTGGTAATATTGGTCCCAATATGCATCAGAAATGTCATGCAAAAATTATTCATTGTCTTGACATGATACTTTGGGAGTCATTGCCCAATCAGTCATATTGTGCCCTGGATTTGCACCAAAATTGCTCTCTTGTGTGCCATTTGGAGAGACAATTCACAACATTTTGTGTATTGTGAGTGGTAATATTGGTCCCAATATGCATCAGAAATGTCATGCAAAAATTATTCATTGTCTTGACATGATACTTTGGGAGTCATTGCCCAATCAGTCATATTGTGCCCTGGATTTGCACCAAAATTGCTCTCTTGTGTGCCATTTGGAGAGACAATTCACAACATTTTGTGTATTGTGAGTGGTAATATTGGTCCCAATATGCATCAGAAATGTCATGCAAAAATTATTCATTGTCTTGACATGATACTTTGGGAGTCATTGCCCAATCAGTCATATTGTGCCCTGGATTTGCACCAAAATTGCTCTCTTGTGTGCCATTTGGAGAGACAATTCACAACATTTTGTGTATTGTGAGTGGTAATATTGGTCCCAATATGCATCAGAAATGTCATGCAAAAATTATTCATTGTCTTGACATGATACTTTGGGAGTCATTGCCCAATCAGTCATATTGTGCCCTGGATTTGCACCAAAATTGCTCTCTTGTGTGCCATTTGGAGAGACAATTCACAACATTTTGTGTATTGTGAGTGGTAATATTGGTCCCAATATGCATCAGAAATGTCATGCAAAAATTATTCATTGTCTTGACATGATACTTTGGGAGTCATTGCCCAATCAGTCATATTGTGCCCTGGATTTGCACCAAAATTGCTCTCTTGTGTGCCATTTGGAGAGACAATTCACAACATTTTGTGTATTGTGAGTGGTAATATTGGTCCCAATATGCATCAGAAATGTCATGCAAAAATTATTCATTGTCTTGACATGATACTTTGGGAGTCATTGCCCAATCAGTCATATTGTGCCCTGGATTTGCACCAAAATTGCTCTCTTGTGTGCCATTTGGAGAGACAATTCACAACATTTTGTGTATTGTGAGTGGTAATATTGGTCCCAATATGCATCAGAAATGTCATGCAAAAATTATTCATTGTCTTGACATGATACTTTGGGAGTCATTGCCCAATCAGTCATATTGTGCCCTGGATTTGCACCAAAATTGCTCTCTTGTGTGCCATTTGGAGAGACAATTCACAACATTTTGTGTATTGTGAGTGGTAATATTGGTCCCAATATGCATCAGAAATGTCATGCAAAAATTATTCATTGTCTTGACATGATACTTTGGGAGTCATTGCCCAATCAGTCATATTGTGCCCTGGATTTGCACCAAAATTGCTCTCTTGTGTGCCATTTGGAGAGACAATTCACAACATTTTGTGTATTGTGAGTGGTAATATTGGTCCCAATATGCATCAGAAATGTCATGCAAAAATTATTCATTGTCTTGACATGATACTTTGGGAGTCATTGCCCAATCAGTCATATTGTGCCCTGGATTTGCACCAAAATTGCTCTCTTGTGTGCCATTTGGAGAGACAATTCACAACATTTTGTGTATTGTGAGTGGTAATATTGGTCCCAATATGCATCAGAAATGTCATGCAAAAATTATTCATTGTCTTGACATGATACTTTGGGAGTCATTGCCCAATCAGTCATATTGTGCCCTGGATTTGCACCAAAATTGCTCTCTTGTGTGCCATTTGGAGAGACAATTCACAACATTTTGTGTATTGTGAGTGGTAATATTGGTCCCAATATGCATCAGAAATGTCATGCAAAAATTATTCATTGTCTTGACATGATACTTTGGGAGTCATTGCCCAATCAGTCATATTGTGCCCTGGATTTGCACCAAAATTGCTCTCTTGTGTGCCATTTGGAGAGACAATTCACAACATTTTGTGTATTGTGAGTGGTAATATTGGTCCCAATATGCATCAGAAATGTCATGCAAAAATTATTCATTGTCTTGACATGATACTTTGGGAGTCATTGCCCAATCAGTCATATTGTGCCCTGGATTTGCACCAAAATTGCTCTCTTGTGTGCCATTTGGAGAGACAATTCACAACATTTTGTGTATTGTGAGTGGTAATATTGGTCCCAATATGCATCAGAAATGTCATGCAAAAATTATTCATTGTCTTGACATGATACTTTGGGAGTCATTGCCCAATCAGTCATATTGTGCCCTGGATTTGCACCAAAATTGCTCTCTTGTGTGCCATTTGGAGAGACAATTCACAACATTTTGTGTATTGTGAGTGGTAATATTGGTCCCAATATGCATCAGAAATGTCATGCAAAAATTATTCATTGTCTTGACATGATACTTTGGGAGTCATTGCCCAATCAGTCATATTGTGCCCTGGATTTGCACCAAAATTGCTCTCTTGTGTGCCATTTGGAGAGACAATTCACAACATTTTGTGTATTGTGAGTGGTAATATTGGTCCCAATATGCATCAGAAATGTCATGCAAAAATTATTCATTGTCTTGACATGATACTTTGGGAGTCATTGCCCAATCAGTCATATTGTGCCCTGGATTTGCACCAAAATTGCTCTCTTGTGTGCCATTTGGAGAGACAATTCACAACATTTTGTGTATTGTGAGTGGTAATATTGGTCCCAATATGCATCAGAAATGTCATGCAAAAATTATTCATTGTCTTGACATGATACTTTGGGAGTCATTGCCCAATCAGTCATATTGTGCCCTGGATTTGCACCAAAATTGCTCTCTTGTGTGCCATTTGGAGAGACAATTCACAACATTTTGTGTATTGTGAGTGGTAATATTGGTCCCAATATGCATCAGAAATGTCATGCAAAAATTATTCATTGTCTTGACATGATACTTTGGGAGTCATTGCCCAATCAGTCATATTGTGCCCTGGATTTGCACCAAAATTGCTCTCTTGTGTGCCATTTGGAGAGACAATTCACAACATTTTGTGTATTGTGAGTGGTAATATTGGTCCCAATATGCATCAGAAATGTCATGCAAAAATTATTCATTGTCTTGACATGATACTTTGGGAGTCATTGCCCAATCAGTCATATTGTGCCCTGGATTTGCACCAAAATTGCTCTCTTGTGTGCCATTTGGAGAGACAATTCACAACATTTTGTGTATTGTGAGTGGTAATATTGGTCCCAATATGCATCAGAAATGTCATGCAAAAATTATTCATTGTCTTGACATGATACTTTGGGAGTCATTGCCCAATCAGTCATATTGTGCCCTGGATTTGCACCAAAATTGCTCTCTTGTGTGCCATTTGGAGAGACAATTCACAACATTTTGTGTATTGTGAGTGGTAATATTGGTCCCAATATGCATCAGAAATGTCATGCAAAAATTATTCATTGTCTTGACATGATACTTTGGGAGTCATTGCCCAATCAGTCATATTGTGCCCTGGATTTGCACCAAAATTGCTCTCTTGTGTGCCATTTGGAGAGACAATTCACAACATTTTGTGTATTGTGAGTGGTAATATTGGTCCCAATATGCATCAGAAATGTCATGCAAAAATTATTCATTGTCTTGACATGATACTTTGGGAGTCATTGCCCAATCAGTCATATTGTGCCCTGGATTTGCACCAAAATTGCTCTCTTGTGTGCCATTTGGAGAGACAATTCACAACATTTTGTGTATTGTGAGTGGTAATATTGGTCCCAATATGCATCAGAAATGTCATGCAAAAATTATTCATTGTCTTGACATGATACTTTGGGAGTCATTGCCCAATCAGTCATATTGTGCCCTGGATTTGCACCAAAATTGCTCTCTTGTGTGCCATTTGGAGAGACAATTCACAACATTTTGTGTATTGTGAGTGGTAATATTGGTCCCAATATGCATCAGAAATGTCATGCAAAAATTATTCATTGTCTTGACATGATACTTTGGGAGTCATTGCCCAATCAGTCATATTGTGCCCTGGATTTGCACCAAAATTGCTCTCTTGTGTGCCATTTGGAGAGACAATTCACAACATTTTGTGTATTGTGAGTGGTAATATTGGTCCCAATATGCATCAGAAATGTCATGCAAAAATTATTCATTGTCTTGACATGATACTTTGGGAGTCATTGCCCAATCAGTCATATTGTGCCCTGGATTTGCACCAAAATTGCTCTCTTGTGTGCCATTTGGAGAGACAATTCACAACATTTTGTGTATTGTGAGTGGTAATATTGGTCCCAATATGCATCAGAAATGTCATGCAAAAATTATTCATTGTCTTGACATGATACTTTGGGAGTCATTGCCCAATCAGTCATATTGTGCCCTGGATTTGCACCAAAATTGCTCTCTTGTGTGCCATTTGGAGAGACAATTCACAACATTTTGTGTATTGTGAGTGGTAATATTGGTCCCAATATGCATCAGAAATGTCATGCAAAAATTATTCATTGTCTTGACATGATACTTTGGGAGTCATTGCCCAATCAGTCATATTGTGCCCTGGATTTGCACCAAAATTGCTCTCTTGTGTGCCATTTGGAGAGACAATTCACAACATTTTGTGTATTGTGAGTGGTAATATTGGTCCCAATATGCATCAGAAATGTCATGCAAAAATTATTCATTGTCTTGACATGATACTTTGGGAGTCATTGCCCAATCAGTCATATTGTGCCCTGGATTTGCACCAAAATTGCTCTCTTGTGTGCCATTTGGAGAGACAATTCACAACATTTTGTGTATTGTGAGTGGTAATATTGGTCCCAATATGCATCAGAAATGTCATGCAAAAATTATTCATTGTCTTGACATGATACTTTGGGAGTCATTGCCCAATCAGTCATATTGTGCCCTGGATTTGCACCAAAATTGCTCTCTTGTGTGCCATTTGGAGAGACAATTCACAACATTTTGTGTATTGTGAGTGGTAATATTGGTCCCAATATGCATCAGAAATGTCATGCAAAAATTATTCATTGTCTTGACATGATACTTTGGGAGTCATTGCCCAATCAGTCATATTGTGCCCTGGATTTGCACCAAAATTGCTCTCTTGTGTGCCATTTGGAGAGACAATTCACAACATTTTGTGTATTGTGAGTGGTAATATTGGTCCCAATATGCATCAGAAATGTCATGCAAAAATTATTCATTGTCTTGACATGATACTTTGGGAGTCATTGCCCAATCAGTCATATTGTGCCCTGGATTTGCACCAAAATTGCTCTCTTGTGTGCCATTTGGAGAGACAATTCACAACATTTTGTGTATTGTGAGTGGTAATATTGGTCCCAATATGCATCAGAAATGTCATGCAAAAATTATTCATTGTCTTGACATGATACTTTGGGAGTCATTGCCCAATCAGTCATATTGTGCCCTGGATTTGCACCAAAATTGCTCTCTTGTGTGCCATTTGGAGAGACAATTCACAACATTTTGTGTATTGTGAGTGGTAATATTGGTCCCAATATGCATCAGAAATGTCATGCAAAAATTATTCATTGTCTTGACATGATACTTTGGGAGTCATTGCCCAATCAGTCATATTGTGCCCTGGATTTGCACCAAAATTGCTCTCTTGTGTGCCATTTGGAGAGACAATTCACAACATTTTGTGTATTGTGAGTGGTAATATTGGTCCCAATATGCATCAGAAATGTCATGCAAAAATTATTCATTGTCTTGACATGATACTTTGGGAGTCATTGCCCAATCAGTCATATTGTGCCCTGGATTTGCACCAAAATTGCTCTCTTGTGTGCCATTTGGAGAGACAATTCACAACATTTTGTGTATTGTGAGTGGTAATATTGGTCCCAATATGCATCAGAAATGTCATGCAAAAATTATTCATTGTCTTGACATGATACTTTGGGAGTCATTGCCCAATCAGTCATATTGTGCCCTGGATTTGCACCAAAATTGCTCTCTTGTGTGCCATTTGGAGAGACAATTCACAACATTTTGTGTATTGTGAGTGGTAATATTGGTCCCAATATGCATCAGAAATGTCATGCAAAAATTATTCATTGTCTTGACATGATACTTTGGGAGTCATTGCCCAATCAGTCATATTGTGCCCTGGATTTGCACCAAAATTGCTCTCTTGTGTGCCATTTGGAGAGACAATTCACAACATTTTGTGTATTGTGAGTGGTAATATTGGTCCCAATATGCATCAGAAATGTCATGCAAAAATTATTCATTGTCTTGACATGATACTTTGGGAGTCATTGCCCAATCAGTCATATTGTGCCCTGGATTTGCACCAAAATTGCTCTCTTGTGTGCCATTTGGAGAGACAATTCACAACATTTTGTGTATTGTGAGTGGTAATATTGGTCCCAATATGCATCAGAAATGTCATGCAAAAATTATTCATTGTCTTGACATGATACTTTGGGAGTCATTGCCCAATCAGTCATATTGTGCCCTGGATTTGCACCAAAATTGCTCTCTTGTGTGCCATTTGGAGAGACAATTCACAACATTTTGTGTATTGTGAGTGGTAATATTGGTCCCAATATGCATCAGAAATGTCATGCAAAAATTATTCATTGTCTTGACATGATACTTTGGGAGTCATTGCCCAATCAGTCATATTGTGCCCTGGATTTGCACCAAAATTGCTCTCTTGTGTGCCATTTGGAGAGACAATTCACAACATTTTGTGTATTGTGAGTGGTAATATTGGTCCCAATATGCATCAGAAATGTCATGCAAAAATTATTCATTGTCTTGACATGATACTTTGGGAGTCATTGCCCAATCAGTCATATTGTGCCCTGGATTTGCACCAAAATTGCTCTCTTGTGTGCCATTTGGAGAGACAATTCACAACATTTTGTGTATTGTGAGTGGTAATATTGGTCCCAATATGCATCAGAAATGTCATGCAAAAATTATTCATTGTCTTGACATGATACTTTGGGAGTCATTGCCCAATCAGTCATATTGTGCCCTGGATTTGCACCAAAATTGCTCTCTTGTGTGCCATTTGGAGAGACAATTCACAACATTTTGTGTATTGTGAGTGGTAATATTGGTCCCAATATGCATCAGAAATGTCATGCAAAAATTATTCATTGTCTTGACATGATACTTTGGGAGTCATTGCCCAATCAGTCATATTGTGCCCTGGATTTGCACCAAAATTGCTCTCTTGTGTGCCATTTGGAGAGACAATTCACAACATTTTGTGTATTGTGAGTGGTAATATTGGTCCCAATATGCATCAGAAATGTCATGCAAAAATTATTCATTGTCTTGACATGATACTTTGGGAGTCATTGCCCAATCAGTCATATTGTGCCCTGGATTTGCACCAAAATTGCTCTCTTGTGTGCCATTTGGAGAGACAATTCACAACATTTTGTGTATTGTGAGTGGTAATATTGGTCCCAATATGCATCAGAAATGTCATGCAAAAATTATTCATTGTCTTGACATGATACTTTGGGAGTCATTGCCCAATCAGTCATATTGTGCCCTGGATTTGCACCAAAATTGCTCTCTTGTGTGCCATTTGGAGAGACAATTCACAACATTTTGTGTATTGTGAGTGGTAATATTGGTCCCAATATGCATCAGAAATGTCATGCAAAAATTATTCATTGTCTTGACATGATACTTTGGGAGTCATTGCCCAATCAGTCATATTGTGCCCTGGATTTGCACCAAAATTGCTCTCTTGTGTGCCATTTGGAGAGACAATTCACAACATTTTGTGTATTGTGAGTGGTAATATTGGTCCCAATATGCATCAGAAATGTCATGCAAAAATTATTCATTGTCTTGACATGATACTTTGGGAGTCATTGCCCAATCAGTCATATTGTGCCCTGGATTTGCACCAAAATTGCTCTCTTGTGTGCCATTTGGAGAGACAATTCACAACATTTTGTGTATTGTGAGTGGTAATATTGGTCCCAATATGCATCAGAAATGTCATGCAAAAATTATTCATTGTCTTGACATGATACTTTGGGAGTCATTGCCCAATCAGTCATATTGTGCCCTGGATTTGCACCAAAATTGCTCTCTTGTGTGCCATTTGGAGAGACAATTCACAACATTTTGTGTATTGTGAGTGGTAATATTGGTCCCAATATGCATCAGAAATGTCATGCAAAAATTATTCATTGTCTTGACATGATACTTTGGGAGTCATTGCCCAATCAGTCATATTGTGCCCTGGATTTGCACCAAAATTGCTCTCTTGTGTGCCATTTGGAGAGACAATTCACAACATTTTGTGTATTGTGAGTGGTAATATTGGTCCCAATATGCATCAGAAATGTCATGCAAAAATTATTCATTGTCTTGACATGATACTTTGGGAGTCATTGCCCAATCAGTCATATTGTGCCCTGGATTTGCACCAAAATTGCTCTCTTGTGTGCCATTTGGAGAGACAATTCACAACATTTTGTGTATTGTGAGTGGTAATATTGGTCCCAATATGCATCAGAAATGTCATGCAAAAATTATTCATTGTCTTGACATGATACTTTGGGAGTCATTGCCCAATCAGTCATATTGTGCCCTGGATTTGCACCAAAATTGCTCTCTTGTGTGCCATTTGGAGAGACAATTCACAACATTTTGTGTATTGTGAGTGGTAATATTGGTCCCAATATGCATCAGAAATGTCATGCAAAAATTATTCATTGTCTTGACATGATACTTTGGGAGTCATTGCCCAATCAGTCATATTGTGCCCTGGATTTGCACCAAAATTGCTCTCTTGTGTGCCATTTGGAGAGACAATTCACAACATTTTGTGTATTGTGAGTGGTAATATTGGTCCCAATATGCATCAGAAATGTCATGCAAAAATTATTCATTGTCTTGACATGATACTTTGGGAGTCATTGCCCAATCAGTCATATTGTGCCCTGGATTTGCACCAAAATTGCTCTCTTGTGTGCCATTTGGAGAGACAATTCACAACATTTTGTGTATTGTGAGTGGTAATATTGGTCCCAATATGCATCAGAAATGTCATGCAAAAATTATTCATTGTCTTGACATGATACTTTGGGAGTCATTGCCCAATCAGTCATATTGTGCCCTGGATTTGCACCAAAATTGCTCTCTTGTGTGCCATTTGGAGAGACAATTCACAACATTTTGTGTATTGTGAGTGGTAATATTGGTCCCAATATGCATCAGAAATGTCATGCAAAAATTATTCATTGTCTTGACATGATACTTTGGGAGTCATTGCCCAATCAGTCATATTGTGCCCTGGATTTGCACCAAAATTGCTCTCTTGTGTGCCATTTGGAGAGACAATTCACAACATTTTGTGTATTGTGAGTGGTAATATTGGTCCCAATATGCATCAGAAATGTCATGCAAAAATTATTCATTGTCTTGACATGATACTTTGGGAGTCATTGCCCAATCAGTCATATTGTGCCCTGGATTTGCACCAAAATTGCTCTCTTGTGTGCCATTTGGAGAGACAATTCACAACATTTTGTGTATTGTGAGTGGTAATATTGGTCCCAATATGCATCAGAAATGTCATGCAAAAATTATTCATTGTCTTGACATGATACTTTGGGAGTCATTGCCCAATCAGTCATATTGTGCCCTGGATTTGCACCAAAATTGCTCTCTTGTGTGCCATTTGGAGAGACAATTCACAACATTTTGTGTATTGTGAGTGGTAATATTGGTCCCAATATGCATCAGAAATGTCATGCAAAAATTATTCATTGTCTTGACATGATACTTTGGGAGTCATTGCCCAATCAGTCATATTGTGCCCTGGATTTGCACCAAAATTGCTCTCTTGTGTGCCATTTGGAGAGACAATTCACAACATTTTGTGTATTGTGAGTGGTAATATTGGTCCCAATATGCATCAGAAATGTCATGCAAAAATTATTCATTGTCTTGACATGATACTTTGGGAGTCATTGCCCAATCAGTCATATTGTGCCCTGGATTTGCACCAAAATTGCTCTCTTGTGTGCCATTTGGAGAGACAATTCACAACATTTTGTGTATTGTGAGTGGTAATATTGGTCCCAATATGCATCAGAAATGTCATGCAAAAATTATTCATTGTCTTGACATGATACTTTGGGAGTCATTGCCCAATCAGTCATATTGTGCCCTGGATTTGCACCAAAATTGCTCTCTTGTGTGCCATTTGGAGAGACAATTCACAACATTTTGTGTATTGTGAGTGGTAATATTGGTCCCAATATGCATCAGAAATGTCATGCAAAAATTATTCATTGTCTTGACATGATACTTTGGGAGTCATTGCCCAATCAGTCATATTGTGCCCTGGATTTGCACCAAAATTGCTCTCTTGTGTGCCATTTGGAGAGACAATTCACAACATTTTGTGTATTGTGAGTGGTAATATTGGTCCCAATATGCATCAGAAATGTCATGCAAAAATTATTCATTGTCTTGACATGATACTTTGGGAGTCATTGCCCAATCAGTCATATTGTGCCCTGGATTTGCACCAAAATTGCTCTCTTGTGTGCCATTTGGAGAGACAATTCACAACATTTTGTGTATTGTGAGTGGTAATATTGGTCCCAATATGCATCAGAAATGTCATGCAAAAATTATTCATTGTCTTGACATGATACTTTGGGAGTCATTGCCCAATCAGTCATATTGTGCCCTGGATTTGCACCAAAATTGCTCTCTTGTGTGCCATTTGGAGAGACAATTCACAACATTTTGTGTATTGTGAGTGGTAATATTGGTCCCAATATGCATCAGAAATGTCATGCAAAAATTATTCATTGTCTTGACATGATACTTTGGGAGTCATTGCCCAATCAGTCATATTGTGCCCTGGATTTGCACCAAAATTGCTCTCTTGTGTGCCATTTGGAGAGACAATTCACAACATTTTGTGTATTGTGAGTGGTAATATTGGTCCCAATATGCATCAGAAATGTCATGCAAAAATTATTCATTGTCTTGACATGATACTTTGGGAGTCATTGCCCAATCAGTCATATTGTGCCCTGGATTTGCACCAAAATTGCTCTCTTGTGTGCCATTTGGAGAGACAATTCACAACATTTTGTGTATTGTGAGTGGTAATATTGGTCCCAATATGCATCAGAAATGTCATGCAAAAATTATTCATTGTCTTGACATGATACTTTGGGAGTCATTGCCCAATCAGTCATATTGTGCCCTGGATTTGCACCAAAATTGCTCTCTTGTGTGCCATTTGGAGAGACAATTCACAACATTTTGTGTATTGTGAGTGGTAATATTGGTCCCAATATGCATCAGAAATGTCATGCAAAAATTATTCATTGTCTTGACATGATACTTTGGGAGTCATTGCCCAATCAGTCATATTGTGCCCTGGATTTGCACCAAAATTGCTCTCTTGTGTGCCATTTGGAGAGACAATTCACAACATTTTGTGTATTGTGAGTGGTAATATTGGTCCCAATATGCATCAGAAATGTCATGCAAAAATTATTCATTGTCTTGACATGATACTTTGGGAGTCATTGCCCAATCAGTCATATTGTGCCCTGGATTTGCACCAAAATTGCTCTCTTGTGTGCCATTTGGAGAGACAATTCACAACATTTTGTGTATTGTGAGTGGTAATATTGGTCCCAATATGCATCAGAAATGTCATGCAAAAATTATTCATTGTCTTGACATGATACTTTGGGAGTCATTGCCCAATCAGTCATATTGTGCCCTGGATTTGCACCAAAATTGCTCTCTTGTGTGCCATTTGGAGAGACAATTCACAACATTTTGTGTATTGTGAGTGGTAATATTGGTCCCAATATGCATCAGAAATGTCATGCAAAAATTATTCATTGTCTTGACATGATACTTTGGGAGTCATTGCCCAATCAGTCATATTGTGCCCTGGATTTGCACCAAAATTGCTCTCTTGTGTGCCATTTGGAGAGACAATTCACAACATTTTGTGTATTGTGAGTGGTAATATTGGTCCCAATATGCATCAGAAATGTCATGCAAAAATTATTCATTGTCTTGACATGATACTTTGGGAGTCATTGCCCAATCAGTCATATTGTGCCCTGGATTTGCACCAAAATTGCTCTCTTGTGTGCCATTTGGAGAGACAATTCACAACATTTTGTGTATTGTGAGTGGTAATATTGGTCCCAATATGCATCAGAAATGTCATGCAAAAATTATTCATTGTCTTGACATGATACTTTGGGAGTCATTGCCCAATCAGTCATATTGTGCCCTGGATTTGCACCAAAATTGCTCTCTTGTGTGCCATTTGGAGAGACAATTCACAACATTTTGTGTATTGTGAGTGGTAATATTGGTCCCAATATGCATCAGAAATGTCATGCAAAAATTATTCATTGTCTTGACATGATACTTTGGGAGTCATTGCCCAATCAGTCATATTGTGCCCTGGATTTGCACCAAAATTGCTCTCTTGTGTGCCATTTGGAGAGACAATTCACAACATTTTGTGTATTGTGAGTGGTAATATTGGTCCCAATATGCATCAGAAATGTCATGCAAAAATTATTCATTGTCTTGACATGATACTTTGGGAGTCATTGCCCAATCAGTCATATTGTGCCCTGGATTTGCACCAAAATTGCTCTCTTGTGTGCCATTTGGAGAGACAATTCACAACATTTTGTGTATTGTGAGTGGTAATATTGGTCCCAATATGCATCAGAAATGTCATGCAAAAATTATTCATTGTCTTGACATGATACTTTGGGAGTCATTGCCCAATCAGTCATATTGTGCCCTGGATTTGCACCAAAATTGCTCTCTTGTGTGCCATTTGGAGAGACAATTCACAACATTTTGTGTATTGTGAGTGGTAATATTGGTCCCAATATGCATCAGAAATGTCATGCAAAAATTATTCATTGTCTTGACATGATACTTTGGGAGTCATTGCCCAATCAGTCATATTGTGCCCTGGATTTGCACCAAAATTGCTCTCTTGTGTGCCATTTGGAGAGACAATTCACAACATTTTGTGTATTGTGAGTGGTAATATTGGTCCCAATATGCATCAGAAATGTCATGCAAAAATTATTCATTGTCTTGACATGATACTTTGGGAGTCATTGCCCAATCAGTCATATTGTGCCCTGGATTTGCACCAAAATTGCTCTCTTGTGTGCCATTTGGAGAGACAATTCACAACATTTTGTGTATTGTGAGTGGTAATATTGGTCCCAATATGCATCAGAAATGTCATGCAAAAATTATTCATTGTCTTGACATGATACTTTGGGAGTCATTGCCCAATCAGTCATATTGTGCCCTGGATTTGCACCAAAATTGCTCTCTTGTGTGCCATTTGGAGAGACAATTCACAACATTTTGTGTATTGTGAGTGGTAATATTGGTCCCAATATGCATCAGAAATGTCATGCAAAAATTATTCATTGTCTTGACATGATACTTTGGGAGTCATTGCCCAATCAGTCATATTGTGCCCTGGATTTGCACCAAAATTGCTCTCTTGTGTGCCATTTGGAGAGACAATTCACAACATTTTGTGTATTGTGAGTGGTAATATTGGTCCCAATATGCATCAGAAATGTCATGCAAAAATTATTCATTGTCTTGACATGATACTTTGGGAGTCATTGCCCAATCAGTCATATTGTGCCCTGGATTTGCACCAAAATTGCTCTCTTGTGTGCCATTTGGAGAGACAATTCACAACATTTTGTGTATTGTGAGTGGTAATATTGGTCCCAATATGCATCAGAAATGTCATGCAAAAATTATTCATTGTCTTGACATGATACTTTGGGAGTCATTGCCCAATCAGTCATATTGTGCCCTGGATTTGCACCAAAATTGCTCTCTTGTGTGCCATTTGGAGAGACAATTCACAACATTTTGTGTATTGTGAGTGGTAATATTGGTCCCAATATGCATCAGAAATGTCATGCAAAAATTATTCATTGTCTTGACATGATACTTTGGGAGTCATTGCCCAATCAGTCATATTGTGCCCTGGATTTGCACCAAAATTGCTCTCTTGTGTGCCATTTGGAGAGACAATTCACAACATTTTGTGTATTGTGAGTGGTAATATTGGTCCCAATATGCATCAGAAATGTCATGCAAAAATTATTCATTGTCTTGACATGATACTTTGGGAGTCATTGCCCAATCAGTCATATTGTGCCCTGGATTTGCACCAAAATTGCTCTCTTGTGTGCCATTTGGAGAGACAATTCACAACATTTTGTGTATTGTGAGTGGTAATATTGGTCCCAATATGCATCAGAAATGTCATGCAAAAATTATTCATTGTCTTGACATGATACTTTGGGAGTCATTGCCCAATCAGTCATATTGTGCCCTGGATTTGCACCAAAATTGCTCTCTTGTGTGCCATTTGGAGAGACAATTCACAACATTTTGTGTATTGTGAGTGGTAATATTGGTCCCAATATGCATCAGAAATGTCATGCAAAAATTATTCATTGTCTTGACATGATACTTTGGGAGTCATTGCCCAATCAGTCATATTGTGCCCTGGATTTGCACCAAAATTGCTCTCTTGTGTGCCATTTGGAGAGACAATTCACAACATTTTGTGTATTGTGAGTGGTAATATTGGTCCCAATATGCATCAGAAATGTCATGCAAAAATTATTCATTGTCTTGACATGATACTTTGGGAGTCATTGCCCAATCAGTCATATTGTGCCCTGGATTTGCACCAAAATTGCTCTCTTGTGTGCCATTTGGAGAGACAATTCACAACATTTTGTGTATTGTGAGTGGTAATATTGGTCCCAATATGCATCAGAAATGTCATGCAAAAATTATTCATTGTCTTGACATGATACTTTGGGAGTCATTGCCCAATCAGTCATATTGTGCCCTGGATTTGCACCAAAATTGCTCTCTTGTGTGCCATTTGGAGAGACAATTCACAACATTTTGTGTATTGTGAGTGGTAATATTGGTCCCAATATGCATCAGAAATGTCATGCAAAAATTATTCATTGTCTTGACATGATACTTTGGGAGTCATTGCCCAATCAGTCATATTGTGCCCTGGATTTGCACCAAAATTGCTCTCTTGTGTGCCATTTGGAGAGACAATTCACAACATTTTGTGTATTGTGAGTGGTAATATTGGTCCCAATATGCATCAGAAATGTCATGCAAAAATTATTCATTGTCTTGACATGATACTTTGGGAGTCATTGCCCAATCAGTCATATTGTGCCCTGGATTTGCACCAAAATTGCTCTCTTGTGTGCCATTTGGAGAGACAATTCACAACATTTTGTGTATTGTGAGTGGTAATATTGGTCCCAATATGCATCAGAAATGTCATGCAAAAATTATTCATTGTCTTGACATGATACTTTGGGAGTCATTGCCCAATCAGTCATATTGTGCCCTGGATTTGCACCAAAATTGCTCTCTTGTGTGCCATTTGGAGAGACAATTCACAACATTTTGTGTATTGTGAGTGGTAATATTGGTCCCAATATGCATCAGAAATGTCATGCAAAAATTATTCATTGTCTTGACATGATACTTTGGGAGTCATTGCCCAATCAGTCATATTGTGCCCTGGATTTGCACCAAAATTGCTCTCTTGTGTGCCATTTGGAGAGACAATTCACAACATTTTGTGTATTGTGAGTGGTAATATTGGTCCCAATATGCATCAGAAATGTCATGCAAAAATTATTCATTGTCTTGACATGATACTTTGGGAGTCATTGCCCAATCAGTCATATTGTGCCCTGGATTTGCACCAAAATTGCTCTCTTGTGTGCCATTTGGAGAGACAATTCACAACATTTTGTGTATTGTGAGTGGTAATATTGGTCCCAATATGCATCAGAAATGTCATGCAAAAATTATTCATTGTCTTGACATGATACTTTGGGAGTCATTGCCCAATCAGTCATATTGTGCCCTGGATTTGCACCAAAATTGCTCTCTTGTGTGCCATTTGGAGAGACAATTCACAACATTTTGTGTATTGTGAGTGGTAATATTGGTCCCAATATGCATCAGAAATGTCATGCAAAAATTATTCATTGTCTTGACATGATACTTTGGGAGTCATTGCCCAATCAGTCATATTGTGCCCTGGATTTGCACCAAAATTGCTCTCTTGTGTGCCATTTGGAGAGACAATTCACAACATTTTGTGTATTGTGAGTGGTAATATTGGTCCCAATATGCATCAGAAATGTCATGCAAAAATTATTCATTTGTCTTGACATGATACTTTGGGAGTTCATTGCCCAATCAGTCATATTGTGCCCTGGATTTGCACCAAAAATTTGCTCTCTTCAGTGTGCCATTTGGAGAGACAATTCACAACATTTTGTGTATTGTGAGTGGTAAATATTGGTCCCAATATGCATCAGAAATGTCATGCAAAAATTATTCATTGTCTTGACATGATACTTTGGGAGTCATTGCCCAATCAGTCCATATTGTGCCCTGGATTTGCACCAAAATTGCTCTCTTGTGTGCCATTTGGGAGAGACAATTCACAACATTTTGTGTATTGTGAGTGGGGGGGTAATATTGGTCCCAATATGCATCAGAAAGTCATGCAAAAATTATTCATTGTCTTGACATGATACTTTGGGAGTCATTGGCCCAATCAGTCATATTGTGCCCTGCGATTTGCACCAAAATTGCTCTCTTGTGTGCCATTTGGAGAGACAATTCACAACATTTTGTGTAGTGAGTGGTAAGTATTGGTCCCAATATGCTATCAGAAATGTCATGCAAAAATTATTCATGTCTTGACATGATACCTTTGGAGCCCCAGTTCATTGCCCAATGCAGTCATATTGTGCCCTGGAATTTGCACCAAATTGCTCTCTTTGTGTGCCCATTTGGAGAGACAATTCACAACATTTGTGTATTTGCTTCTTTGGAGTGGTAATATTGGTGCGACCCAATATGCATCAGAAATGTGCATGCAACAAAAAAAAAATTATTCATTGTCTTGACATGATACTTTGGGGAGTCACCCCCCCCCCCCCCCCCCCCCCCCCCCCCCCCATTGCCCAATCAGTCATATTGTGCCCTGGATTTTTGCACCAAAATTGCTCTCTTGTGTGCCATTTGGAGAGACAATTCACAACATTTTGTGTATTGTGAGTGGTAATATTGGTCCCAATATGCATCAGAAATGTCATGCAAAAATTATTCATTGTCTTGACATG
>JAYLWI010000025.1:0-25000 GCA_037355745.1 Pseudo-nitzschia multiseries | reverse complement strand
TCCCCGATCAAAAGAAATCTCAATCATCAACCAAAAACTCACCAGATTTGAAGACAGTGCAAATCCTGCCCATCCCCGACCAAACTATAACTCAGTCATCAATCCAAAAATTCACCAGATTTGAACACAGTGCAAATCTTTTCAGTCCCTAACCAAAATATAATTCAATCATCAACCGAAAAACCACACCAGATTTGAACACTGTGCAAATCTTGTCAATCCCCGACCAAAATTTAACTAAATCATCAACCCAAAAACACACCAGATTTGAAGACAGTGCAAATCCTGCTCATCCCCGACCAAAATATAACTCAGTCATCAATTCAAAAATTCACCTGATTTGAAGTCAGTGCAAATCCTGCCCATCCACGACCAAAATATAACTCAGTCGTCAATTCAAAAACTCACCAGATTTGAACACAGTGCAAATATTTCCATCCCCGACCAAAATATAATATAACTCAGTCATCAACCTAAAAACTCAACAGATTTGAAGACAGTGCAAATCTTTCCTTGAAGACAGTGCAAATCTTTCCAGTCCCTACCAATCCTCGACCTAACATTAACTCAGTTGACTATCAAAATATTGACCAGATTTGGCCCAAATTTATGTTTCAGGTACGTTAGGCAAGCAAATTGGAAATGTTTTCAACTATTTCAAATCTACATGGCTCTGAGTATCCCGTTTCTTACCTAATATCATTGATCATTTTCACTACAATATTCTGAAACAGGTTGATAATGCTTGTGACAACTCATGCCATTCAAAAAGCCTATGAAGAGGCATTTAAAGCAAAAAATAAATTGATTACTTTTTCTCAGGGAAAGTTCAAAGCAAAAGTTTGCTGTATCTGTGACAGATTCATAAGAACAGGTGATGAAAAAAAACTTGACTTTAGTTCTCTAGCACATCCATATGTTAGAGATTATTTTCACAAGAAGAAAATCAAGTGGGACAATATGCCGTTTAAATTTGCTTCTGTGTCAGTTAGGAACCAAGTTCTGAAGCAATACACACAAAAATGTATCAATGGGAGAAGAATAATCCACAATCAACAAATTTTATTCAATGATTTCATTTTGTCACCAAAGACATATGCGATCAAGCCTTCTAGTGATAGAGAAGCTATCTCCCAATTTGGGTGCTGCAGCCAATGCTATAATGGTATTGAGAGCATGAAAAAGAACAATAATAAACAAGCCAAGCTTCCAAAATATGCTATAGCAAATGGACTCTTGCATGGATATCCTCCTAACGAACTATTAGATTTGACAGCAACAGAACTTGCCATTATCTCAGATGTGAGAATCAGCCAACACATATTTCATTTCCATGCTGGACAGCATCAAATGATTAAAGGGTATCACTTTTTGAGAAGAAACAATTTGGAATATACAAGTGGCGTTATCAACTATCTGGAATCAATTGGGAAGAATCAAATCCAAGTGATCCTAACAGGATCATTCACTAACCAACAAAAACTGGCAGTAAAAAAGAAAATGGAGTTCAGAATACAAAAAGTGAAAAAAGCCTTGCATTGGATGAAACAAAATATGGGTTACCTTGAGGATGAAAACATAAATGATACTCATATCATTTTACCTCTTTTTGTTGACAAGACCAATCAAATACCATCTTCGAACTCAAACATTGAACAACAATTTGAAATGCATGTCATCTTTCCTGACGAGAATCTACCCAGCACAACCAATGGAGGATTTGACACAGATAAACATTTCAAGGACCACTGTATAGAAGATCTCATTGACAAGAATGCCACCATGATCTGTAGAACATCCAACAACATACTGAAAGATTATGAAGGGAACAATTTCTTGCGTTCTTTCCCACTTCAATTTCCATATGGCATTGGATCTGTTGATGTGGATGGAGAAGAGAGAATGAGTCCTGATTATCTGAAATATTTATCAGAGTTATCATCACCATGCTTTCATAAGGGTGAATTTGTAGCAGTTATGTACAATTTTGTACAAAGAGTCAAAATGGTGAAACATTCCTATTTAAAAACAACAAAAAACCTGAGGTGCAACTTTTCACAGCTTGACCCAGTTCAACTCAAACAAGCATCAATCAATTTTCTAGATGGAAATGTGGTGCCAGAAACAAATGAAGATTTTTTTCTATCTAAAATAAGGGGAGTAACAAGTTCAATGGGAAATACAAATGCAGCTTCTGATCTTGCTAGAAAGAAAATGTTTCAACTGATGGCACATTATGGATTGCCTTGCATTCTATTCACCATCACTCCAAATGATTCAATCAATTTTAGGATTAGAGTGATGTCAAAATCCAAGGATGAAGAAGTTACTTCTGAGGATTTCCCAGATCTTTTTAAGCGAGAACAACCACCCATTGATGATTGTGATCTTTTTCAGTTTGTGACAGAGTGCTCATCGATAAGAACAACATATCCAGGTATTTGTGCTATTGAATTTGAAAATATTTTGGAAATAACCATCAAGTTCATATTGGGATGGGATAACAAGGAAGGTAACATCAAAGATAGGGGTTTATTTGGCGATTTAGAAGCATATAGTGTTGCAGTTGAAGAACAAGGACGTGGCACTCTGCATGCACATTTTGTTTTGTGGATAAATAAATGGAATGATCTGCTACAAGATTTGCATACGGAGGACAAGCAAGATGGGGCAATAGAGACCATGAAACAGTATGCACAAAACATACTGACAACAAAATTGTTTCAGAACTTTGATTCTATTCAGTGCAGGAATCCTGAGTGTTTGAGTTTGGTTTCAGAATCTTTTGAGAAATGCACAGAACAGGATTTAAGGAGCTTGAGACTTAAACATGGTCACACATCACTGGGTGACAAAGCAATTTTCAAATGCAGAGCCTGCTCTAAACTTTACACAAGTGAAGATTTGGCGCGTGAAAGTTTAGATTTCCTCAAAAGTATACCAACATCAAATGAAACTGGAGAACAATATTTCATGTATCACAAGTTTTGGAATGGTGTGACTAAGCAATCAAAATGTCAGGTGACAATGGAAATGGCATTGCATAAAGAAACTGCTGCCCAAATTAAAAGTGGGTTTTTCCCGCGCCTTGGATCAATGAAATACAAAAAAAACCTTCACATTGTGAATTTGTTACGCAATTTGCATGCCTCAACACATGCAAGCTCATGTCACAAAAAGGACAAAAATGGTGAATGTAGGTTCAAGCTCCCGCTTCCTGCTTGTGATGAAACAAAGATACATTTTGAAGATGAAGAATTAACATCATTTGATTGGACAGGCAAATGCAACAAGAAACAATTGTTTGTCTGGGAACATGAGAGAACACATCAGGATTGTTTTGCCAATTCAAACAATAGTATTGTAAGTTCTATTTTTCAATGCAACAACAATGTTATTTGGGGGGTGGATGGTGCAGGGATTTATTACCTTACATGTTATGCCTCAAAAAGTACACAAAAGGATGATAAAGAAAAGATCAGTGCAGTTGCAGAAAAAGTAATCAAACAACTTGGTGAACAACAGAGACAAGAAAATGAAAATGTCACAATGAGTGATGAAGAACATGATGAACCAAACACAGTAAACCACAGAAATGACTCTACAGCACAACTAAACGAAACAAATGAAGAAGATGATCTGATGAGGGAAAAAGTTGGAATAAGAGCTATTCTAAATGCATTGTTCAAAGTGACACAAGATAACATCACTTCAGCACCAATGGCTGCCTACCTGACAAGAAACCATACAAGATTTAGGTTCTCAGAAGAGTTTTCAACATTGGTGTTGAGCAATTATATTGAGAATGATCATGTTGTTGATGGTGTTCTAAAACTGAAAGAAGCCAATGAAAGTGACAATGAAGAAGACTTGCCAGTTTACATATCACAAGTAGCAAATTATATTTGCAGACCAACAGAACTAGAGGGTGTGTGTCTTTATGATTTTGCATCAAAGTATTATACAAAAATGAGAAGAAGTAAGACATCACTGGACTTTACGGATAACCATCCCTCCAAAAACCATTCATTTTGTGATGAATACAAAAAACCTAAACTTCCAGGTATCTGTCACTATGATTTGAAATCGACGTCAAGCTTTAGGAACAAACAAATTGGGAATTTTGTCCCACAGCATGAAAATGAAGAACACCAGGAAATTGCTTTAGCAATGGAAGATTATGCTAAAAGAGCAAGTGTGTTATTTTCACCATTCAGAAAGCTTTCTGACCTCCAATTGAATTCCAAATATCTTCCCTATTTTCAATCTTTTTTAGCAAATGGTTTGCTAAAACAAGAGCATCAGAATATTTTGAAGAATATTCAAAGGACACATAACAGCTTGATGGGTGGACGTGCAAAAGATGCACTAGAGAGAGTGACCTTACCACCAGATACTAGGTGGACACATGATGAATCAAATGCAGAAGACAACAACAGAAATAATATCAACATCTTGGATGAATTGGATCTTTTTGGAAACACAGTTTTAGGATTGGATGATGACAACTGTTTTAGAACGAGTCATAATCTATTTTCCTTCAACACATCAATCATTACTAAGGCAGGAAGCAATCATTGTGGACACAATTTGATTAAGGCACCAAATATTGACCAAACAAAAACAATATTTTGTTCAGCTTCTAGAGTATCATTAATGGAAGATGGTGAAGATACAGATATGGGCAGGGATTGGCATGAGCTTGACATCACAAACATGATTAAAGTGATGGTAACACACCATACTGTTGTTACAAATGAAGAGATCACAAACTTATCTGCCACGGGTACTTGTGAAAACATGATTGCATATGGTAAAGAGATATTCAATGGTGACAAACATCAAATGATAGCATTTGTATACATTGTCTCTGGATTTGTACTGAGAGTTTATGAAAAACAAAAGAAAAATGGAATGCAAAAAACAAGAAACACAAGGAGAAGATTATCTGGTGAATTGGGAAGACTTGCACCATTCAATGAATTTGGTGAGGAGGAAGAGAACGATGATTTTGACTCATCTATTTCAAGGCGTGACAAGATCAACTTCAGTACAACAGTTCAGATGTTGCAAGAAATGCATGAACATAGACAACAATCCATAGCATTTCTATCGGGTGCAGGTGGTACAGGGAAAAGTCGCGTGATCAGAGCAATTCTGTCTTATTGCAAGGAATTCTGTGAAAATTTGAACATCAAGTTTACAAGGCAAACAATTGTTGTTACAGCTTTAACTGGATGTGCAGCAGTGTCAATTCATGGTAGCACTCTTCATAGTGCTTGCCACATTCCAGTGAAAGAGAACGATTCATCCCTTGAAAAATTAAGTGAATTCAAAGAAGATTGGGTTGACACAGAAATGATCATTATTGATGAAATATCCTTTGCAAATTATTCATTGTTAAACAGGCTGCATAAAACATTAAATGAATTGAAGGATGCTCCAAGAACAAATACATTGTATGGTGGTATCAATGTACTCTTTGCTGGAGATTTCAATCAGCTACCTCCCATAAATGGAACCAAAATATATGATGAGCAATATACAACAATGTTCAGGGATGCTGTCAATGTGATGCTGGAATTAAAAACAAACCACAGGTTTCAGGAAGATGCATCATATGGAAAATTGTTAGAAAGAATTTTTAAAATTGGGCTTAGTGAAGAAGATGCTAAGCTTATCAACTCAAGGAAAGTGATTGAGAGTGATTCTTTACCAATGGCAATATCTTATGCGGTAGCAAGAAACAAAGACAGGTGCGCAATCAATGATGCAATTTTTGCCCTTCATTTACAACAAACCCATTCCAAGAACATTCAAGACCCTATTCCCTTGCACACCATATGCATACGAGCATCCAATGTTGAATACAAATATGCCAAAAGCAGAAAAGATTACAAGGCCTTTCCAGATAAAGGAGATATATTTTACAGTTGTTGCTCTGATGCAGATGTTACAGAAAGAAGAGGAAGTACACATGTTGATCCATTTCTAAAGCTATATATTGGTTGTCCCATCATGATAACAAGCAATATATCTGTTGAAGAATCTATAGCTAATGGTTCAATGTGTGAATTTAAAGGTTTGATTTTGAAACAAGAGATGAACAGGTTTGAAGCCCTTGAGAGTGTTGTGATCAATGGCTATTATGTCAATTGCATTGATGCTGATAAAATTGAATCTATACAAGTTATTCTTACAGATAGCAATACTCCAGAAGAACAACCCATATACAACCTCAAATTGCCCGAAAAAGATATTTATGCCTTGTGCAAGTATCCTTCTCTGTTTAGTGAGCACATCAGTCACAAATCATCAAGACAGAATTTGAGCGTCAAACTCAAACAATTCCCTCTCAACATTTCCCATGCTAGAACTGTGCATAAATTACAAGGGCGTTCCATAGACAATATTTTGGTTTCGAGTTGGAACTATAGGATGCAACATTGGATATATGTTGTTTTGTCAAGGTGTAAAACATTGAACGGATTGTACTTGAGGGATGAGATAGATCATACCAAAGTCAAGGGAATGTGTAAAGAAATTAAAAATTTCTATGATGAATTCCAGAAAGAAAAACAACCACCATCAGTGTTGATTGAAAAAGTTACCAATAGTTTCTAACAATAGTAAATCCTGCCCGTTCACAACCACAATATCACTCAGTCATCAACCCATAAACACACCAGATTTAAAGAATGAAACTGAATCCTCAACCCAAAAACTAGCCAGATTTGAACACAGAGCAATTCTTGCCCATCCCCGACCAAAATATAAGTCAGTCATCAATCCAAAAACTCACCGGATTTGAATACAGTGCAAATCCTGCCCATCCCCGACCAAACTATAACTCAGTCATCAATCCAAAAACTCACCAGATTTGAAGACAGTGCAAATCTTTTCAGTCCCTAACCAAAATATAATTCAATCATCAACCGAAAAACCACACCAGATTTGAACACTGTGCAAATCTTGTCAATCCCCGACCAAAATTTAACTAAATCATCAACCAAAAACTCACTAGATTTGAAGACAGTGCAAATCCTGCCCATCCCCGACCAAACTATAACTCAGTCATCAATCCAAAAATACACCAGATTTGAACACAGTGCAAATCCTGCCCATCCCCGATCAAAATATAACTCAATCATGAACCAAAAACTCACCAGATTTGAAGACAGTGCAAATCCTGCCCATCCCCGACCAAACTATAACTCAATCATCAACCCAAAAACTTACCAGATTTGAACACAGTGCAAATCCTGCCCATCCAAGACAAAAATATAACTCAGTCATCAATCCAAAAATTAACCAGATTTGAAGACAGTGCAAATCCTGCTCATCCCCGATCAAAATTTAACTCAGCCATCAACCCAAAAACTGTATGAGAGTACAGTCATCAATCCAAAAATTAACCAGATTTGAAGACAGTGCAAATCCTGCTCATCCCCGACCAAAATTTAACTCAGCCATCAACCCAAAAACTGTATGAGAGTAGATGGCTGATACTAGTACCAATCAAGCAAGCAAGCTACATACGTTCATATCGATCCTACCAAGTGATCTAGTATACTACCAATCATAATAATAATATACGTATTTAAGTAACTTTACTACCAATCAAGTGACGTCATTCGCGCGAGTTCTATTTTAAATTCGAACAAGCAAGCAAGTTGTATCTGATTTTCTATTTTTTAATTGCAAATTAGTGTGTACTGTCTATGTGGTACTTGCATTACTACTGGTAGTAGTACCTGTAGTAGTACTTGTAATGCTTGGCATGTACTTGATGGTCTGTCCTTTTTCCATTTTTATGGTCTGTCCTTTTTTCGTTTTTATGGTCTGTCCTTTTTCCTTTTTAATGGTCTGTCCTTTTTCCTTTTTTATGGTCTGTGCTTTTTCCGTTTTTTTGGTCCGAGCAAGTTGTATCTGATTTTCTATTTTTTAATTGCAAATTAGTGTGTACTGTCTATGTGGTACTTGCATTACTACTGGTAGTAGTACCTGTAGTAGTACTTGTACTGCTTGGCATGTACTTGATGGTCTGTCCTTTTTCCGTTTTTATGGTCTGTCCTTTTTTCGTTTTTATGGTCTGTCCTTTTTCCTTTTTAATGGTCTGTCCTTTTTCCTTTTTTATGGTCTGTGCTTTTTCCGTTTTTTTGGTCCGAGCAAGTTGTATCTGATTTTCTATTTTTTAATTGCAAATTAGTGTGTACTGTCTATGTGGTACTTGCATTACTACTGGTAGTAGTACCTGTAGTAGTACTTGTACTGCTTGGCATGTACTTGATGGTCTGTCCTTTTTCCGTTTTTATGGTCTGTCCTTTTTTCGTTTTTATGGTCTGTCCTTTTTCCTTTTTAATGGTCTGTCCTTTTTCCTTTTTTATGGTCTGTGCTTTTTCCGTTTTTTTGGTCCGAGCAAGTTGTATCTGATTTTCTATTTTTTAATTGCAAATTAGTGTGTACTGTCTATGTGGTACTTGCATTACTACTGGTAGTAGTACCTGTAGTAGTACTTGTACTGCTTGGCATGTACTTGATGGTCTGTCCTTTTTCCGTTTTTATGGTCTGTCCTTTTTTCGTTTTTATGGTCTGTCCTTTTTCCTTTTTAATGGTCTGTCCTTTTTCCTTTTTTATGGTCTGTGCTTTTTCCGTTTTTTTGGTCCGAGCAAGTTGTATCTGATTTTCTATTTTTTAATTGCAAATTAGTGTGTACTGTCTATGTGGTACTTGCATTACTACTGGTAGTAGTACCTGTAGTAGTACTTGTACTGCTTGGCATGTACTTGATGGTCTGTCCTTTTTCCGTTTTTATGGTCTGTCCTTTTTCCGTTTTTATGGTCTGTCCTTTTTCCTTTTTTATGGTCTGTCCTTTTTCCTTTTTTATGGTCTGTGCTTTTTCCGTTTTTTGGTCCGTCCTTTACCCTTTTTTTTTTAGGTCTGTCCCTTAACCGCGGCTGGCATGCGCGCGCGTCCGCGCGCAGGCATAGCCAGAAGAATCAGGTAAAAAGCTGTTATTTTAATTGAGGTATCTATCCTTCCCGTCTGTTTCGATCGAATAAATTCGATTCGTATCAGAGTAGATAGCTGTAAATACATCAAGTCCGACTCATTCATGTACAAATTGTACCAATTCTAACAAGTCCGATAATTATTTCTCACCAACTCTCTCATCTGGCAAGGTTGATGACAACGTGACGACCAACTTGATCTAAGACAGATTTTAATCGTATGATTTTTTTCTTTATTCAGGTTAAATCTTATGGTTACTTGCAACCATAAAAATGAGAGTTTGCTACCATAAAAATGAGCGCGCGCCACTAGCTATTACTATTGCTTTTAGAAGAAGCATCTCATTTCCGTAAATAAATGTTTGGGTACTGTTTTTTACGATTTTTAGTCGTAGCGTTTGTACCAAGTCTACTTGTTAAAAACAGATTTTTTTAATATTTCTACGTATTTTCCCCCCCCCAAACCCCCCCCACATAAACTCCGTCTACAAGGTTACGTTGTCAACTCCTAGGGTTAGTGTTAAACGTTCAACTAACAACTCCACCAATTTTTTTTTTGGTACGAGATTGATTTTTTTTTTCGTATGTATGAGATTGATTTTTTTTCTTCGTACGTACGAATTATCTAGTACAAAAAACGTGTAGAATTCTACAGAAGATTGAAGTATCCTCTACTTCGATCGATTGATGATTTTTTTTCTACCTCGCGACGAAAAAAAAACTCTCTCCCACACAAACAGTAATAATCTTTTCTTACCTTGCGACAGACAAAAATCACTTTTTTTACCTCGCGACAAAAAAAAACAATCACTTCATAATCTGCCTTCTTCTTACATCCAACTTATTTGAGTAGAGTGTTGATTCTTGCAATCAACACTCCGTCCGGGAACGTGGGATCCGACCCTCTTTGAGCACAACGATCCGTTCTCAGATATTTCAGTCCAAAATAACAGCCTTGTACTGCATGACAATAGAAAGCATTGGACAAGAGGGGAATTGATGGATAGATATTGTTTGACTTAGGCCCCCAAACATATATGTCTTGAAATCAATGAACTTGCATCCCTTGCCTCTATATCACCAGGAACAAGATACTGTTTTTCGTGACGTAGGAGTAAGAAGTAATCTACGGCAGCAGCAACAATAATCTCCTCGGGACGATTGTCGGAACGTCGGAACAAGCAACGGTGCGAATGAGAGAGATAGGGATCGGCAACGGCAACGGCAATTGATTGGTCTTCCACTATTACTGATTCCATTCTGTTTTCTTCTTATTTTCACAGGAACGGATCGGAAGCAACCATCGAATCGGAATCAGAAGCAACCATCGAATCATACGAATCCTCGGCATTGTATCGTCGGCATCGAATTGATCCTCCTCCACCAGCGCTCGACATTGAAGGTGCTGCATTGATCGTATCAACGTCACCATCGAATCGATTGGCATGTAGATTATATTATTCTGTTGTTATTATTTACCCTATGTACTACATCAATAGATACTCACCCATTTTGTTCATTTATCATATATTATTTGAATAGGATTGCCGGCAAACCCACCAGGAATCGTCGCTCGGCAACGACTCATCGAAACGCTTCTCCTCCACCGGCGCAACACCAATCGATCCAACACGAATCGATCTGCAAAACAAATCGATCTGCAAAACGAATCGATCCAACACCAATCGATCAAACACCAATCGATCCAACAAGAATCGATCTGCAACACCAATCGATCTGCAACACCAATCGATCCAACACCAATAGATCCAACAAGAATCGATCTGCAAAACGAATCGATCCAACACCAATCGATCCAACACGAATCGATCTGCAAAACGAATCGATCCAACACCAATCGATCTGCAAAACGAATCGATCCAACACCAATCGATCCAACACCAATCGATCTGCAGAACGAATCGATCTGTAAAACGAATCGATCCAACACCAACCGATCTGCAACACCAATCGATCCAACAAGAATCGATCTGCAAAACGAATCGATCCAACACCAATCGATCTGCAAAACGAATCGATCCAACACCAATCGATCCAATCGATCCAACACCAATCGATCTGCAAAACGAATCGATCCAACACCAATCGATCCAATCGATCCAACACCAATCGATCTGCAAAACGAATTGATCTGCAAAACGAATCAATCCAACACCAACCGATCTGCAACACCAATCGATCGAACAAGAATCGATCTGCAAAACGAATCGATCCAACACCAATCGATCTGCAAAACGAATCGATCCAACACCAATCGATCCAATCGATCCAACACCAATCGATCTGCAAAACGAATCGATCCAATCGATCCAACACCAACCGATCTGCAACACCAATCGATCGAACAAGAATCGATCTGCAAAACGAATCGATCCAACACCAATCGATCCAACAAGAATTGATCTGCAAAATGAATCGATCCAACACCAATCGATCTGCAAAACGAATCGATCCAATACCAATCGATCCAATCAATCGGCAACGAATCAGCGAAACGCTCCTCCTCCTCCTCCACCGGCAAGCGGCAACAAATCGTTGGCATAGAATCGCTCCTCCTCCACCGGCAAGCGGCAACGAATCGTGGGCATAGAATCGCTCCTCCTCCACCAGCAAGCGGCAACGAATCGTTGGCATAGAATCGCTCCTCCTCCTCGTCCACCGGCAAGCAGCAACAGCGCGAAGGATCAACTAGTAGCAAGCGGGAACGATCGAATCAAGCGGGAACGATCGAATAGAAACCAGCGGGAACGATCGAAGCAACCAGCAACGCGGGAACGATCGAAGCATAACAACAACAAGACGACGTGCTATGGGAAGACCAAGTTGCGATCTGCAACACGAATCGATCCAACACCAATCAATCCAACACCAATCGATAGGCAACACCAATCGATCCAACACCAATCGATACGCAACAACACCAATCGATCCAACACCAATCGATCCAACACCGCAACACCAATTCATCTGCAACACCAATCGATACGCAACAACACCAATCGATCCGCAACACCAATCGATCCGCAACACCAATCGTCGGCAACAGCAACACCAATCAATCTGCAACACCAATCGATCCGCAACACCAATCGTCGGCAACAGCAACACCAATCAATCTGCAACAACAATCGATCGTCCTCCAACGACAAATCGTCCCGGCAACAACAATTGGATTCAAAAGATCACCAGAGAAAATTGCAGCAAGAGCCAAAAAACAAAGAGAAAAGAGACAACAGCAATTTAGAAGTCAACAGAAAATGTCTTCAAATTTTCTTAAGGTTGCTGCACCGGTGTCAACTAATCACGCAACTTATACAAAGTTGTCTCTGATAAAACCAAGGAAGAAGAAAAGGAATGGGCGTTCAACTTGCAAAGATGGCGTCCGTACAATAGCGCTGAAAAATAAATCCAGTAACGCTGCGGTGGCAGGTAAATACATGGAGACAGATTGGGGTGGCAAGACAGGAGGAAAGAAGAAGTATCGACCGGAACAGGCTTTGTCAATCGAAAACTACAATACATTGGATAGTACGAAGGATGAGCATATTCTTGCGTTTGATCATTCTAAACCATCATTGCAAATTTTTGCCAAAGTTTCGCGACATTTTGCGGAACGACACCTGGATTCCAAGAATAATATCAACTTGTTGAGAGAATTTGCTCCTGCATTGTTGGAGCAAAACCAACCATTGGAAGAGGAGTGAAGCGGGGCAGTATCAATGATGATTATGCTATCATTGGAATTTGACCAGAAAGATTGGATTCAAATATTGGTGAGTATGTTTTCAAAAGTCATGTCGATCCCAGCATCAAACTAGAGCTAGAAGAGACAACAGTTGAAATTGTGAAGCATATGCATCATAGTTTAATTGACGCGGAACCGTTTGTTGCGGAGGAAATGGATGTGTTGTCTCAGATTCTGTCTCGTACAAAGCTAAATGCAATTGGGCAGCAGGCATTAGCATTTTTGATCGGTCGCAACTACCATTCTAGATGCCATGTAGACAATGACATGTACTACACTCGTTTGACAGTCATTGCTCCAGCAGAAGTGTCTGCTGATGAGGTGATTTATTATTTTGTCTTCCCAACATACCATATCAAAGTGCCGTTGCGTTCTGGAGATACTCTATTGTTCAATCCATTAGTATTACATAGCTGTTCGAATCCCAAATTCGAAGGGTGTTATATTATGAGTGCATATGTATCTCGCAAAACTGTGCTTAGAGCTAAGCCTCTATAATAATATTAAACAATAATTTAAAGTTACCCAATACATTCCCAATCGCTACTCAATCGGAACTGCTGTCAGAACTACTATCGCTGTCCGAACTGGATACATAATCACTGGATTCGTTATCATTCAATGCCATCTCAAACGGTTCCAACTGGATGTCGTCCTGTAGTGTGCATGCGTTGTACAAACATTCATAAGACGGTGGTATAGCAGCATTTTTGTTTTCAAAGAAATTGAGCCACGATATACGATTCGATATCACTAGCCAATCGCAATTGGTTATGGAGCCATCTAGTCCTTGCTCTGGAACAACTGCCAGCTCAGAATGGATAGTGTCGACATGAAATAGGTACAGAGAATTCATCAGGCGCCCACGTTTGACAAATTTAGAAGCTGTTTTCTTTGGCTCATCTTGAAAACGACGAGCCACAGTATACATTCCGTTTGTATCAATTGGATAGCCACCAATACTACTGTATGGCTGCTTCAAATTCTGTACAGTTAAAAAGCATAGCAGATGGCACGGTAGGGATTGTTATTTAAATCAAAGTCCAATTTCATCAAACACCAATCCATCCATATGGAGTTGAGCAGAGAGCTATCCGATCTATATGAAGAATGCGAGCGAAATATAAAATTAGAACCACAAGCAACATCGAAACGATTGTGCTCTGTAACTCCACAAATGTGCAAAGGATTCTCCAACAAAGGTAGCACAGAATCACAAACAAAGTCGAGTATGTCAGAAGGAAAAAATGGTTTGCTTTTGTTCGTAGAACGAAGCCACTTCATTGTTGATTCCCCATATTTGGTTCTCATTATTTGAAAATGAGAACCGCCACCATCAGGGCGTTCAATTGGAGGAGGATCAGGTGGATTCAAGTTGTAGTGATATGTTGCCTGGCTTAGCATCATTTTCTCTGACTTTCGATTGGCTGTTTGATTGATTAGTGATGCAGCATTACCTTGCGTGTTCTTGGAAGGAGCTTTAATCTCAGTTTTGTGGTGAGATTCATTGGGAGCAATATCCCAGCCTGCGGGACTTCCCCTTAAAGAGATATAATCTGGTAGGTGAAAGTACAGGTGATTCTTGATTAGTTTTGTTCCCATCCCTTTCCTGTGACATGTTGAGTTTATACAATTGATAAAGTGAACAATTGTTTTTGGGAGATTCTTTAAGGAAGCATATTTCATCCGACCGTGTTTAAGAAATTCTTCCATTGATAGAATGAGCTGAATTACCTCTATCTGTTTCTTTACAAAACAATGGTCACCAATAATGTCAGATCCATGTTTGGAAACAATAGCGATCAGAAGAGAAATAAGCATTCCAGAGAAATCATGCCCTCCTTTCTTCGTGGTTGATAAAAGCTGAGTCCCAAATTTGGTGCGAGGAAAATCTCTATCAGACTGGCGTGATAACAAACCACCGTACCGTTGTGCTAAATGGCCAATACTGTTAGCAACAGCCACGCCGTGATTCAAATTGGGGGCATAAACACATGGAACACTTCCGCAGAGCAACAATTCAATTGACTTGACAGCACGTTTGGCAGTGCCAAGCTGGTGCGTGTGCAAACATTCACCGGGAGTGGCAAAATGAATGTTGTTCTTATTTGTACCAAAGCATAAATCATGAAATACATTCCTTATGTTGTGATGAGAGTTGTTTTTCAAGTTCTTATTGATATCATTTAGATCTGTGCCGGAAAAACAATGAAAATCAACAGGTGACCACTTCTTTGTTGCAGGTTGAACAGAAGGAATGTTTATGTTCGGAGAATAACAGTTGCAGTGACGGCACATCCGCATGACGCCCTTATTGAAGGAGCCATATTTTCCACACAATTTATCGTGAAGTTCTGTGTCGCCAATAACATAGGCAATGGCAAATTTCATTTTTACCTTCCACTGTTGATTTGTGTACGGAAGATAATTCCATTCGATACCACCATCTTTGTTACACTCGGCTTTGAAGGAACAAAATGCTACTTCCAAACCATTGTGAAGATTCTGAATTTTTTCCTTCGAAGTGGCAGGACAAGAGTGTCTGGTTGACTCCCATTCGGGGTCGGGATGGAAGTAAATAGTTGTCCATGCTTCAGGTTGAAAGTGGGTCTCCACATTAAAGATACCGAGTGTCATGTTCAATGGTGTTAACGTAAGTCGTCCGTGCGCATCCAAAGATATGCCATCCATGTAAATTATAATAGGAACAAGAATTTCTTGCGAATTGGGATTGCAAATTTCTTTCCAAGAAGATTTCCACCACGAGCCGTGATGCAATTCTGAGATTACAGAATGAGGATTCAACTCAGGATTATTGTCGGGAGATAGAGGGGTGGAATAGTCGGGAAAGGAGAGGTTTTCTTCTCTCATTAGCTGCTGGTCAGAAAGAAGAGAATAAATGGCATCCTTAAAAGAACAGACATACACCTGAGTGGGCTTGTTATCAGGTAACCAATTCAGTATATGAGGATGAAATTTCATATCAGAGAGACCAAGATTGGATTGGAGATTGTCAAAAATTGCTTTCCGAGATCTAATTTTGGCATCGCAAAAATCAAAACCCGGTCTCATTTGACTTTTCTTTGCCCACTGGAAAATGGATTTGAATGTGTTCAGTGGCAATTTATGGCTGGTCATTAAATTCATGAGTTCCAATTCGGCAAGAAGATGATGGGGCAGCGGTAGTTTTGTGTGGCTTTGAAATGTATCCTCTCTTTCGTTCAGATTAATGATTTCATGAAAAGATGGTGGTGGATGGGCTGGCTGAGCAGTAGCGACGTTAACATCAGAACCATTAGTGGGATCTTCTTTGCTGTCTCCACAATCTATGTTGTTGGTACAATTGTTGTCGTTATTTTCATTTACGTCATTGTCATTGTCATCCTCGTTATCAGAATTGTCGATATCATTATTCAGCGGGAATGCATCTTCATCTTGAACAGCAGAAACAGCCATGTAAGATTCAATGGCGTTCCGATCCATTGGCGGTAAAAAGACATCATGTACAATCTGTTGGTTTAGAACAGAATGAAGACCCTTGGCTGATTGACTTGTGACGGTGTGGTGCTGGGAGAGATAGGAAGGGGGAACAGATGGACCGTTTTGTGTCATAGTCATCCCAAAATCTGACGGAGAATGATGAACAGACGGCAAAGTAGGCTGCACTTTGATAGAGATGGAGAAGTTATAGATCTTTTGTTTAATTAGACCCTGACTATGGTAAAAATCCCGGCACGTATCTCTATGCCAGAGATGTTTTCTTAGGCCGGTGGAGACATATTTCAAGTTACCATTTGAAATGGATTTATATCCTAAAAACTCCTTTGATTCTTTTCCTTTCTTATACCAGCAACCACGGCAGTAGAATAGAAGAGAGGTTTTGATAGCAGGAGGCATGATGTTGCTGAGTTGTTTGAAGGAAAATAGCAGTAGAATGGGTCGAGAGGAAGGAGGTCGAAAAGATGAATCGTTGAAAGGAAAAAATTAAATGTACTTCGTATTATTTTGTGTGTGATGTGTTTTCTTGTACGGTAGATTTCCTTACTACCATACTTCGATTGCAAAAATGGTCCGTAAAGTGAATGCATTACTACTTAGTGATGATTAGAACATTCCTCGTACAATATGTTCAGTAGTGAACAGTACGTACAGTCAACTCCTTAAGAGGGTTAATACACAGCGCCCGACGGGTCAATCATATCAGTTCTTCCAAACATTTGTTGGCAGGCGCGTCAGTTCTTCCATAAGGTGTACGGAAATGTGAATCGAAATGGAAATTGTGGACAATTGCGTTGTTGATTATCGAAATGGAAATCGTGGACAATTGTTTTGTTGATTGCAATCGAGTTGATTCCGACTTTCATGTACCGGTAAATCCAACTAGTACGCTATTTTGCATGAGTTATTACTAGTAGATACTAGTAATACATTATTTTCACTAGTACTTCATCATTATAATTCATTATTTCATTTTCTTTCCGACCAGCAAAACAAATACCAACGTGTTAGGTGTTACTACTAACTAATCTTCGAATAGATAATCTACTCTACTGATACTACTAATACTAATCTTCCAATTGACAGTCGAACCAACCATGGAGGGAATTTACAAAATACAAAAGGTGGTTCAGGAACACCCAGCCGATCTCAAACAAGAACTCCAGAAAATGATTGTTAATCGCAAGAAAGAGATTGCTGGACTCCAAAAAATGATTCGTAAGATTCGTGCAGGAAAAAGCAATCATCCAAATGTTAAAAATGAAAGCGTCGATCCTACTAGCAATCATCAAGTCGTTCCGAATGTAACCAGCAGCATCAATCCACCAAGCGGGTTATTTAAGAGCAAACCAGATTTTGGTGGCGATTCCGACAGTGTAGCTTCTGAAAATACAGCGGATCTTCCTGCCATTAAACAGGAACCAAACCCTTGAGTGCAATAGCCCGCCTGGGGTGGATTCGACTTGGAGTTGGAGTTGGGATTTGAGTTGGAGTTGGAGGATTTGGGTCGGAGCCCATTATACCGGTATGGTGGAAACATGTTGAGAAAATGAAATAAGTCATTCGTGCACAAGTTGTACACAAAATAGTGCTTGTCACAAAACGAATATGATATCCTTAACCCTAAAATAGTTATTTTATTTGAGGAGTGACGAGATATTGTCTCGAAAGTAAAGGTGTGCGACGCGCGAGGTTTTTTAGTAGACACGCGACCTAAAAAGATAGGAAATTTAAAAAATAGGGTGGAGAATTGTAAAAATACCGCGCGATAGCCCGCGGGGGGTAGAGAAACAGTTCTCAGACGTATTTACATAGCCTACTACTAGAGTAGATTTCTACACGAATTTTGGACTAGATAATTTCTGGTAGTGTGTACCGTAAAGTATTTGTGAGGAGTCCACAATGCTTACAAATTCTTTACACCTTGCCCACCAGAGGGTATTTTGTGTGCAATTCTAGGGCACAAACTGACTTATTGGGTAATGACTCCAAAAGTATCCGATCCAAGCCAGGAATACATTTATCATGACTCATCAAATGCATATTGGGAATTGATGTAGCAAACCGGATGAGGGGAATGGTAGTGAAGCACAGACCGGGGAACCACCTTGAGTATACAGCGCACGTACTTCGAGAAAGATCTCACTGTATCAGCAATCAGAACATCGGTGCGTACCATATCCCCAGAATGTTCCCTGTAGGTACAGTACAAATCTTACTGGGAATTCTGTAAGCATCGAATTCTGCAAGCATCAAATTCTGCAAGCGAATCTTGCAAGCATCGAAATCTCTGCAAATTACAGGCTAAGCGCTAACAAGCCTGTAGAGGATTCCCCCAGCAGAATACAAGCCACAGCTCACTCTTTTGCTCCTAAACCGATTAGTAGTAGAATAAATAAATAGGTAACACGTCCTGGTCCAATAGTTATCCTATTGTACCCGTACGACAAGCCTATCTGTCCTGGTCCCCTAGCCTCTTGCCTAGTGTACCCGTACAGCAGTCTACCTGTTGGTCCCCTAGTTTTGCCTAGTGTCCCTGTACAGCAGTCAGTCTCTAACCTTACTACTCACCATCCTTGGCTCCCTATTGTTTACAGCACTGCCTTGATTAAGATAGCCCGTACCTCCAAGCGTCCGCAAATAGATTCTGTTCGGACGACCCGCTCCAATCCGGCGCCTCCGCATGCTCCTCGCACCTCCAGTTGATTGGTGACACCATTGGCACCTCCAAGCGTCCGCAAACCATTGGCACCCGCTCCAATCCGATCCCTCCACCAGTCTGCCCTCCAAGCGTCTCCTCGCACCTCCATACCGCACCTAGTGCCTTGATAGATACAGCATTCCAAGCGTCCGCAAATCGCTGCACCTCCTATCAATCTACTTGGCCCACGCGCTACTGCACCTCCAGTCGATCGACTCACTCCCCGACGTCTCTCTGCGCCTCCAAGCTCGCACCTCCATACCGCACCAAGCCCGCTAATCGATTTTGCCACCGGCGGCCCCTCCAGCCAATCCAATCGAGTCACGACATCCAAAGCGTCACCTCCAGCCGATCAACAAACGCCAACTCCGACTATTCCGCACCTCCCTACCGGCGACTCCAACGTCTCCCTGCGCCTCCTCCTCCTAAGTTTTGACAATCCGCCCAAGTAGCCAGTCGCTTTCCTTCTTCCATCCATCTCCAAGCGCAGGCACAACATGCTGACCTACACTGAGTATTACCAGAGCACCCCCAGTCCCCTTGGAGTGGGACCTGCCCGGGACCTGGCCTACCAAACCATCTATGACTACTTTGCTGAGGAAACAGCCACCCCCATACTCCTGGGCCGGCTCTTGGACCTCTTCGAGCCAGAAGCTGTGGGGGCCCTAGGCATATTCCTGACCGACACCTTTGGAAGGGCGCGCCTCCGATTGGTGCACGGCCTCCGGAAGTACCCAGGGCCCTTAACCGCGCCAAGTACCAACAAGGGCAAGGCCTTTGGCTACCAGGATGACATCAAAGGCGATGCAGGAGAGCTAGTGCTAGTGGATGCTGCCCTCCTCGAGCAGGCGCCCGAGACCCTGGTGCTGTCCCTCAACCGCCACTTGATGTCATCAAGCATGCTCACCATTCCCACATGATTCCCATGGTGCTAGGTGATGATCCTCACATGGAGGTCATCAACCCCTACAAGGCCTGCTTCATCCCCTTCCAATTGGTGCCCCTACTCCTAGGCAAGGGCCTTAGTCCAATCCAAGCCTTGAACATCATCTACCCCTACCTCGACATACTCAACCTGGCACTCACTTGCACCCCCCTACTGAATACCCTCCGAGCTGCAGGTACCGACCCCACCATCGTCGATGGAGGTGTCCACTTTGCCACACCCGGCACCCCCTTTCGAGGGGAGCCAGGCCTGACGTTGTACATGCAAAATCAGGTACTATACCGGGACCTCCCGGGCTTGAAGCAACCCTCCCATCCAGGGCAGCAGCCGGCACCTGGCCAACCAGCCGGGGTAGATCCCACGCTGGCAGCTACCCTCACCGCCCTCGCCAACCAACAGCTCAAGCTCAGTGAGGGCCTAGACCAACGATGCCCCCCAGCCACGGTCAAGAACACCTGGGGTCCCTTGTACACCCAGCGCTTGCTGCTGCTATGTGGCAAGCTCAAGGAAGCCGACCTACCCCCCATATACCAAGCCTGGGCCCAGAAAGGCAAGCATGAGAAGACCCATATGATCTTCCAGAGCCAAGTGGCCACATGTGCCGCCAAGTTCCTCATCCAGGCACCCTTGGTCACCACGGCTGCACTCAAGAAGTTCCAAGATGGCAACTTTCATGGGACAGACCCCTTTGACGTGGCGGACGGCATCCTCCCTTTGGCTTTCACTCCCCCCGGTGGATCCGCCGCCTCCTTGAAGAGGGAACAGGAAGCTGCAGCAACTGTGGCGGCCTATGACACCATGATCTCCACCGAAGGCAACTCCCTCACCTTGAAGGACTCCCTGGAGCTCCAGAAGACCAAAGCCTACCTACCCATTGACTGGACTGAAGCTACCACCCAACTGGAAAGCTATCTGGCCGTCCTGGCCACCCTTCTAGGCAAGCATCACCCAGTCGTGCAGGGCTACCAGAATGGACTCGCCAAGCTCAAGCTCCAGCAAATGCCCCTCCGCCGAGCAATTGCCGATGAACTGGGGGAGCTCATCACCCCCTCCATTGTTGTATACTACTTCCAAATCTGGGTGCGAGGTTGGCTCGAGGAACAATGGGGATCAACCTTCACTGTCCCCTCCCCCGACTTTGGGAAGGACTTCCAAGCCTTCCGAATCACCCAGAACCTCTACTGGCTCCCCAATGTCACCAATGTGCCGGCGCTGAGGCACCTGCGTCGCGTAGCCGCCGTGGCTGCCCCTGCTGCAACCCCAGGTCCCACCAAGCCCAGCAAGCCTACCCCCAGCCCCAACCAAGGCTCCGCCGGAGGTGCCCGAGTGTCCAACCCCAACCTGGATCCCCGGCTACAAACTGCTGGGGTAGCCAACAAAGTCCTACGCGCCCGGCTGAGGGAAGTCATAGCTACCATGAAAGAAAAAGGTACCCTTCCCTTGTCCTGCCCGGATGGCAGAGACAGGTGCCATTCCTATCACCTTCGAGGAACCTGCTACACCAACTGCAGGAACATCCATGACCATGGTGCCATCACCAGCAGTGAACAGGACCAAGTCTGGACTTGGTGCCAAGCCGCCTTTGGTGTCTGACCAAATGGCAAGCGCCCCTTTGGCGCGTTGACCCTGCCCTCTCAATCACCAAGGAGGGCTCTGCCTTCCTCACGACGACTATCTAAAGAAAGTGTGTCGTAACAAAGAAACAAACGCAATCAGCCTTGTGGTTGATTGGTTTAGTGAGTAGAATAATCATCTTAGATGCAGTCGGACTTAGCGGCCGACAGGTTAATTACTCGTCGTCATCGTATCGATTTCCAGCATATTACCATGTAATTCTAAGCATACAAAACACACGTAATTAAGACACGAAACACACGAAAATCATCTTCGATCGGTCTTTTACCGTATAATATGCCGTGATATTCTCATTGGAATATCACATGTAATTGTACCTTATCATGAAGAATTAGTACTAGGATGTACGTAGATTTTAGGGCATGATAGTGTTTTAGAGTTGTTAATTCTTCAAAGAGTGAGCTGATGGGGAAAAACTCCTGCTAAGAGGCAATCCACATGAAAAGTCGTTGACGATCATTCACTCAGGAATAACCTTAAGGATAAGGTTATTGCCCTTATGACTTTCGTAGGATACGCCCGCTTAGTACGTAAGAATACGCGTTACACGGTGAATTCTTTTCAGTCCCCTTCAGTCATAAATCCTCCAACCGTTAAGCGGCTGGATTCTATGACTTAACATATTCATTGTGAGTCATTCGTGTGTTGAATACCAAACTGTATCCAGTCTACCATCAGAGGCCCTATCAAAAAATGGGGAGGCATTTTGCCATTCATTCTGGCTTGTATCAAGGCATTTTGCCCTGATCCTTGCCCGATTGATATATTTTATTCATGGATCAAAATATCCATTTTCATAACGCTCATTGCAAAACGATTCGTTATTTTTGATCGAACGATCGATCGAACATTCCATCGAATCGATTGATTTGGACAAACTTACTTACCACATGCACCGAGAACAATGTTCCCGGAAAACAGCGCCACTCATTAGCCTAGTAAACAAATCAGCAATATTTGTTGAACCTGGTTCCTTTGCAACTCTGATGATTCCTGCTGCAATAGATTCTCGGGCCTTGTGGTATGCAATGCTGTTGTGTTTCTTCTTGCATGGGCTTTCAGGTTGTGTAACATTTGTGACAACAGAATCATTATCACAATACACATTTGTGCTCCCATCAATTGGAACACCCATCATTCTCAACTTGTATCTTAGACCTTCAACCAATTCGATTGCAATTTTCAATGCAATGATCTCAGATCCAAAAGTTGATGTTTCAACTGTTGTTTGTCTTTTGGAAAACCAAATAATTGGCGCATTATTAATGAAGATAATAACACCAGTATGAGATCTCCTCGTTGCTTAGCATCCGGCGTGGTCAGCATCAACAAAACAACTCATTGTCACATGTTTCCCCAAAGCTTCAGGCATATCAGCTGGTATGACTTCAGCAGCACCAGGATAAAATTCAGACCAGTCACATTTTTGGAATTTACTCTGATTGATGCTTGGTACTGAATCATCAAAAACCAATTTCGACCTGTTGTATTTTTTCAAATATGCAAATATGTGAAATAACTGGTTCAGATGTCCCTTTCTTGCTTGAGCCAAATACCTTGACATCAGCAAGACTGGCATTACAATGTCGAGCCTTCCTAGTTCACAAATCCATCTGAGAACTCCAATCAAACCTTGATAGTAATTTTGCAATTCAGGATTCAATTCCTCTGATATATCAATTTCCGGTCTGTAATCATGTGACAGTGGACTGGATGCGGACTTTAGAATATATTTGTAGCCATACTTCTCAGTTCCAAGCTCTTGTTCGACCGCTGCGACAGCTTTTGCAGTAGATTTGGTGCTTGATAGCGACCACCTTGGTTTTGAATCGCCTTCAAAGTAAAACTTTCCAATATCAGCTCCCAAATACAGAGTTGGTTCTTCAATCGTATCATCTTTCAACTTGAACTTTCGTTCAATGTTTTCTAGCTGGAACTTTGGATCTTCGCCAGAACATAAGATATCGTGAACATAGGCAATTAGCATTGCCCAGTATCTGGATCCATCTTTCCTGTTTTCAATTTGTAAGTGCACATCAGGATCCGCTTTGCAAGGGGAATGCCCAAGATCCATCAAGTGCTTTGTGAAATATGACCTGAATGATGCTCCTGCAACTGGTAACCCATATAGTGCTCGAACTATCTTGCAAGGCCTTCCTGCAAGGTGTGGAGGAAAACCATTTTCAGCTCTCGCTCTTAGAAAGTATTTCTCTTTTATCGGGGCTGTCAAATATGCATTTTGAATATCTGCTGAGAGGACCTCCAAATCATTCAGTGCTGCTAGCAAGAAGAATATTCTTACTGAATCACGACTGGGAACAGATGAATATGTATTCTCTTTTGCTATGGCAGGAACCTTGTGACCGTCCCCTACCAATCTAGCCTTTCTTGTTAGGGATCCAAGCTTGATATCAAATATCATGTGGGTTGTGATTTCCTTGTGACCGACTGGAATAACATCATCATCAGAAAATTCGAACGCTGCCATATTGTTGGTCAATTCTTTATGAATTGCTCGTTCCCAGGAGGAATCACCTTTGTCAAAGTAGAATATAAAACCATACCATTCTGATGATGTGTATAATGCAATATCAGGCCTGTAGCCATGGACCAATTCAAATGGAGTTCTCCCCATTGAAGAAGGGTTGCTCGATGCAGTCCTCTGCCTGATATTAGCACATAGCTCACCACAAAATGACCATAACCTCCTTGGTGATTTCTTCTTTGCTGTCTTGGTTATGATTGCACTACCAAGATGCTCAATCGCTTGCTCTGCTCGATTTTGAAAAGGGCAATGTGGTTGGATGAATGTTTGGTGTATATGGTTACGCTTCACAATTGAATTCCAGTGGGTCTTGTAGGTTCTTGGGGATCCTTGTTCTGGAGCACCATCAGAAATTAAATGCTCAGGGATTCCAACTTCATGAATGAATATTTTCAACCCTTGATGCGCTTGCGATTTGTCCTGTATTGGTATGAATACTTCAAACCCATTTCCATTTGTAAAGATCTGTGCACATTTTTCTTGCCTCATAATACTTGTGGTCCTAGCATGCCAGGTATCAGTATACCAGGTTCCTTGTGCAATTCTCTTGTTTCGAAAGCGCTGTGTAGGCAAACGCTTCATCAAAGGTAGTTGCAAATTCCTCAGGGCTTTCTGAGTAGTGACGTTCAGTGTCTGTTCCGCCTTCTTGAAACTGATATTCCAAGTCTTGGCTAGGCGTTCAAAGTCTACCTTGTTTGGACCTTCAATAGTTGTCACTGATGGTCCCCATTGATTTCTTCTATCAAGCGATCTCCTTTCAAGTGTATTGTCAACTTCTTACAAGCTAGGGGCTGGTTTTGATTCATCTTCAGGGACTTCTGTGAAGTCAAATTCTGTGTCATCAAACAAAAACTGGTCTACCCTTCGCACGCTTGAAATATTTGCATCTTGAAACTTT
>JAYLWI010000024.1:0-25000 GCA_037355745.1 Pseudo-nitzschia multiseries | reverse complement strand
TCTTTTTCGAACGTACATACATACCGTACATACGAGATTCTTCGTACGTACAAGATTCTTTTTCGAACGTCGTACGTACGAGATTCTTTTTCGAACATTGATTTTTTTTCTCGTACGTACGAATTATCTAGTACAAAAAACGTGTAGAATTCTACACAAATCTACACTAGTACCAAATCCTGTAGAATTGTACAGGATGTATGATTTTTTTTTTACCTCGCGAAAAAAAAAAAAAAATTTCCCACACAAACACTAATAAACTTTTCTTACCTCGCGACAAACAAAAAAGATCACTTTTTCTACCTCGCGACAAAAAAAATCACTTTTTCTACCTCGCAACAAAAAAAGGAATCTACCTCGCAACAAAAAAATCACTTCATAATCTGCCTTCTTACATCCGACTTATTTGAGTAGAGTGTTGGTTCTTGCAATCAACACTCCGTCCGAGAACGTGGGATCCGACCCTCTTTGAGCACAACGATCCGTTCTCATTTATTTTAGTCCGAAATAACAGCCTTGTACTGGAAAAGAAGTAGTTAGCATTTGACGAGAAGGGGATTTGCTGGATAGATATTGTTTGGACTGCAGCCTTACATATAAGTCTTGAAATCAATGAACTGGCTTTGTCCCTTGCAATTATATCAACAGGAACAAGGTACTGTTTTTCGTGACATGGAGTAAGAAGTATTCTACGGCAGCAACTACAATTTCATCGGGTCGATTGTCGGAACGACGGTAAGTGAACAACGTGAGATAAATCAACAATGCTCTGCTGTACCAACCAAATTACAGATGATGTATTTTCTAACTTTGGCTTTTCTTCTTACTATTTCAGGGACGACATCGAGGCAATTTTCGAATCGATCGGACGAATCGGAGGCGTTGGCATTGGCGTCAGCATCGAATTGATCGGACGCCAACAGCAATCGTTGGCAACAGCAATCGCCGGCAACAGCAATCAATCCGCAAACAGCAATCGTCGCCAACAGCAACAGCAACAACAATCGTCGGCAACAGCAGCAACAGGAACAGCAACAGGAACAGCAACAGCACAGTCTTGGTTAGTGGCGTGTAGATTATATTTTTCTGTTGATATTATTTACTCTACTACATCTATGTAGAACATCAATAGATACTCACCCATTTTGTTCAATTATCATATCATATATTTGAATAGGCTCGTTGGAGCGGCAACGAATCAGCGAAACGCTCCTCATCCTCCTCCACCCTCAAGCGGCAACGAATCAGCGAAAACGCTCCTCCACCGGCAAGCGGCAACGAATCAGCGAAAACGCTCCTCCACCCTCAAGCGGCAACGAATCAGCGAAAACGCTCCTCCACCGGCAAGCGGCAACGAATCAGCGAAAACGCTCCTCCACCGGCAAGCGGCAACGAATCAGCGAAAACGCTCCTCCACCGGCAAGCGGCAACGAATCAGCGAAAACGCTCCTCCACCGGCAAGCGGCAACGAATCAGCGAAAACGCTCCTCCACCCTCAAGCGGCAACGAATCAGCGAAAACGCTCCTCCACCGGCAAGCGGCAACGAATCAGCGAAAACGCTCCTCCACCGGCAAGCGGCAACGAATCAGCGAAAACGCTCCTCCACCGGCAAGCGGCAACGAATCAGCGAAAACGCTCCTCCACCGGCAAGCGGCAACGAATCAGCGAAAACGCTCCTCCACCGGCAAGCGGCAACGAATCAGCGAAAACGCTCCTCCACCGGCAAGCGGCAACGAATCAGCGAAAACGCTCCTCCTCCACCGGCAAGCGGCAACGAATCAGCGAAAACGCGATCTCGAATCGTCGAAACGCTCCTCCTCCACCGGCAAGCGGCAACGAATCAGCGAAAACGCTCCTCCTCCACCGGCAAGCGGCAACGAATCAGCGAAAACGCTCCTCCTCCTCCACCGGCAAGCGGCAACGAATCTGCGAAAACGCTTCTTGAATCGTCGAAACGCTCCTCCTCCACCGAAGCGGCAACGAATCACCAAAACGCTCCTCCTCCACCGGCAAGCGGCAACGAATCAGCGAAAACGCGATCTCGAATCGTCGAAACGCTCCTCCTCCACCGGCAAGCGGCAACGAATCAGCGAAAACGCTCCTCCTCCTCCACCGGCACCTGCGATCCTCCTCCACCGGCACCTGCGATCCACCATCGAATCGCTCCTCCTTCTCCTCCACCGGCGATCCACCAACCTGGCTCCTCCTCCTCCTCCTCCTCCTCCACCAGCGATCCACCATCTAATCGCTCCTCCTCCTCCTCCACCGGCGATCAACCAACTTGGCTCCTCCTCCTCCTCCACCGGCAAATCGATTCGTCCTCGTCATCCTCCAACGGCAATTCGTCTCGGCAACAATGAAACCAACCACAACGAATGGAAAACAATTGTCAGCACGAGGAAGGAGGCAAAAAGCAAATAGGAAACATGAGAGAAGACATAAACAGAGAATGTCTTCCAACTTTCTGAGGATTGCTGCACCGGTGTCAAAGAGCCACGAAACTTATACGAACTTGTCTCTGATAAAACCGATGAAAAAGGAAAGGAATAGGCGTTCAACTTGCAAAGATGGCGTCCGTACAATAGCGCTGAAAAATAAATCCAGTACCGCTGCCGTGGCAGGTAAATACATGGAGACAGATTGGGGTGGCAAGACAGGCGGAAAGAAGAAGTATCAACCGGAACAGGCTTTGTCAATCGAAAACTACAATACATTGGATAGTACGAAGGATGAGCATATTCTTGCGTTTGATCCTTACGAACCATCATTGCGAATTTTTGCCAAAGTTTCACGCCATTTTGCAGAACGACACCTCGCTTCGAAGAATAATATCGAATTGTTGAGACAGTTTGCTCCTGCCATTGTTGGAGCAAAACCAACCGTTGGAAGAGGGGTTAAGCGCGGCAGTATCAATGATGATTATGCTATCATTGGAATTCGACCAGAAAGATTGGATTCAAATATTGGTGAGTATGTTTTCAAAAGTCATGTCGATCCCAGCATCAAACTAGAGCTAGAAGAGACAACAGTTGAAATTGCGAAGCATATGCATCATAGTTTAATTGACGTCGAACCATTTGTTGCGGAGGAAATGGATGTGTTGTCTCAGATTCTGTCTCGTACAAAGCTAAATGCAATTGGGCAGCAGGCCTTAGCATTTTCGATCGGTCGCAACTACCATTCTAGATGCCATGTGGACGATGACATGTACTACACTCGTTTGACAGTAATTGCTCCGGCGGAAGTGTCTGCTGACGAGGTGATTTATTATTTTGTCTTCCCCACGTATGGAGTGAAAGTTCCATTGAGGTCAGGAGATACTCTATTGTTCAATCCATTAGTATTACATAGCTGTTCGAATCCAAAAAACGAAGGCTGTTATATTATGAGCGCCTATGTATCTCGCAAAACTGTGCTTAGAGCTAACCCTCTATAGTAAAATTAAACAATACTTTAAAGTTAGCCGGTACATTCACCCTCGCTACTCAATCGGAACTGCTGTCCGAGCTTTCGCTCTCTGAACTAGATAGAGAATCACTGGATTCGTTATCATTCAATGCCATCTCAAACGGTTCCAACTGGATGTCGTCCTGTAGTGTGCATGCGTTGTACAAAGATTCGTAAGACGGTGGTGTAGCAGCATTTTTGCTTTCAAAAAAATGTAGCCAGGAGATCCGATTCGATATCACTAGCCAATCGCAATTGGTTATGGACCCATCAAGGCCTTGCTCTGGAACAACTGCCAGCTCGGAATGGATAGTGTCGACATGAAATAGGTACAGTGAATTCATCAGGCGACCACGTTGGACAAATTCAGAAGCTGTTTTCTTAGGCACATCTTGAAACCGACGAGCCACAGCATACATTCCGTTTGTATCAATTGGATAGCCACCAATACTACTGTATGGCTGCTTCAAACTCTGTACAGTTAAGAAGCATACCAGATGGCACGGTATGAGCTTGGGATTGTTATTTAAATCAAAGTCCAATTTCATCAAACACCAATCCATCCAGACGGAGTTCAGCAGAGAACTATCCGATCTATATGAAGGATGCGAGCGAAATATAAAATTAGACCCACAAGCAACATCGAAACGATTGTGCTCTGTAACTCCACAAATGTGTGAAGGATTCTCCAATAAAGGTAGCACAGAATCACAAACAAAGTCGAGTATGTCAGAAGGAAAAAATGGTTTGCTTTTGTTCGTAGAACGAAGCCACTTCATTGTTGATTCCCCATTTTCTGTTCTCATTATATGAAAATGAGAACCGCCACCATCAGGTCGTTCAATTGGAGGAGGATCAGGCGGATGCAAGTTGAAGTGATATGTTGCCTGGCTTAGCATCATTTTCTCGGACTTTCGCTTCACCGTTTGACCGATTAGTGATGCAGCATTACCTTGCGTGTTCTTGGAAGGAGCTTTAATCTCAGTTTTATGGTGAGACTCATTCGGAGCACTATCCCAGCCTGCGGGGCTCCCCCATAAAGAGATATAATCTGGTAGGTGAAAGTACAGGTGATTCTTGATTAGTTTTGTTCCCATCCCTTTCCTGTGACATGTGGAGTTTATACAATTAATAAAGTGAACAATTGTTTTTGGGAGATTCTTTAAGGAACCATATTTCATTCGACCGTGTTTAAGAAATTCTTCCATTGATAGAATTAGCTGAATAACCTCTATCTGTTTCTTTACAAAACGATGGTCACCAATAATGTCAGATCCATGTTTGGAAACCATAGCGATCAGAAGAGAAATAAGCATTCCAGAGAAATCATGCCCTTCTTTCTTCGTAGTTGATAATAGCTGAGTCCCAAATTTGGTGCGAGGAAAATCTCTATCAGACTGGCGTGATAACAAACCACCGTACCGTTGTGCTATATGGCCAATACTGTTAGCAACAGCCACACCGTGCTTCAAATTGGGGGCATAAACACATGGAACACTTCCGCGGAGCAACAATTCAATTGACTCGATGGCCCGTTTGGCAGTACCAAGCTGGTGCATGTGCAAACATTCACCGGGAGTTGCAAAATGAATGTTGTTCTGATTAGTACCAAAGCATAAATCATGAAATACATTCCTTATGTTGTGATGAGAGTTGTTTTTGAAGTTCTTATTGATATCGTTTAGATCTGTGCCGGGAAAACAATGGAAATCAACAGGTGACCACTTCTTTGTTGCAGGTTGAACAGAAGGAATGTTTATGTTCGGAGAATAACAGTTGCAGTGACGGCACATCCGCATGACACCCTTATTGAAGGAGCCGTATTTTCCACACAATTTATCGTGAAGTTCTGTGTCGCCAATAACATAGGCAATGGCAAATTTCATTTTTACCCTCCACTGTTGATTTGCGTACGGAAGATAATTCCATTCGATACCACCGTCTTCGTTACACGCGGCTTTGAAGGAACGAAACGCTACTTCCAAACCATTGTGAAGATTCTGAATTTTTTCCTTTGAAGTGGCAGGACGAGAGTGTCTGGTTGACTCCCATTCGGGGTCGGGATGGAAGTAAATAGTTGTCCATGCTTCAGGTCGAGAACGAGTCTCCACATTAAAAATACCAAGTGTCATGTTCAATGGTGTTAACGTAAGTCGTCCGTGCGCATCCAAAGATATGCCGTCCATGTAAAATATAATAGGAACAAGAATTTCTTGCGAATTGGGATTGCAAATTTCTTTCCAAGAAGATTTCCACCACGAGCCGTGATGCAATTCTGAGATTACAGAATTAGGATTCAACTCAGGATTATTGTCGGGAGACAGAGGGGTGGAATAGTCGGGAAAGGAGAGGTTTTCTTCTATCATTAGCTGCTGGTCAGAAAGAAGAGAATAAATGGCATCCTTAAAAGAACGGACATACACCTGAGTGGGCTTATTATCAGGTAACCAATTCAGTATATGAGGATGAAATTTCATATCGGAGAGACCAAGATTGGATTGGAGATTGTCAAAAATTGCTTGCCGAGATCTAATTTTGGCATCGCAAAAATCAAAACCCGGTCTCATTTGACTTTTCTTTGCCCACTGGAAAATGGATTTGAATGTGTTCAGTGGCAATTTATGTCTGGCCATTAAATTCATGAGTTCCAATTCAGCAAGAAGATGAGGGGGCGGCGGTAGTTTTGTGTGGCTTTGAAATGCATCCTCTCTTTCGTTCAAATTAATGCTTTCATGAAAAGAAGGTGGTGGAGGGGCGGGCTGAGCAGTAACGACATTAACAGCAGAACCATTAGTGTTATCTTCTTCGTTGTCTCCACAATCAATGTTGTTGGTAGAATTGTTGTCGTTATTTTCATTTACGTCATCGTCATTGTCATCCTCGTCATCGGAATTGTCGATATCATTATTCAGCGGGAATGCATCTTCATCTTGAACAGCAGAAACAGCCATGTAAGATTCAATGGCGTTCCGATCCATTGGCGGTAAAAAGACATCATGTACAATCTGTTGGTTTAGAACAGAATGAAGACCCGTCGCTGACTGACTTGTGACAGTGTGTTGCTGGGAGAGATGGGAAGGGGGAACAGATGGACCGTTTTGTGTCATAGTCATCCCAAAATCAGACGGAGAATGTTGAACAGACGGCAAGGTAGGCTGCACTTTGATAGAGGTGGAGAGGTTATAGATCTTTCGTTTAATTAGACCCTGACTATGGTAGAAATCCCAGCACTCATCAAGACAATAAAGATGTCTTCTTAGGCCAACGGAGACGTATTTCAAAGTACCCTGCTTGTTTGCCGTGGATTTATATCCTAAAAACTTGGAGTTTTTGCCATTCAGCGCGCAACAACGGCAGTAGAATAGAAGAGGGGTTTTCATAACAGGAGGCATGATGTTGCAGAGTTGTTTGAAGGAAAATATCAGTAGATGGGGTCGAAACGAAGGAGATCACAAAGATGAATCGTTGAAAGGAAAAAATTACATGTGTTACTTTGTGTGTGATGTGTTTTCTTGTACGGTAGATTTCCTTACTACCGTACTTCGATTGCAAAAATGGTCCGTAAAGTAATTACTACTTAGTGATGATTGCAACATTCCTCGTACAATATGTTTAGTAGTGAACAGTACGTACAGTCAACTCCTTAAGAGGGTTAATACACAGCGCCGGACGGGTCAATCCCATCAGTTATTCCAAACATTTGTTGGCAGGCGCGTCAGTTCTTCCATAAGGTGCACGGAAATGTGAATCGAAATGGAAATCGTGGACAATAGCGTTGTTGATTATCGAAATGGAAATCGTGGACAATTGTTTTGTTGATTGCGATCAAGTTGATTCCGACTTTCATGTACCCGTAAACCAACTAGTACGCTATTTTTGCATGAGTTATTACTAGTAGATACTAGTACGAAATCGTGGACAATTGCGTTGCTGATTATCGAAATGGAAATCGTGGACAATTGTTTTGTTGATTACGATCGAGTTGATTCCGACTTTCATGTACCGGTAAAACCAACTAGTATGCTATTTTGCATGAGTTATTACTAGTAGATACTAGTTATACATTATTTTCGCTAGTACTTCATCATTATAATTGATTATTTCATTATCTTTCCGACGAGGAAAACAAATACCAACGTGTTAGGTGTTACTACGACCTAATCTTCGAATAGAAAATCTACTCTACTGATACTACTAATACTAATCATCCAATCGACAGTCGAACCAACCATGGAGGGAATTTACAAACTACAAAAGGTGGTTCAGGAACACCCAGCCAATCTCGAACAAGAACTCCGGAAAATGCTTGTTTATCACAAGAAAGAGACTGCTCGAATCCAAAAAATGATTCGTAAGATTCGTGAAGAAAAAAGAAATGATCCAAACGTTAAAATTGAAAGCGTCGATCCTACTAGCAATGATCAAGTCGATCCGAATGTAACCATAAGCAGCATCTATCCACAAAGCGGGGGGTTATTTGAGAGCAGCGAACAACATTGGAGTGGCGATTCCGACGGTGTAGCTTCTGAAAATACAGCGGATCTTCCTGGCGTTAAAGACGAACAAAACCCTTGAGTGCAATAGCCCGCCTGGGGTGGATTCGACTTGGAGTTGACATGGAGTTGGAGCTGGGATTTGAGTTGGAGTTGGAGGATTTGGGTCGGAGCCCATTATACCGGTATGGTGGAAACATGTTGAGAAAATGAAATAAGTCATTCGTGCACAAGTTGTACACAAAATAGTGCTTGTCACGAAACGAATATGATATACTTAACCCTAAAATAGTTATTTTATTTGAGGAGTGACGAGATATTGTCTCAAAAGTAAAGGTGTGCGACGCGCGAGGTATTTTAGTAGACACGCGACCTAAAAAGGTAGGAAATTTAAAAAATAGGGTCGAGAATTGTAAAAATACCGCGCGATAGCCCGCGGGGGGTCGAGAAACAGTTCTCGGACGTACTTGTCTTGTTGTAACGGGAGGAGTGCCTTTTTGAGGAGGAGCCACGCCAACAATACGTTGCCGTTATTTGCCGAGATCTTGTAAATGCTGTCAGTTGCTGTTGCTGTATAGAAGTGCCGCGGAGAGTACGTACACAAATCTGTGTTCAAGTTGGAAGATTTGTGCTGGTGGATGAGGAGTACTGGCGTCCTCTGGTTTCGCCGCTATTGCTGTTGTTGTTGCTGCTTATCGTTGCTATCTGTCACCGCTAGATTTTGTAGTATCCTATAAAAATAGATAATAATTGAACAAAATTTGGTGAGAATCTATCGATGTACAGAGTAAATAATAACAATAATATAATTTACATGGCAACCTACAGGTACAATATTCGTTGTTCCGATCCGTTGTTCTGATTCCTTGTTTGTTGTTCGAATCTGTATTTCCAATCCAGTGTTCCAACAATCGTTGTTGTTGTTCTAACAATTATTGTTACGGTTGATTCGGTTGTGCTGACAATTCGTTGCTGTGGGACCGTTGACTGGTGGTTGTTGTTGTTGTTGTTGATTCTATCGTCAGTTCCCCCCGTTGTGGTTCCTGAAATAGTAAGAACAAATGCCAAAGTTAGAAAATACATCGTCTGAAATTGGGTTGGCACAGCATAATCATTGTTTATTTATCTCACGTTGTTGACCGTTTCACTCCCGCTATTGATGATACGTTGTTCTGATGATCGTTGATGCTGCTGCCGTTGATTTGCAGCAATCTTATACTCCTATGTAACGAAAAACTGGATCTTGTTCCTGATGATATAGATATGCAAGGGATGCAGATTTTGTGCTTTCAAGATGTATATGTTTGGGTAGCTAAGCCGAACAAGAATCTTTCCAGCGACTAATCAGTTCTCCGATGCACTCTATTGTCTTGCAGTACAAGGCAGTTACTTCGCACTAAAATATCTCAAACCTGAATCAGCCGGCCTAATGCTATTACTAGCACTTCGGAGGGATTCTACGTGCTCGGACGGAGTGCCAATCGTACAAGTACGGTAAAGCAACTCTGCTTTTGATAAGTCGGGGTAAGATTATGAAGGGAAACAGTATTTTTTGCATGCAAAAATGACAAAAAAAAATCACACATGAGTACGAGTACACAGTGAAACGCGGTGACAAAATGTACAGCCATAGTTTGTAGCGACAGCGACATCATTAGAAACCAAATAAATCACGATTGAAGTTACCGTACATGTTGCAATCACCGACAGAAATCAAACTGTCATGATAACAGTGACGTTTCTGTTCCGACGGCAACCACATGTTTCAATTACAGCAGACGACTAGCGTACCGTAACGTGGAAGTAGGCTCGTCCAGCATAGTACGCTTGTTTAGTAGTATGCTCAGGGTAACTCGTATGGTAGTCCAGCCTAGGCTATTCCAGCCTAGGATAGTCTATTCCAGCCTAGGATAGTCTATTCCAGCCTAGGATAGTCTATTCCAGCCTAGGATAGTCTATTCCAGCCTAGGATAGTCTATTCCAGCCTAGGCTAGTCCAGCCCAGCCTACCGTACGGTAGGCTAGTACAGCCTGGGCTAGTCCAGCTTAGGCTAGTCCAGCATAAGGTAGACGAGACTAAGCTAGTCCTGCCTAGGCTTCTCCAGCGTAGTACGCTACTACTACTACTAATACGTACTACTACAACTAGACTCGCATAGCCTACGTCATATACTACTAGTAGTAAGCTTGGAGTACATCGTACTAGTAGTACACTAGGCTAAGTCCAGTGACATGACAACACCAGTTAAGTTTGTGTTATGGCGTCAACCAATCATATGAATTACAGCAGTCGACTAACGTAAAAGTAGGCTCGTCCAGCATACTAGTACCGTACGCTTGAGTAGGCAGTAGTAGTAAGCCAGCGTATGTCGTATGCTAGTACTAGTACTAGTCCAGCCTAGGCTAGTCCAGCCTAGTACTAGGCTGTTCCAGCCTGGGCTACTAGTACTAAAGCTTAGGCTAGTCCCGCCTAAGGTAGACGAGACTAAGCTAGTCATGCCTAGGCTTCTCCAGCGTAGTACGCTCCTACTAGTACTAGTACTAGTACTATGTCCACCTAGGCTCGCCTAGCCTAGTAGTGCTAGGCTTGTTGGAGTACATAGTACTAGTAGTAGTATAATAAATCCAGACTAGTACTACTATGCTTGTTCACCATAGACTAGTAATCCAGCCTATTTGATAATAAACAAACAACAGATAACAAGAACAACAAGATCTGGGAACAACATCTGTGAACAACACTACCGTACTACAAATCTTGTTTTCTGGTTGTAAATTAGACAACACTGACCAAAGAAAGTCTTGAACTGAATCAAACTTTTCACGCATAAGTACTAGTAATAGGAGGTGGGACTAGTAGTAATAGTGAGTAGCCTTGAGGATACTACTACTACTACTACTAATACTACTACTAGTACTAGTAGTACTAGTAGAAGTAGTCCAGCAGCCTAGTACTAGTAAGCTAGTACACCAGTCCACCAGCGTACTACTACTAATATGCAATTAATCAAGCATAGGTAGTACTAAGTTAGTCAAGCCTTAAATAGTCCAGAATACTATTGTTGACCTAGGCCTGACTGCCTAGTCTACTAGGCTGAACTAGTCTAGGATGGACTACTAGGCTACTAGACCGGCATAGGCTAGTAGTCCAGCATAGAGTAGTCAGGCCTAGTAGGCTAGTAGTGAAACATAGACTAGTAGTAGTCAGGCCTAGTGTTGGAGTCATTGTTACTGTAATCCTCGTTGTTGGTGCTGATGCAATTGTTGTCGGCGTAATTGTTGTCGTTCTTGAAGAAGTAGTTCTTGTTCTTGTTCTTCTTGGCGTTGTTGTTGTTGTTGTTGATATCATCATCCCTTGTTCAGTTACTAATCATAGTATCTGTGTTTGATAACCTAGGATTACATATGCCCTGGCTGTGTGGGGGGAAATTTGTTCTTCTTTACATGTATATCATTAGCGCTACATAAGAAGAGTAAAGGCAGGACTATGCCGTCTTATTATAGACCCACAGCAGTTTTATCATAGTGGTGCTACTACGTTTACCTAGTATATTTGAAAAGTATGAGATTTGATGAAGAAAAAATGTGATAATAGATGGATATCTATGTTTGAAAGCTTAAGTTTACCAGCGTATTACTAGGCCCTTGTTGTTCTTGCTGCGTGGGTTTTTTTTGGGTACAAAAATGAAATTGGTGGTATGACATACTAAGAAAAAAGGTGGGCTATACCATTACTAGTATCATAGACCCACAGCAGTGTTATCATAGTACTAGGAGGATAGGTAACCTCGGGCCACTCTTGAAAACTATAATTTTGGTTTTACAAGTTACACTACTACTAGTACTACTAATACCATAGAGCATCATCTTGAATAACAAAAAACAAACCAAGTTGCATCAAATTTCGTAAGAAGGGAATGGTACGGAAAAGGGAAGAGAAATGCCATCATAACGTAGTGCATCTATTCTGTGGGGGGCGCAAAAGTCGGAGTGATAACGCAGTGCATCTCTTCTGTGGTGGGTGGGCGGGCGCAGAAGTCGGAGTGAAAGACAAAAACCACACCAAGTTGCATGAACTTTCGTAAGGCGGCTACTAGTATGCTACACCAAAGTCTGGCCCGCCATCATGCTGTACACATAAATTTTTTATCTGTTATGGTCAGTTGAAAACCAACCCGGTACGTACTGGTACACATTGGTGGTATCTAGTTCATGTGAAACATACCGTAGCGGTACGCAGTTACATTACGTGAACTAGTACACGTACATATGTTACCATACTGTTTGTACTGGTGGTATCCTCCTAAAATCGTAAAATTCTACACACTCATGTACGATGCCAGTACTATGTACCGTACAGTAGTATGGTGGTGGGTGGTATCTGCACCAGAATACAATTTCCGTCGTTTCTGTTCATGTCGGCTGATCGCAACTTGGCGATCGCAACTTGGCGATGGGATCTGCATATGATGAAATAGTAGTGATGGACACGATGGGCTATGTTTCAGTACACACGTTTTTGTTTTGTTTTCATTCTCTAAAAGGTTGCCACGATGACTAAGCTGTTGCGATGTCCACGACAGAATACTGGTTCTGTTGCTGGCTGTTCTTTAACATGTCGGCAAATCGCTACATTTTGGTATGTTGTGAAGTACAAGTGGGTGCCACGATGGGATGGCTATGTTTCAGTTCACATGTTTTCCTTTCGTCTTCATGAACTACAAGCTTGTGTGGTGCGGTATCATAATCTAGAATTCTCACAAACACGGATTACAACAATCTAGAATTCTCATCTAGTGAAAAGCCAGAATGTCATCGTCATCTGACATTAGCAGTGCCCTTGATAGCTACACACTCGAGGAGTTGCAGCAAATGCTAACAAACCCCCGAATGGGTACTCAATTGGCAAATAAAATTGAAGCTGAAGTGTTGACTAGACTTGCAACAAAGAGTCAAAATGGGTCTCCCGTAGGAATTCTCGTTACACCTTCCAAGCAGCAAAAAATGTCGGACCAAATCGGACAAGCGGAAATGTTTCTGAGCAAATGCACTACTCTCATAGAACAGATGAACCAAGAAACGAGGAGGGTAAAAGAAGATATCATCAAACCTTTGCAAGAAACCATCAATAGCGCAAAGAAGCGGCCTCCAGCAGCCAAAACTAGTCTTCAGTTCTGTCCTACTACAAAGCAGAAAAAAGATGAAATTGAGATTGAAAGCGATGAAGAAAGCAACGAAAGCGAGGAAGATTTGAATCGGAAGCCCGCGTCTAAGCCAAAGTCTAAGAAGGACAACAAATTTTCCAAATACGATATCCATGGCTACAGAAGGAATGAGTATCAAAATATTACCAAACACAATCGGAAGACCGCGTCTAAGCCAAACTCTACGAAGCACAACAACTTTTCCAAAAACGGTATCTCTGTCTACAAAAGGAATGAGTATCAAAACTTTACCAAAAGCCGTTTTCACCATTTGGAGGAGGAAGCGGCAGTCAGGAAGTTGTCTCGTAATTCATGGATGTATGACGCAACTTTTCCAGAAACAAACATGAGCAGCGATGATTGTTTTCAGAAAATCCCAAACGCTGTCAATTGTATTCACGCATTGTACAGGTCAATGGAACGGGAACCGGATGCAATAGAAGCAAACAATGAAGAGCAACCTGTGCAAGGGTTCACTAGAGATGAGATCAAAAGTATAGCGGTAACTCATGCAGATGTTGTAACTCCAGAAACGGGTTTGGACTTTTTCATGACCAACTTTCCAAATATGAAAAAACTAGACATTGATTTGTGTGGACTGATTACATCTCAGCCTGGAAAAGGAACTTTTCAGCACGACCCTCGCAAAAATGCCATTGCAGTCTTTCAGATGAAAGGTCGGGTGAAAAAATATCATTATGTGCTGGTGAACGCAATCCAATCTTTGGTCCTATTCATGTATCATTGGGACGGATATTACTTTGGCAAAAATACTCTTGAACCAGCTCTGGAAAAACAGTACGATGAAGTTATACGCCTAATGGAACCTTATATTGCTATTCGCGAAACGAGGAGAGGTAGACATAACCCTTTAGTAGCGTTCGTGGGTGCATGGCAGATTCAGACAGATGAGAACTGATTTGCCACAAAAATGTTCTAAAAGTATTTGGAGCAAGATGGCTTACCTGTTTTCATCTACAGGTAAAAAATGTTCCTGTTTCGGGACAAGATTTCTTGTCTATTTTCTATCTTCAATTTGAGTGTGGTACTATCATTAATTAGCAATGGCTATCGGAGGCCAGGCATTCTTCAAAATTTATTACTGTTATATTGGTAAAATAGAATTATTATTGCAACATATCTGACACCAGGCTGCTCCAATCTCAGCATACATTTCTAAATCTAGTTCGTCAACCAAGTCATTCACAAGAAGGAGAACATAATAACCGTATCTAACACCAGGATGATCCGATCTCAGACTACATATCTACTTCAGATTCGATGACCACGTCATCAACAACGACATCATAAAGGAGATCAACGATTTCAATCTTCAACTGAAACATTATACAGATGGCTTTAGATGCAATACGGAATTTTTTCCGCAGTATGTAGGAATCTGCCCCGGTGAATTCTGAACACGTTCGACATCCCATAGAAGCATTCATGGCATTTATTAAAGTTCTTCTCAGATAATGTCAGAAAGACAGTAGTTATGGGAAGTGGAGGTGGAAGGTGATGGGGGAAGAATGTGCGTGTTGGAGCTGGATACTGCAGCGGGATTATCGTTAGAGGAGGAAGCGGAGGATGGAGGTGTATCATTTGTGGCAAAGGTATGGTGAGGTAGAGGTAGATAATGGGTGGGTAAAAATCCATTTCTACGGAGGACAGAAGAAAAATTGCGATATTGACCAACAAAATCGGAAATATATGGTGACCATTTTGATTTACATTGAGGACATGTATCGAAGTCATGGTATTTGTGAGAATGATGAGAAACAGAGTAACAATTGTTACATATAATCAGACGAGAATGAAGCGTTGATTGTTGACAGTGTACGCAACGTTGCCGCATAAGGACAAGGCAAAGGTTGATAGTGTAATAGTCAAGCGATGACTCATAGGAACTTAAGCGGAGTTTAAGAAGCGGTAGGGATATTGTCTGCAGGCCTGTAGAAACAGGAATTTGTAGTTCGGCAAGTATAAACAATATGTGTTTACATACTGGATGGATATCAGGACACGAACAGATAATAGTTTTGCTAGAAGCAAGTATGGTGTAGACATTGCCGGAAGAACCGGAGACAAAAAGTGTGAAGGAGGGTGATGCTTTGGAGCGGTGTCGGAGAATATAAAAGGATTCTGAAACAGAATGGCGCAAACGCTTTTTGTCAACAAAGAGCCAAACTGTGCAGAAAAGGAGGTTTAGGAGAAAATGAGGGTATCGTATGTCGGCTGGCAAGATCAGAGAAAGTGTAAATGTAATCAATAATGAACGGCAAGTATAATAAGCAAGAAAGAACGTACTGGAGCCATTGCGTTTCGAAGAAGACATGGCCAAACGGAGAGAAAAGGGTAGGTTGGGGAAAAGAGAGAAGCTCTGAAACACAAAGTAGACGTAATGAAAGGAATCGGAAGAGTTTGTACTCGTAAGTGTTTGTTGTCCTGAAGTATCAGGTGTACATTGAGTGACAGTAAATATTTCGGGGGATAAAGGAAAACAAGATAAACAAAAATAAATGGATGAATGATGATCGGACGGTTATTTTCGAAGCAGAAAAATGACCGACAAAAATACGGGGAATATAAAATATTGGCATACGTATGGAATTGAATATACCTGAATATAGATGTAACGATCAATAAAAGACAGTTATGTTACATAGGAGAAGAACCTATCATGAGGCTCATCAAACCGACACTGAGGTCCAGCAGAACATAAACAGCAGGTAAAATACCTACGGTCAGGCCCAGTAGCAATAATAACCAAATTTTTGACAGGGGACGAGGCCAACGAGAATTTTAAAAACCTATTCTCAGGCTCTTGCCCCAATACTGCCGATTTTTTTATTTATTTTTTTATTTATTCTGAACTTTTAGGTTACGCCAATGGAAACCGTCACCGTTCTTTGGGCCTTGTCAACAACCGACGAGAACAATGACCAATGCGTAATTACCCTTCTGTGTACGGGTCCGGGAATCGACAGCACATATTGGCAATTCGGAGGCTGCCACACGGCAAGACGGGTTACGGACACACGCGATGTTGCAATAAACTAGACGAGTTCCTTCCTCTCTGTGGTGATTCTGTTTCGTTCGTCTCGGCCAGAAAACTGGATTGCGTGGATTCCGCGGAGCAAACGCAAACGCACACACACACACACACACACACGCTACGCGTTCGAATGGACCGTTTCATTCATTCATTCACTACCGAATCGGGATCTTCCGTCGCGTCGGGAACCACGGTGACGAACAGAAGCACGGCAGAGTGCCGTGGGCGGTGCCGAGAGCGTCGGCATAACACATTACAACACAACACAACACAACACAACATCGTATTCTGCCACCAACAATCCATTGCTCTGCGATCGGCAACTGCATCGGCATCGGCATCGGCATTGCTTGTAGAGACTTTGGGTTCCGTGAGGTTTGTTGCGGCCTTGAACTACTCACATTGATAAATTTATAGCTAGGTTGTCCGTGCGGTCTAACGCAGCAACCTTTACAGTAACTTTCCACCCGGGTATTTACCGGCGGACCAGTCATTGAACCTAGTAATGAATGACAGGTTCAAAACTCTGTTTGATTGCTTCAGGCAGGACACGAGAGAATTCCTGAAGGAAGGAAGGGGGAGTAGTACTCGAAGAAGGTGACGACCCTTCTATCTATTTCGATTGTCGAAAGGGAGGGATGTTTCAAGTCTCCACTCCTGCGAGAAGTTCTTCTACGAAGGGACTCTGTGATGGATCTTGGATTTGGATCTGTCAGTCCAACGATGTTATTGACACAAGTAGGAGCTAGTAACTGAAGGTATACAGCGAACAATACAAATTCTTCCAGCTGGCAGACCCGTTGGATTGCGCACGCACTACTAGATCGAAGGCGTTTCATCGTGTCCGTGATTGTCGAAAGGACTTATTGTCCAAGGACGGAGACACAACGAAGTTCACCTCCCAGTAGTACAGCCGATCACGGTACGGTACGGTACGGTACAACCCGCACACCGCATTTGGTTGGGGCGAAGCCGTCACCGCACGCATTGCAACAAACCCACCCAACCCGTCATGCATTCGTTGTCACGGAGAAATCCTTCTAAACTCACGAGAGTCCGCGCATCGAACTACCGTACGATTATCGTGTCGCAAACACGACGGGAGTGCGGTACTATACGACTCTGCCGCGAACAACAACGAGAGCAACAACTAACTACGAAGTACTTACCGGTGTGCGCTCGGCGGTACGATCGAAGAGTTCCAAAAATGATTTCACGCGACCCATCACTAAGACTGTTGATATTACTTCGTATCTTATACTGTTTAATAATATTCAATACTGCATTATATTACTATTATTATTATTATTATTATCATAATATTGTGTAACTATTCATTATAATGGCAACTACGATTGTTGCATCACAAACCAATAGTGTGCAATCTTGTCTAAAAGAGAGTACTATCCTCTACGTGTATGGTATCTATCCCCGATCGATTCGTTGAAAAAAGTAGGATGCCCCCCCCCGCGATTTCGTCCTCTTGGCGTTTGTGGTTTGGATTGTTTTTTCCATCTCGCATGGTCCTAAGTGGTTTGTGGTTTGTACAAATAATATTTTATCAATCAATCAATAATCAATCCATGCTTGGGTTGTACGTGAGATTCGGTTGCCCTCTGTGCTAGGACTGACTCGGTGGGTTTATTGCTTCCTTCCTTTCCGGATTACTTTCGTTCGTCGGCGTGCTCGTCGTCGGTGTTGACCTCCATTGCGTGCTCGACCGCCTCCGCCATGGCCTCTGCCATCCTAGTGTTGTCGGTTCCCTCGACGCTGGGTGGTTTGGCCAGTTCGAAATATCCGTCCTCGCTAATGACCACCGGCCAGTAACCCGACTTTTCCGTTTCTTCGGCCATTGTGACGGCCTCTTTCCAGGCCTCGACGACCGTCTCGTGCTTGGCCACCGCCCGTTTTCGGGTGGTGGGACTCGTGAGGCTGCGCAGGAGGATCAGGGGTGTGTAGTAGAGAATCAGCAGGGGCTGCAAAAAGTATCGAAAGCCCGAGGGCAAAATAGAGAGGACGACCGACATGGTCTTGCGGATCCACAGTCCCGTCGCGGCCAGGGTTCCGGCGTAGAGGGTCGTCAGGCTGATCCCGGTGATCCCCCGCAGCGTCGCCCGAAAAACCGTAAAGGAAAACCCCGTGGCCTTGCGAAGGCGGTTGCGGAGCATGCGGGGAAAGGAGACCGCGGTTTGTTGTTCGCTGGCCGTGCCCTCGTCACCGCTGGCAAAGTGGGCCGACATGTCCAGGGAACACAAGGGAGAGGTAGAGCTGCGAGAGATCGGGGTGGATGACCGGGTCGCTACCCACGAGGAAGCGCGGGAGAAGGGCAAACAAGGGGATCGCTGGGGTTGTTGGAACGCCGATGCCGAGAGGGCAAACACGGTGGACAACAGGAGGATAATCGTTGGAGTTTTCATCGTAGCTCTGTGCAATACGAAGTAGTGATAATGATAGGATAGGATAGATGGTAGACTTTCTGGGGGTTGCGTAGAAGCTTTGGTGAGTTGCTGGTGCTGGTGCTGTTGGGAATTCGATCCGTGTCTGGTTTGACGATGATGACGATGATGATGATGTTGTTGCACTTGCACTTGCACTTGCTATTGATATTGCTATTGCTATTGCTATTGTCACTTTTATTGTTGACAGATACTGCTCTTTCCGGTGCGGCAATGGGTCTATCTGTTGTCCGTTACTGACAGTTGTGCCGTGCCTTGAGCAATGATTGTGTTCAACTTCCGTTGCTGGCTGAGAGAGTTTGTGTTTGTCTCGGAGATACCTTTCGATTGCACTTGTGTGGACTGGTCCCGTCCGAACGGATGCTCTTGATTGGGCGAGGGGTCGTCGTTCTTGACACCTCGCTTCTCTCGACGTCAATCATCTGCGCCAGATCTGCGCTGGGCACTGCGCCCTGGGTCTCGCAGTTTGTTCGTCCCCGACCTGAATTCTGACCCTAATTTTGATTGGTTGGTACTTGTACCGTACCGTACGGCATGCGAGCGTGTTCGCCGAAATCAATCACGGAAATGACTAGTGTACGGTACGGTAAGGTACGTACGAGTACTTGTACGGTACGTACCAGTCACATCGGAATTGCTAACAGCTGTCATGTTGTCTCCCCCAAACCAGAACGCGAAGCTAATGATCAATTCGACCAACAAGGTCGTTCGTTCCCGAAAACACAGAATTAAAAAAAATACTGTACCTTCTCGTACGGTACGAGTACGAGTACGAGTACTCGTACGGTAGAGTTGGTTCCCAAAAAAATTCCCACGTTTTGCAAATCCTGGGTTTCGATTGGTTTTCGTGGTTTCGTCACTGGGGGGAATATTTGGATGATTAATAGCGTTGCGCGTTAAAAAAATTGAAGTAGAATGAAACAGGGTCTAGTACCGGTATGTTCCGGAGGGCCCTCTAACGAACGTACCGGTACGTACCGTATCCAATCAAATACCCCGAAGTACTCGTAATTAGTCTTACGTCCAATTTTCGTACTGTCGTATGCCTCAAGAAAAGGTACTAAAATAAGGTTTATGTATTGGTTAAAAACTAAGATTGTGAGCTAGCTTTGTCAACTACTCCGAGGAGCCATTGCGGCCAGCTTATAACAATAAACAGGCGTTGAATCAGAATTCAACGTACATCATACATAGAGAATTTGGATATGTTCTTCATACAGTGTTTCAATATTGAAGACCGGCTTGCATTTCAGATTTTCTTGAATCGTGGGTAATTTCAATCGTGAGCGTTGGAATACCACACTCTTCTCCTTCTCGTACGGATTTGGTTGGTGGCACAGAATTTTGTTAGCCGTGTGCGACCAGTATTCCTTAGATAAGAAATTTTAAATTGGTGTGATATGGTTTCAGATTTCGGATGTTCATACGTTGGATCACGTGATTTCTTAAGAGAAAGGAAACTGTACCATTGGTGTGGATTTGCTGGATGGTGTATGGACCCTTGCTTCTTGCATCGAAAGCACCAGGAAAGAGCTTTTCATTTTTCACCATAATTTGGTCTCCTACACTGTAATCATGAATCTTCCTGTGGCTGTTCTCTTTCATAGCATTCTTGTCGATTTGCGCTTGTCTTTTGTTTCTGACCATGGTCAAATTGGTGATAACAGGAATTGGTAGGAACATGTCTCTGTGGAATAAAAGGGCTCCGGGCATCATTCCAAAGGTTTTGTTGATGGTTGATCTAACTGCAAACTGAGCCAATGCAAAGACACTGTCGATGATGTCTGTGGCTTCCTGGAGGGTCTGTGGAGGATTGGTATTGAGTTCTGTTCTCATTGCAGACTTCATGGTATCGTGGACTCGTTCAAGTACTGCGTTGGATTGTGGGTTTTGAACTGAGCAGACCTTGGCTTTGATTCCTAGGTTCGCAAGGTGGAGTTGGAAGTCATTGCTCATGAAGTTGGTTCCTTGGTCGATGATACAATTTACTGGTTTGGGATATCTGGAGAGCCAGCCATTGTCGAGGGCATGGACTGCCATGAGGCCGGTTGGGTTTACTTGTGGGGTTTGAATGATTTCAAGGAGGTTGGTGCACATGTCCATGATGGTAAAGCCATTGAAGGAGACTGTTCTGTGGCCAGGGATCTTGATTTTCCAAGGGCCTACTCCGTCGATTGCAATGGTGTCCCAAGGAACATATTGGTGTTCTTTGGTAGGGAGTTGTCCATGGCTTTGGTGGCTATACTTGTACCGTTGGCACGTGTCACAAGTTTTGCAGAAGGAGTTGATTTGGTCCTTCAAGTTTGGGGCGTATACAAATTGGTTGATGGTTCGATACAATCTTTCTGCGCCGGCATGGCCAAGCACGTGGTGGTAGTATTTGATTGTGGCTTGCACTCGGTTTGGAGGGAGTACAATTTTCTGTCAACCGTTGGAGTCTACAACTTTCAAGTCGGTGCCGTTGAAGTTTTCAGTTGTGTACCGGGGATTGGTAGAGATATCTACGTTGGCTGCTTGGTCTTGGGCGAGTTGGTCAAAGGCTAAGGGATACATGGGGATGTCTTCTGGGTAGTTAAGAAACAGTTCGGAAAGAGAGAAAAGGTCGGAGTTGGTTGAGTCATTTGCAGTTTCAAGGTCCGAGTCATCCGTTGGATCGGGAGCGGGACCGAAGAACTCCTTCTTCTTCTCCAGAGGGTCTTGCTGGAGTGGGAGCCGTGAGACGGCATCAGCAATGACATTGTCTTTGCCTTTGATGTATTTGAATACTGGGGAAAATTCTTCAAGGAGCATTCTCCAAGTCATAATTCTGTGACTTGTAAGATTTTGGCGGGTTAAGTTGATGTGGTCTGTCCATACTATGATTTCGGCGCCCCAAAGAATGGTGCGGAACTCCTTGAAGACTTTGACAATACAGAGCATCTCTTTATTGACCGTTGGGTATTTCCGTTGAGCGGCGTTGAGTTTTTGCGAGAAGCAAAGGATGATTTTGCCATCTTGGAGGATTCCAAGTTGGTAGTCAGAAGCATCAGTGTAGACATGGAAGGGCTTGTTTGGATCAGGAAAGGCAAGGAGGATATCATTGGCAATGAGGGACTTGGCTTTGTTGAAAGCTTCAAGAAGTTCTGGAGTTGGAGAGATTTTGCCTTTGGCTCTTCCAGAGAGGCCGGTAAGGGGTGCAAGGACTTCAGCTCGTTTGGGATAGAAGTTGCGGTAGAAGTTAATCATCCCAACAAAGGATCAAAGTTGGGTTGTTGTTGAGGGAAAAGCAAGTTTCAGGATAGGAGAAATCTTGTTCGGATTGGGTCTAATTCCTTCGCGAGAGATAATGTGGCCAAGCCATGGTGCTTGGGATTGAAACCAGTGGCACTTGGAGGGCTTGACAGAGAAGTTGTGGGACTTCAGTAAGGAGAGGACAGAAGAGACCGATTTACAATGGGATTCAAGTGTATCTGAGAAGATACCAATGTCATCGATGTATACTTCAATGTCCTTCAAGTGTAGGAGCATTTGTTCCATACAGCCTTGGGCCCAACTTGGAGAGTTGAGGAAGCCCATTGGCAATTAAAGCAGTCGGAACTTTCCAAATGGAGTAACAAGGACGCAAAGCCAGGTGGAGGCCTCATCAAGTTTGAAGGTGTGGAACTGCATGCTAACGTCAATAAGGGTGACATATTTGAAGCCTCTTCTTCTGTGGAAGATATCTTGGAGCTTTGGAAGTGGGTAGTGAAGTTTCTTGGTGACTTTGTTGAGTTCTCTAAAGTCACTGATGAGTCGACAGGAGCCATCTGGTTTTGGGACTACAAAGGTTGGCATTCCCCATTCTATGGCATAACAGCATTCGAGGATACCAAGTTTCACTTGTCGATCGATTTCTTTCTTCACTGCTTCTTGTTGGTGCAGTGGAATGGAATAGGGTTGTTTCACGTGATATGGAGTTGTGCCTTCCTGGAGATCAATGTGGAATGTTTGATTAGGGAAAATACCTAATTCCTTGTCATTCAATCCTTTGAAAAGTTCTTCATTTTGGAGGAGTATTGGTAACAAGGCTTGTTGTTTCTCATGGTAGGAGAGATGGTTTTGTTCGGTGACTAACTTGTGGAGGTCAGTTTTCTGATACTTGGTGGTTCTATCCACATACGATTGTTGGATAGATTGGTTGGAGTAACTTTCTGCAATGGCATGTGGTTCTGCAGACATGACTTTGTGGAGCAAGGCTTTGTCGTCAAAGTAATTTCGCGGGTGGAATTGCATGGTTTTCTCATACCATTCGATGGTGCAAGTTTCAAAGTCCATCTTCATTCTGAGGTCTCTCATGGTTTTCCTTCCAATAAGGAGGTGGTAGTTGATATTCTGAGAGACTACAAAGCACTTGATTTGTAGGACTTTCATCGAGTAGGATAGTTCTGGGAATACGGTGTTCTCCAAGGTTACATAGTGGTTGCAAGTGGTTTTGCCATTTGTTGTTTGCATTTGGATTGGTTGATCTAGAATATGCTTCTTGATTCCAGAGGGAATTGCTGATTCCACTATGAGATTGTTGGTAGATCTGGAATCGAAGAGGGTTTTCAAGTAGTACTTGCCAAGGGATCCATTGATTGAGTTGCAGACGCTTACTGTGGTTGGAGCAAGGTCGATGTCGCCATTGGCGGTGCTGGGAGCAACCTCTTGCCTGTTGTTGCCGGAATCGTTGTTTTCAGAAGGAAATCTTTGAAGATCCGAGTTGTAGTATTCTTCATCGATTTCCATGTCTACATGGAAGAGGTCCGGCCAAGGAGTTGTAGGGATGGTGGTTTCTTCTGGTTCATTGATGAAGACACACATGTGTTGTTCTGGTTCATGGTAGTTACTGCCGTGGGAAGAGGTAGTGGATCAATTGCTGTTGTTGGAATTGCTGCTGCGATCATTCACATGCGAGTCAGTATTGTCTCTATTGTTGTTATTGGACTGATTGGAGTTGGTGCCATACTTGTTGGTGTAGCATTGACCCCAAATGTGGTTGGTACCGGGATGGATAGGACATGGTGAGTCATTGGAGATTCTAGTCGGGCCTTTGTTGTTGTTGTTGTTGCTGCTGCTGCTGCGTTGGTTATTGTTGTTGGTGGTGTTATTATTCCGATTGCGGTTGTTGTTGCGATTGTTTGGATTGTTGTAATTGTTGCTTCCATTCCGGTTGTTCCGGTTGTTGTTGGCATTGTTGTTGCTGTTGTTGTTGATTTGAGATGGATTATCTGATGATTTCTTCTTTCGATTTTGTGCATATTGATACCTTTCAAACCTCATCATCATTTCAGAGAGGGAATCCCTATGAGGAGAGTGGTGTTGCTGGTAGGTGTGCTTCCAATCCTCAGGCATCGATTCGAAGATTAGATTATTGAACTCTCGGTCCTTGATCTCTGCATCTTCTGGTGGGTGTCCCGGGAGTAGTGGAAGGATGACATGGTTGTGGAAGTTGACTTGTGCGACAAATTGGTGTACTGTCATGGTGGTTGTCTTCTTGATATTGGTGAGGAATCTTCTGTGGTTTTGATAGGCATCAAGGTTGTTGTCAAACTTGTAATTGACAAATTCTTCCACTGTGATTTGGAAGTTATCCACAGTTCTCTTTGGAACATTGGCGGATACATAGCTATTCCACCAGCTACTGTTGGTGTAGTCTCTGAGGAGATCTACAAACTTGTCATAGAGTCTTGGTCCTGTGGTTAGATTGAGCATCTTCTTGGACCGAATGAACTCATTGATGGTAAAAAGGATTTGTAGTTTGGTTGATCCTGCAGTGATCAAGGGGATCTTGATCTTGGTTACGTCTTGAACTCCATTGACTTCTTGTGTGTTCTTGAACTCCACTTTGTCGATAGACTCTTGATCAAAGTCATACTTGAAGGGAATGATGGAGTAAGACATTGTTTCTCTTGTTACTGGACAATCTTCAGGATCAGTTGGTTGTTTATTAGATGTACTAGTGGTAATTTTTTGCTTGTGTAGTAGTTGAAGTAGTCTTTACCGGTAGTAATAAGGTCGAAGCAGTTATTCGACTGTTTAAACAGTGTCGTATGCCTCTAGAAAAGGTACTAAAATAAGGTTTATGTATTGGTTAAAAACTAAGATTGTGATCTAGCTTTGTCAACTACTCCGAGGAGCCGTTGCGGCCAGCTTATAACAGTAAACAGGCGTTGAATCAGAATTCAACGTACATCATACATAGAGAATTTGGATATGTTCTTCATCCAGTCTTCAATATTGAAGACCGGCTTGCTTTTCAGATTTTCTTGAATCATGGGTAATTTCAATCGTGAGCGTTGGAATACCACACGTACTTATTCCGCGAAACCGCGAAACATAATTTCA
>JAYLWI010000023.1:0-25000 GCA_037355745.1 Pseudo-nitzschia multiseries | reverse complement strand
GCTCATACTATGGATGGGGTACACTACAAAACAAACTGGACAAGAAGCAGGCTGATACTTTAGTCAGTATGAATTTTAGAATAATTTTTGTCCTTGGACATGCATGTACCAAAATAGTGAGTCCTAGTCCGTTTTAGAGTGCAAATGTGTGGCATTGACTGCAATTTCAGGATGAATATTGCTCATACTATGGATGGGGTCGACTATGAAACAAACCGGACAAGAAACAGGCTGATACTTTAGTCAGTATGAATTTTAGAATAATGTTTGTCCCTGGACATGCATGTACCAAAATAGTGAGTCCTGGTCAGTTTTAGAGTGCAAATGTGTGGCATTGACTGCAATTTCAGGATGAATAGTGTTCATACTATGGATGGGGTCGACTATGAAACAAACCGGACAAGAAACAGGCTGATACTTCAGTCAGTATGAATTTTAGAATAATGTTTGTCCCTGGACATGCATGTACCAAAATATTGAGTCCTAGTCAGTTTTAGAGTGCAAATGTGTGGCATTGACTGCAATTTCAGGATGAATAGTGTTCATACTATGGATGGGGTCGACTATGAAACAAACTGGACAAGAAACAGGCTGATACTTTAGTCAGTATGAATTTTAGAATAATGTTTGTCCCTGGACATGCATGTACTAAAATAGTGAGTCCTGGTCAGTTTTAGAGTGCAAATGTGTGGCATTGACTGCAATTTCAGGATGAATATTGCTCATACTATGGATGGGGTCGACTATGAAACAAACTGGACAAGAAACAGGCTGATACTTTAGTCAGTATGAATTTTAGAATAATGTTTGTCCCTGGACATGCATGTACCAAAATAGTGATTCCTAGTCAGTTTTGAGTGCAAATGTGTGGCATTGACTGCAATTTCAGGATGAATAGTGTTCATACTATGAATGGGGTAGACTATGAAACAAACCGGACAAGAAACAGGCTGATACTTTAGTCAGTATGAGCTTTAGAATAATTTTTGTCCCCTCTGGACATGCTGCATGTACCCAAATAGTGATTCCTAGTCAGTTTTCGAGAGCAAATGTGTGGCATTGGCTGCAATTACATGATGAATATTGCTCATACTGCTAGTCATTTTGTTTGTGCAAAAGTGTGTCATAAGAGACAATCATTACAGGATGAATATTGGTCATCAAGACGCATACCATGGTTTTGATTGTTCTTAATTATGAAACAGAATTGACCAGAAATCTATGACTTATACTTGAGTCAGTTTTAAAATTTATTAGTCCTAGTAATATTAGTTAGTATGTTTATGATTGTGCGAATTAGGCTGCAATTTCATGATCAATATTTCGCATAATATTGATTGAATAAACTATGAATGATAATGGATAAGTTACAAACGGATGCTTGCATTGGGTGTAACATAGTATGCCTCACTCATCCAATCTTGGAGGATTCTTTGGTGGAACTGGTGCTGTACTCTGACCCGGTTTTGGTTGTGTCAGAAGATGAATTGGATACCTCCACATTTCCATCCGTCGGGTCACAAATCCCAACATCCTTGCTGTAACATTTTACTAAATCCGATACTTTTTTAATGCGTCAAGGATTGGTTTCTTTTAGACCGGAAATCTGAAAGTATGGGCAAAATTGTCGTTGCTCCCCCGCCTTATGTTTGTGGAAAGTACAGAAATAACCTGCCACTCGTTCATATTGGTTGTAGGAGCCGAAACAGTACCTATAAACTTCTCCAATTTCAACTGGTCCGTTTTTTTCGGAGTGTAACGAACTTGTTCGTTTACTTCGTAAAGAGGATACATTAACTCTGGATCCTGATCTTTCAACAGCACACATAACTTGAATTGACGTGTGGTTTCCTTGTCATTGATCTCGATAGGATAAACTGGCAGTGTTACAACGGCGTTAAGATGACTTTTCGCAACATCTATAATCATTTCTTCGCTTACATTTGAACCCTTTTTTTCACAGGTTTTAGTCGTTGTGTCAGTCAAACCAGTATCCTTGGAACTACCCTTACTTGTGTCAATTCCTGATTCTTTAGATTCGTTGGGCTTATTTTTTGAACCCTTACCGGTAACTTTCGATCCACTGATGTTCTTTCTCCCATCGTTGAGATTGTTCGTCTTGCCAGCATTGCCACCGTCAACTTGATCATCCCAGGGTGGGATGAATCCACGCTTGGAATCATTTGTCGTATTGAAATTGAATGTAACCCATCCTACCCGGTAGGTGTTATTTGATTTCTTGAACTCATTTATTTGAACCTTTGATGTTTTGAAGCAATCCCAAGTTAGAAAGTCCGATGGTTTGTAAAAAACAAAGTCACGACCCTGGAGGTGTTCGAACGCCAGATTCAATTCTCCCCTTCCCTTTCCATAATTCTTGACAACCTTATCATCCAAAAATTGAGCTACAAGGTTTGCCGATGATAGATCATCCGACTTTTCCAACAAATATATTGCTAGTTTTTCTGTCAACGGGGTAAATATGGTACCCATTTCTGGAAGGTAGCTATACTGAATGAATTCTTCCACCCAAGTATGACGTTGGAGAACTTCCGGATCAATTACGAATATCTCACGGAACACGTATGGAATGTGTTCCATAAACACTCGTTGGTGCACCTCTTGTTGTGAGTTAACATCGTATTGAAGGAATCTTGTAACACAAGTTTGATTCTTATGTTGTTCTTCCAATCCGGACAGTTCCAAAATACCAGTTACAAGTTCTTCTGGTTTATCGTCAAAATTGACATGGGCAAATTTGGTCTTACTCAGAACACATGCCGTCGGGAAAATGTACAATCGATCATTCCTTTGAAAATACAGAACACTTCCCTCCGTCGATTCAGTGACCATAGCTCCTTTTAGAAAATTCCTCTCGGTCAATACCAAATCTTCAATGGTTTCCATCACATGATCGTAACTGACAAATGATTGGTTATTGGTTTTGAAGACTTTTGGTATCATTTTCTCACAAACATTGTCAATTGAACAATCAAAGGACAAACCAACGCAGTCGACTCGAATCATTGATGCACATAGTACTTGAGAAATGAACACATTACATGCTGTTTCCAACGAAACGACCACGTTTACCCCAATCTTGTTCCCGTGTTGGACAAATTTTGTTATCAGCCATTGATGCACCAAATATAGGATTCCTTTCGGCACCTTGAAATATGCCAGATCTATTTTTCCAGTGCCATGTTTGCATGGCGACAGGGTGACTAGGTCCTCATCGATATCGAAATGTATGTTGTAATATTTGGTGACCGTGTGCTTGTAGTGGATGACGTAGTGGAAAACCAATTGAGTATTGAGTGGTAATAACACTTTTCCCGTTTCCGGAATTTTCGTGTCCCCTTGTCGATGAAATCCTACTGGAACCCACTTCTCCCCCGAAAGTACCGTGGTGCCCAAGACGAATGAATTGTTAATTAATTCAGGTAAGTAATACTGATAAAAATCTTCGTGTGTCAAAACTTTGATGTCGACGTGACACATGTCGATGATGGTACAAATGTATTTCGCCTTCCCTTGAAGCGTAACCAATATTCACGAATGAGCTCCTGAAAAGCAGTTTCTCGTTCCGTTATCTTCATCAACTTTTTGTTTGACACAACAAGTTCTTTAAACTCGATGTTTTCTGTTGGTAAGGATTTTAAGCATTCAATCCGCTGCTTCTTGAAATGTTTGTCTAAGTCCACCTGATTGCAGCTATGAGTCATTGAAACACGTAGAGAGGTCTTTGCCATAAGGCAGTCCAAGAAGTTCCTCATTGCTCTGACGTATCCTTTCAACTGACTGGGAGAACAATTGTCGCCTTTGGTATGGAAACACAAATCCTCAGACGAAATATCCGACCCGGGTGGATACTTCACATTCTTCATGTACCAAACCAATATCTCACGGTACATTATCATGTACTTCTTCATTGTAACGTAGTTGACGACGTTGCGCCCATAGATAGCATCCACGCCTGATGTGTCGTTAACATTCCGCAACAGTGACTCGAACCTATTCCACTTGTTCGCCATGTCGTAGTCATTGAATCGCTCGGTTAATTGCCTCCTGCTCAAAAATTTCAACACTAGTCACCCCGTTGTCAATTTCAAACAAAAATAAATCCACCATGACGTCTATTTGATGGGGAATAGGGCCTAAGTCACTTAAGGTTGTATTGGGTTTTTTCTTATTTCCCTTCCCCTTCTTCTTTTCCGCAGAGTTAGTAGTAGACATTGACTTCCTGAAATCTGGTGTAGGTTCGGATTCAATAATTTTGGATACAAGGTAAACCCTCGTCAACAATGCAGTGAAACATGTTGTAGCCTCCAGACTGAGGTTCCTCACAAACTCCTCCGTTCCATATGACTCATCCTTCAAAGCCTTTCTAAGGTTACTAATTACTGCCTGTCGATGATCTCTTTGATCGGTATCATGTTTGTCAAGACTATTGGGTGGTGGGTCTTTCAATCTACCCTTCTTACAACTTGTCGTTTTCTTATTTGAATTTGGATTGGCCCCACGCTTGCGAGCACTATTAGTCGTCGGTGTCATTGGCAATGTAAAATGTTATCAGTATTTGAGACAATCTTTTTATTGTTTGAAAACAATGAGAATCACTGTTGTGTGAATCTAGTTTACCCGAGTTACGAGCAAACATTGAATGAAAGAAGGATAGTAGTACAACTTGAAACTTCTTTCACAAGAGATCACCACTCACGTAGCGACGCGACAGTGGTAATCATGTCTCAAAAACCATTTCTCAAAAAATCGATAAGGTATAAGGTGCCTGTAAACGTGTCCTTGTTCTCATAAAGACGTTCTACCACTAACCTGAGAAAGATTTAAACAATATCGTCACAATAATTTGACAAATAAAACCTGCAACGACGAATGCAAGGGCGGGGATTTGTGTGTGAACCCATTCAGATCAAAAAACCATTTTTTGTAATTGGAACCGCCGTTCCCGAAAAACGGAAAAAAGGGTTTTTTGGGTGGGATGAAAGGTGAGAAGAAGAAAAGAAAAAAAGGAACATTTTCCAAGTTGGAAAATGGCCCCATCGCTGAATTGTTCCATTTTGTGTACAAAAGTACAGTCCTATGAAACACCTAGTAGCGCTCAATAGGGAAAAGGGCATTGGTTGTAACTCCGTTGCCAAAAAACAAATGGTCCGATCGCTGAATTGGTGCAATTTGTGTAGAAACGTATAGTCGTATGAAACATCTCACGCTAAATACTAAAAAGGGCTTTTGTTGCAACGCCGTTGCCAAAAAAGTAAATTGGTCCGATCGATGAATTGGTGCATTTTGTGGGGTAGAAAGGCACTTTGGTATGACCAGTACTATCGTATGAACCATATGATATATGACGCTAAATACAAAAAGACCATTTGTTGCAACGCCGTTGCAAAAAAAAAAAAAGTAAAAAACAAACAAAGTAATACTGTAGAAAGGTACTTTGGTATGAACAGGACTATCGTATGAACCATATCACGCTAAGTACAAAAAGACCATTTGTTGCAACGCCGTTGCAAAAAAAAAAAAAAATGTACAAAGGTACTTTGGTATGAACAGGACTATCGTATGAACCATATCACGCTAAATACCAAAAGACCATTTGTTGCAACGCCGTTGCAAAAAAAAAAAAAACTTAACGGACCAATGTCATTCTGACGTTCGAAGTTTGTTGTACTGTTGTATGAACCATATCACGCTAAAGACAAAAAGACCATTTGTTGCAACGCCGTTGCAAAAAAAAAAAAAAACATAATACTTAACGGACCAATATCATTCTTACGTTCGAAGTTGTTTACTTAGCAGAAAATGTATCGAACTGGTGTCATTCTTACGTTCGAATGTTGATACTTAGCATAACATCTATCGAATCGATGTCATCCTTTCGTTCGAAGTTGGATATAAGTACTTTGTACGGAGTAGTTAGCTTACAATGAAAGTTTGTTGCTCACTAACTTGGGTCACTTTTACTTGTTGAAAATATGTATTTTTTCACTTTCTGACAAACATCAATTTCCAACTTATCTGAGTAGAGTGTTGTTTCTTTCCAACAACACTCCGTCCGAGAATGTGGGATCTGACCCTCTTCGTCACATGCCTCAGGCGACGATGTCACAAGCACAACGATCCGTTCTCAGATATTTCAGTCCGATATAACAGCCTTGTACTGCAAAAGAAGTAGAAAGCATTCGATTAGGGATTAGTTGCTGGAAAGATATTCTTGTTTGGACGGCCGCCTTACATAAACATCTTCAAAGCACAAAATCTGCATCAATTGCCTATATATCAACAGGAACAAGTCCCTGTTTTTCGTGACATAGGAATTACTACAAGTCTGCAAATCAACGGCAGCAGAAAGAACAAAGCCGGCAACAACGTATCGGCGGCAACAAGGTATCGGTGACAACGGTAAAACAAATCAGAACACGAAACAGTACGAATAAGAGAGATAGACAACAATGATAATACTTCCTCGACCGGCATTCCTGATAATGTATTTCCTCCCTTATGTTTTTCTTCTTAATTTCATAGGACCGGATCGGAATAACAGATTGGAAACAACGGATCAGAAATTGGCAATCACAACGGTACGAATGAGATAGGAGATAGACAATGATTATACTTCCTCCGACACTCCTGATAATGTATTTCCCCCCCTTATGTTTTTCTTCTTAATTTCATAGGACCGGATCGGAATAACAGATTGGAAACAACGGATCAGAAATTGGCTATCACAACGGTACGAATGAGATAGGAGATAAACAATGAGTATACTTCCTCCAGCATTCCTGATAATGTATTTCCTGCCTTCTCTTTTTCTTCTCATTTCGGTGCATCGTAATCTTCCGCTGTAGGTTCGGTGAATTTTCCCGAAGTCAACACCTAATCGAAGAAGGTAACACCAACGGCAACAACACGGCAACACCACCAATCAACAAGAACAACAAAAGGAAGCAAACGGTGTACGTTGGTAGCATGTAGATTATATTATTCTGTTGTTATTCTTTACTGTACTACATCAATAGATACTCACCCATTTTGATCAATTATCATACCAAATATTCGAATAAAATCGTGTACAGCTGCGAGAGCAACAGCGGCAAGCAGCAGCGAGAGCAGCAGCGGCAATCGGCAGCGACAGCCGCGAGAGCAACAGCGGCAATCGGCAGCGAAAGCTACAGCGGCAGCGGCAGCGGCAAGCAGCAGCGAGAGCAACAGCGGCCGTCACACAAACGAGATTCGGGGTTCTTTCGGAATCACGCGCATATTTGGGTCAAACTCCACTGGTCCCCCTTTGTAATTTCACCCTATTTATTGAAATTAATGTCGAACTCATAATATTTTGATGCACATTGCATTTTCCTACCCCACTGGCATCTGTTTCCGAATAAGTGGCATGTTACTGAATTCTATGCCTGAAACAAACAGTGCATGGTCGCAATTTTTCAATCTCAATTGTTTCCTCATTTCTATTGTTATTACTGGCTATCGTACTAACGATGGTGACGACACCTAAATATCAGGTTTATTGTGTACGTTGCTACCGTGACTCTCCTCTGATCACTATAGGTAGGGGAAAGAAGAAGGTTACCAAGAAGCAGAACCCCCCCTTGTTTACAGCGCGACTAAGAAAGAAAACGGGAGTAATTGTTTCTCCCCGTCTTCTGGACCATATTGTGAATGACGCATCATGCTATTCTTATTTCAAGCAATCTTCCGGGCTAGTAGATTTTGCATCTTGCATATTCATTAGAAAAAAGAGGAAGAACCTTGAGGATGTTAGTCAACAATTAGGTCTAACGAACACCTGTAACGGTCCACAGAGTAGTGACGGCGCATTACCAGAGTTGCTCGACAATCAAGTTATGTATGACCCTTCTGTCAAATCGATTGGGCGTGCCTTGATTGGTCAGGAATTATCAAACATAGACGATGACAATGATTCTGTCTCCGATGACAATTTTTCCTTTCCTAACAATGACGATGAGGAAGAAGGAAGTGAGATCATAGAGGCCCCCCACTCTTTGATTGTCAATGATGAAGAAGGCATCAACATTGATGTTGACGAGTCCCATCGGGCTTCAAACACGCTATTAATTACGACACCCAATGTAGGGAGGAACATATCTGACGAATTGAAGGTCAAGATCAAGTTAATGAAAATCATGCGGAATCATAGCATACCATTAGTTGCCGAGAAGGAATTGTATGAATGGGCTATTGAATCCGAGCGGCTTAATTTATTTTCATGGACTAAAGGCAATCTCATAAAGACCAGGGCAAGTGTTATGAAGGAGATTTCCGCAACTGTGCCTGAAATAAAAGGCGATGGGTTTGAACCTCATCTTATTGACTGGTGTTCTAAGAAATCACAGAATGCTGATGTTTCCAGTCGCAAACAAATCTACGTCCGCTCTTTCCAAAAAGCACTTCATTCCCTATTAACAAATGTGACTTTGGTGAATGAAGCTAATCTGTCATTCCCCCATGCTGAAGACCCAACCTTACCAGTCCGTTATCCAGAACTTCAAGGGAATATTGATATTGACGAACTCCATCACGGTGAATGGTGGATCAACACTTGGGAGAAGAGATGCAAATCTGGATCAAATGAAATTCTGGTTCCTATTATTCTCTACATGGATGGAATTGCAATTGACAATAGTGGTCAAACCACTCTTACCCCACTGAACATGACTCTTGGCATATTCAACACCCTAACTCGAAACTCCCGGCCAGATGCGTGGGAGGCTATATACTATCACCCAACATGTCCCGGTGATAAAGGTGCCGAATCAATTGACAATGTGAACAATCTTCACTCTGGCCTTCGTTTGGCTCTTTCATCTTTGAAAGATGCCTGCAACCAAACGGATGGTATTGAATGGTCTAATTTGCCGTGGAACAAGAAGAAATGGTCGGTTCGAATGAAATTTGCGGTTGCTTATTTCATAGGTGATACTCCCCAGCACGACCAACTTTGTGGACATTATCAAACGTCGAATTCAAAGATGATCTGTAGGCATTGCAATTGTCCCAGAGCACTTGGTATTAACGCTCGTGTGAATGTTTTGAAGGTTCCTGTTTCAGTTAAAACTGGTAACATGCAAGTGTCTAAGCACCAAAATGGGGAAGAGTACCAATCCATTCGGCTCTGGAATATATCTGATTTTACTGCTCCAACGGTTGACAAAGGAGTGAATGTTGAACAGTATTTCAAAAACATTTCTCACCATGGTGTACATAACGGCAACGCTTTTTATGATCTTGATTTTGGGGAAAACCCACATAATATTCATCTAGCGTCGCCCGGAGAGAGACTCCATATGCACCAACTTGGTTGCGCAAAGCGTGCAGCAGAGACGTTCCGCGAGGACTTTTTAGGCAATAACCAGCGGCTTCTTGGTGAGATGGAAAGGTTAGCCAGTTACTACGGTGGTGCTGTCCAGAGGCAATCCGATCGTGACTTCCCACGAACCAATTTTTCAGAATCAATACATACAGCGAAGAAGGAGGGTAACCAGTACATTGGAATGCTTTATATTCAGATGCTGTCACTTCTGTCTGCTGGAGGTCGTCAATTGTTGTTGTCTCGAAAGACTCCTTCCAATCTTGAGAACAAGAGCAGAAAGTGTGAAGAGGAAATTGACCGACGTATTTACGCCGTTGAGTTGTTGTTGGGTATGGAAGAGTTCCTAAAGTATGCTGGAACGTTTGACGAGGTTTTCAAACAAGACAAGAAAGGTGTTTTGACTGTTGACAAAATGGTTGTTCTTTTCATCAACTGTATAAATAACAATCTTCAACGAAGTAAGGGGGAGGGTAACAATCTGGTGAAGAATCACATGTATTTTCATTTATCACAGTACATGAGATTATTTGGTCCTCCAACTGGGTGGGACTCTGCCGCGAGTGAGAGCAATCGTAAAACTGAAGTGAAGGCTCCTGCTAAGAGAACTCAACGAAACAAGTCCACACTTATCAAGCAAACTTGCAACCGAGTGATGGAGTATCGAACTATTGATCGACTTGACCGTGAATTTGATTTGTTTGAACATAGACCCGTAACCGGACCAAATCATCCTAAGGAGGGTGGTTGGTCAGGTGGTTCTTCGTTTTGGATTGGTGTGATGAATGGTCTCCCTTACATGAAGTGGGATGAAAAAAAAAACTCAAGTTTACCCTGGTTTCCATCTGATGTTCTCAAATTTTGTTGCGACGTGGTCCTACCGGCTGTGGGCAGCAGCAAGGTTTTTGGAACCACGGAGCACAAGAGGTATGACAAATCTCGCGAGATGAAATTATTGTTTCGTGCCCACCCATCGTTTAAGTCTGATTCTGGACAATTGTCCAATGTATGGTACGATTGGGCTAATTTTCAACTCGATCTCCTTGATGGACGTGGACTGAAAGTTTATCCATGTCAGATTCTGTGCCTGCTTTACCTCGAAGGTCCTTTCCCCGTGGGTAGCTCCGTTAGTGGTTTCGAATTAGTGCACGATGGTTATTATGCCGTCGCTCGTTGCTTTGTTTCTGCAGACCCCATACCGAGCAAGAGGGATAAAGGAAAAAAACACCATCATGCGTTGGTAAAGCTAGGTGAGCTTCGGAACAAATTGTATTTGTTTGACTGCAACGCCATTGAGTCCGAAGCTGCCGTTGTTAGAAACCATGGTAGTCCTGACCAATATTTTGTGCTGGGGAATCGTGAACAATGGTTGTTTAATTTCTGTGAGACAATGGCTTCACTGGAAAAGAAGGATTTACAATCAATAGTACAAGATGGTGAAAACAGCACATGACTTGAATGAACAAGTTTATTATCAGATATTTGTACATAAATGGATTTTCCGTTTTTTTCATTTTTCCAATATCGCAACGTCGTCGTTGCAGAGAATTGTTCATATTTAACAATGTTGTTTCAGGAAATCATTTTTTTCGTATGTTTGATGGTATACTACCACTGTACAATTCTACCCACCTTTTCATGTGTATTTTGCGTTTTTCTATTTTCTGCAACGGCGTTGCACCAAATGCCCTTTTCCCGTATTTTGGATGGTATACTAGTACGGTACAGTCATACCCACCTTTTCATGTGTATTTTGCGTTTTTCTATTTTCTGCAATGGCGTTGCACCAAATGCCCTTTTCCCGTATTTTGGATGGTATACTAGTATGGTACAATCATACCCCCCTTTTCATGTGTGTTTTGCGTTTATCTATTTTCTGCAACGGCGTTGCACCAAATGCCGTTTTCCCGTGTTTTGGATTGTATACTAGTATGGTACAATCATACCCCCCTTCTCATGTGTATTTTGCGTTTTTCTATTTTCTGCAACGGCGTTGCACCAAATGCCCTTTTCCAGTATTTTCGACGGTATAGTACTAGTACGGTACAGTCATAAAATTTTTGTCATGAGTATCAAGTTATTATTATAATGGATTACTTCTTAGTATAGTTTTGCGCGATACATAGGCGCTCATAATATAACACCCTTCGTATTTGGGATTCGAACAGCTATGAAACACTAACGGATTAAAGAGCAGAGTATCCCCAGAACGCAACGGCACTTTGATACGGTACGTTGGGGAAGACAAAATAATAAATCACTTTGTCAGCATGCACTCCCGACGGAGCTATGACTGTTAAACGAGTATAATTCATATCATCATCAACATGGCATCGAGAATGGTAATTTCGACCAATCGAAAAAGCTAACGCCTGTTTCCCAATGGCATTGAGCTGCGTACGAGTCAGAATCTGAGACAACACATCCATTTCATCCTCAACAAATGGTTCGATGTGTGTTAAACTATGATGCATATGCTTCACAATTCTCACTGTCGTCTGTTCCAGCTCCAGTTTCATGTTTGGTTTCACATGACTTTTGAATACGTACTCACCATTGTTGGAAGACAATCTTTCTGGTCTAACTCCAATGATAGCATAATCATCGTTGATACTGCCGCGCTTCTGACCTCTGGCAACTGTCGGTTTGGATCCAACAATTTCCGGAGCAAACTTTCTTAACAGTTTGATATTATTCTTCGTAGCAAGGTGTCGCTTGGCAAATTTTCTGGAAACTTTTGCGAAAATGCGCAACGACGGATTATTCTCGTCAAACGCAACAATATGCTCATCGTTTCTACTATCCAATCTATCGAATTTATCTATCAACAAAGCCTGTTCCGGTTGATACTTTTTCTTTCCTCCTATTTTGCCACCCCAGTTTGTCTCCATGTATTTTCCTTTGACCACAGTTGTTCTGTCTTTGTTTTTCAACGCTATTGTACTGACACAATCTTTGCAAGTACTACGCCTATTTGCCCTTTCGTTCTTCATTGGTTTTATGTCGGACAACTTTGTATAAGTTTTATGGCTCGTTGACACCGGTGCTGCAATCCTAAGAAAGTTCGATGACATTCTCTGCTTTCTTCTTTTCTCATGTTTCCTATCTCTTTTTTGCTTCATAGCTCTGTCCGAGAACTGATTTGTCGTCATGGTTGGAGTAGGTGTAGCAATTCGAAGCCAATGATTCGTTGCCGTTAGTTGTTTCGCCCGTGGAGGAGGACTCGCTGCCGCTTGCCGCTTTCTACTTGCTGCTCTCTGCTTTCCACTTGCCGCTTTCGGCTTGCCACTTTTTGCTTCACACTTTTCGCTTGCCACTTTTTGCTTCACACTTTTCGCTTGCCGCTTTCCACTTGCCGCTTTCCGCTTGCCGCTTTTTGCTTGACACTTTTCGCTATCCGCTTTCCGCTTGCCGCTTTTTCCTTGACACTTTTCGCTTGCCGCTGTTGCTCTTGCTGCTTTCCGCTTTTCGCTTGACACTTGCCGCTGTTGCTCTCGCGGCTGTCGCTGCCGATTGCCGGTGTTGCTCTCCCTGCTGCTTGCCGCTTGCCGCTGTGGCTGTCGCTGCCGATTGCCGCTGTTGCTCTCGCGGCTGTCGCTGCCGATTGCCGGTGTTGCTCTCGCTGCTGCTTGCCGCTTGCCGCTGTGGCTGTCGCTGCCGATTGCCGCTGTTGCTCTCGCGGCTGTTGCTGCCGATTGTCGCTGTTGCTCTCGCGGCTGTCGCTGCCGATTGCCGCTGTTGCTCTCGCGGCTGTCGCTGCCGATTGCCGCTGTTGCTCTCACTGCTGCTTGCCGCTGCCGCTGCCGCTGTAGCTTTCGCTGCCACTGCTGCTCTTGCTGCTGCTTTCCGCTGTTGCTCTCGCAGCTGTACACGATTTTATTCGAATAATTGGTATGATAATTGATCAAAATGGGTGAGTATCTATTGATGTAGTACAGTAAAGAATAACAACAGAATAATATAATCTACATGCTACCAACGTACACCGTTTGCTTCCTTTTGTTGTTCTTGTTGATTGGTGGTGTTGCCGTGTTGTTGCCGTTGGTGTTACCTTCTTCGATTAGGTGTTGACTTCGGGAAAATTCACCGAACCTACAGCGGAAGATTACGATGCACCGAAATGAGAAGAAAAATAGAAGGCAGGAAATACATTATCAGGAATGCCGGAGGAAGTATACTCATTGTTTATCTCCTATCTCATTCGTACCGTTGTGATAGCCAATTTCTGATCCGTTGTTTCCAATCTGTTATTCCGATCCGGTCCTATGAAATTAAGAAGAAAAACATAAGGGGAGGAAATATATTATCAGTAATGCCGGGCAAGGAAGTATTATCATTGTTGTCTATCCCTCTCATTCGTACCGTTTCGTGTTCTGATTTGTTTTACCGTTGCCACCGATACCTTGTTGCCGCCGATACGTTGTTGCCGGCTTTGTTCTTTCTGCTGCCGTTGATTTGCAGACTTGTAGTAATTCCTATGTCACGAAAAACAGGGACTTGTTCCTGTTGATATATAGGCAATTGATGCAGATTTTGTGCTTTGAAGATGTTTATGTAAGGCGGCCGTCCAAACAAGAATATCTTTCCAGCAACTAATCCCTAATCGAATGCTTTCTACTTCTTTTGCAGTACAAGGCTGTTATATCGGACTGAAATATCTGAGAACGGATCGTTGTGCTTGTGACATTGTTGCCTGAGGCATGTGACGAAGAGGGCCGGATCCCACGTTCTCGGACGGAGTGTTGTTGGAAAGAAACAACACTCTACTCAGATAAGTTGGAAATTGATGTTTGTCAGAAAGTGAAAAAATACATATTTTCAACAAGTAAAAGTGACCCAAGTTAGTGAGCAACAAACTTTCATTGTAAGCTAACTACTCCGTACAAAGTACTTATATCCAACTTCGAACGTAAGGATGACATCGGTTCGATAGATGTTATGCTAAGTATCAACATTCGAACGTAAGAATGACACCAGTTCGATACATTTTCTGCTAAGTAAACAACTTCGAACGTAAGAATGATATTGGTCCGTTAAGTATCATGTTCTTTTTTTTTGCAACGGCGTTGCAACAAATGGTCTTTTTGTATTTAGCGTGATATGGTTCATACAACAGTACAACAAACTTCGAACGTCAGAATGACATTGTTCCGTTAAGTTTTTTTTTTTTTTTTTTGCAACGGCGTTGCAACAAATGGTCTTTTGGTGTTTAGCGTGATATGGTTCATACGATAGTCCTGTTCATACCAAAGTACCTTTGTACATTATTTTTTTTCTTTTTTTTTGCAACAGCGTTGCAACAAATGGTCTTTTTCTACTTAGCGTGATATGGTTCATACGATATTCCTGTTCATACCAAAGTACCTTTCTACAGTATTACTTTGTTTGTTTTTTACTTTTTTTTTTTGCAACGGCGTTGCAACAAATGGTCTTTTTGTATTTAGCGTGATATGGTTCATACAACAGTACAACAAACTTCGAACGTCAGAATGACATTGTTCCGTTAAGTTTTTTTTTTGTTTTTTTGGCAACGGCGTTGCAACAAATGGTCTTTTGGTATTTAGCGTGATATGGTTCATACCATAGTCCTGTTCATACCAAAGTACCTTTGTACATTATTTTTTTCTTTTTTTTTGCAACGGCGTTGCAACAAATGGTCTTTTTGTACTTAGCGTGATATGGTTCATACGATAGTCCTGTTCATACCAAAGTACCTTTCTACAGTATTACTTTGTTTGTTTTTTACTTTTTTTTTTGCAACGGCGTTGCAACAAATGGTCTTTTTGTATTTAGCGTCATATATCATATGGTTCATACGATAGTACTGGTCATACCAAAGTACCTTTCTACCCCACAAAATGCACCAATTCATCGATCGGACCAATTTACTTTTTTGGCAACGGCGTTGCAACAAAAGCCCTTTTTAGTATTTAGCGTGAGATGTTTCATACAACTGTACGTTTCTACACAAATTGCACCAATTCAGCGATCGGACCATTTGTTTTTTGGCAACGGAGTTACAACCAATGCCCTTTTCCCCATTTAGCGCTACTAGGTGTTTCATAGGACTGTACTTTTGTACACAAAATGGAACAATTCAGCGATGGGGCCATTTTCCAACTTGGAAAATGTTCCTTTTTTTCTTTTCTTCTTCTCACCTTTCATCCCACCCAAAAAACCCTTTTTTCCGTTTTTCGGGAACGGCGGTTCCAATTACAAAAAATGGTTTTTTGATCTGAATGGGTTCACACACAAATCCCCGCCCTTGCATTCGTCGTTGCAGGTTTTATTTGTCAAATTATTGTGACGATATTGTTTCACTCTTTCTCAGGTTAGTGGTAGAACGTCTTTACGAGAACAAGGACACGTTTACAGGCACCTTATACCTTATCAATTTTTTGAGAAATGGTTTTTGAGACATGATTACCACTGTCGCATCGCTACGTGAGTGGTGATCTCTTGTGAAAGAAGTTTCAAGTTGTACTACTATCCTTCTTTCATTCAATGTTTGCTCGTAACTCGGGTAAACTAGATTCACACAACAGTGATTCTCATTGTTTTCAAACAATAGGAAGATTGTCTCAAATACTGATAACATTTTACATTGCCAATGACACCGACGACTAATAGTGCTCGCAAGCGTGGGGCCAATCCAAATTCAAATAAGAAAACGACAAGTTGTAAGAAGGGTAGATTGAAAGACCCACCACCCAATAGTCTTGACAAACATGATACCGATCAAAGAGATCATCGACAGGCAGTAATTAGTAACCTTAGAAAGGCTTTGAAGGATGAGTCATATGGAACAGAGGAGTTTGTGAGGAACCTCAGTCTGGAGGTTACAACATGTTTCACTGCATTGTTGACGAGGGTTTACCTTGTATCCAAAATTATTGAATCCGAACCTACACCAGATTTCAGGAAGTCAATGTCTACTACTAACTCTGCGGAAAAGAAGAAGGGGAAGGGAAAGAAGAAAAAACCCGATACAACCTTAAGTGACTTAGGCCCTATTCCCCATCAAATAGACGTCATGGTGGATTTATTTTTGTTTGAAATTGACAACGGGGTGACTGGAGTGTTGAAATTTTTGAGCAGGAGGCAATTAACCGAGCGATTCAATGACTACGACATGGCAAACAAGTGGAATAGGTTCGAGTCACTGTTGCGGAATGTTAACGACACATCAGGCGTGGATGCTATCTATGGGCGCAACGTCGTCAACTACGTTACAATGAAGAAGTACATGATAATGTACCGTGAGATATTGGTTTGGTACATGAAGAATGTGAAGTATCCACCCGGGTCGGATATTTCGTCTGAGGATTTGTGTTTCCATACCAAAGGCGACAATTGTTCTCCCAGTCAGTTGAAAGGATACGTCAGAGCAATGAGGAACTTCTTGGACTGCCTTATGGCAAAGACCTCTCTACGTGTTTCAATGACTCATAGCTGCAATCAGGTGGACTTAGACAAACATTTCAAGAAGCAGCGTATTGAATGCTTAAAATCCTTACCAACAGAAAACATCGAGTTTAAAGAACTTATTGTGTCAAACAAAAAGTTGATGAAGATAACGGAACGAGAAACTGCTTTTCAGGAGCTCATTCGTGAATATTGGTTACGCTTTCAAGGGAAGGCGAAATACATTTGTACCATCATCGACATGTGTCACGTTGACATCAAAGTTTTGAGACACGAAGATTTTTATCAGTATTACTTACCCGAATTTATTAACAATTCATTCGTCTTGGGCACCACGGTACTTTCGGGGGAGAAGTGGGTTCCAGTAGGATTTCATCGACAAGGGGACACGAAAATTCCGGAAACGGGAAAAGTGTTATTACCACTCAATACTCAATTGGTTTTCCACTACGTCATCCACTACAAGCACACGGTCACCAAATATTACAACATACATTTCGATATCGATGAGGACCTTGTCACCCTGTCGCCATGCAAACATGGCACCGGAAAAATAGATCTGGCACATTTCAAGGTGCCGAAAGGAATCCTATATTTGGTGCATCAATGGCTGATAACAAAATTTGTCCAACACGGGAACAAGATTGGGGTAAACGTGGTCGTTTCGTTGGAAACAGCATGTAATGTGTTCCTTTCTCAAGTACTATGTGCATCAATGATTCGAGTCGACTGCGTTGGTTCGTCCTTTGATTGTTCAATTGACAATGTTTGTGAGAAAATGATACCAAAAGTCTTCAAAACCAATAACCAATCATTTGTCAGTTACGATCATGTGATGGAAACCATTGAAGATTTGGTATTGACCGAGAGGAATTTTCTAAAAGGAGCTATGGTCACTGAATCGACGGAGGGAAGTGTTCCGTATTTTCAAAGGAATGATCGATTGTACATTTTCCTGATGGCATGTGTTCTGAGTAAGACCAAATTTGCCCATGTCAATTTTGACGATAAACCAGAAGAACTTGTAACCGGTATTTTGGAACTGTCCGGATTGGAAGAACAACATAAGAATCAAACTTGTGTTACAAGATTCCTTCAATACGATGTTAACTCACAACAAGAGGTGCACCAACGAGTTTTTATGGAACACATTCCATACGTGTTCCGTGAGATATTCGTAATTGATCCAGAAGTTCTCCAACGTCATACTTGGGTGGAAGAATTCATTCAGTATAGCTACCTTCCAGAAATGGGTACCATATTTATCCCGTTGACAGAAAAACTAGCAATATATTTGTGGGAAAAGTCGGATGATCTATCATCGGCAAACCTTGTAGTTCAATTTTTGGACGATAAGGTTGTCAACAATTATGGAAAGGGAAGGGGACAATTGAATCTGGCGTTCGAACACCTCCAGGGTCGTGACTTTGTTTTTTACAAACCATCGGACTTTCTAACTTGGGATTGCTTCAAAACATCAAAGGTTCAAATAAATAAGTTCAAGAAATCAAATAACACCTACCGGGTAGGATGGGTTACATTCAATTTCAATACGACAAATGATTCCAAGCGTGGATTCATCCCACCCTGGGATGATAACGTTGATGGTGGCAATGTTGGCAAGACGAACAATCTCAACGATGGGAGAAAGAACATCAGTGGATCGAAAGTTACCGGTAAGGGTTCGAAAAATAAGCCCAACGAATCTAAAGAATCAGGAATTGACACAAGTAAGGGTAATTCCAAGGATACTGGTTTGACTGACACAACGACTAAAACCTGTGAAAAAAAGGGTTCAAATGTAAGCGAAGAAATGATTATAGATGTTGCGAAAAGTCATCTTAACGCCGTTGTAACACTGCCAGTTTTTCCTATCAAGATCAATGACAAGGAAACCACACGTAAATTCAATTGTTGTGTGCTGTTGAAAGATCAGGATCCAGAGTTAATGTATCCTCTTTACGAAGTAAACGAACAAGTTCGCTACACTCCAGAAAAAAACGGACCAGTTGAAATTGGAGAAGTTTATAGGTACTGTTTCGGCTCCTACAACCAATATGAACGAGTGGCGGGTTATTTATGTACTTTCCACAAACGTAAGGCGGGGGAGCAACGACAATTTTGCCCATACTTTCAGATTTCCGGTCTGAAAGAAACCAATCCTCGACGCATTAAAAAAGTATCGGATTTAGTAAAATGTTACAGCAAGGATGTTGGGATTTGTGACCCGACGGATGGAAATGTGGAGGTATCCGATTCATCTTCTGACACAACCAAAACCGGGTCAGAGTACAGCACCAGTTCCACCAAATCCTCCAAGATTGGATGAGTGAGGCATACTATGTTACACCCAATGCAAGCATCCGTTTGTAACTTATCCATTATCCTTCATAGTTTATTCAATCAATATTATGCGAAATATTGATCATGAAATTGCAGCCTAATTCGCACAATCATAAACATACTAACTAATATTACTAGGACTAATAAATTTTAAAACTGACTCAAGTATAAGTAGAAGATTTCTGGTCAATTCTGTTTCATGCAGCCAATGCCACACATTTGCACTCGAAAACTGACTAGGAATCACTATTTGGGTACATGCAGCATGTCCAGAGGGGACAAAAATTGTTCTAAAGCTCATACTGACTAAAGTATCAGCCTGTTTCTTGTCCGGTTTGTTTCATAGTCTACCCCATTCATAGTATGAACACTATTCATCCTGAAATTGCAGTCAATGCCACACATTTGCACTCAAAACTGACTAGGACTCACTATTTTGGTACATGTATGCCCAGGGAAAAACATTATTCTAAAATTCATACTGACTAAAGTATCAGCCTGTTTCTTGTCCAGTTTGTTTCATAGTATACCCCATCCATAGTATGAGCAATATTCATCCGGAAATAGCAGTCAATGCCACACATTTGCACTCTAAAACTGACTAGGAATCACCATTTTGGTACATGCATGTCCAGGGACAAACATTATTCTAAAATTCATACTGACTGAAGTATCAGCCTGTTTCTTGTCCGGTTTGTTTCATAGTCTACCACCCCATTCATAGTATGAGCAATATTCATCCTGAAATTGAAGTCAACGCCACACATTTGCACTCCAAAACTGACTAGGACTCACTATTTTGGTACATGCATGTCCAAGGACAAACATTAGTATTCTAAAATTCATACTGACTAAAGTATCAGCCTGTTTCTTGTCCGGTTTGTTTCATAGTCTACCCCATCCATAGTATGAACACTATTCATCCGGAAATTGCAGTCAATGCCACACATTTGCACTCACAACCGACTAGGACTCAGTATTTTGGTACATGCATGTCCAGGGACAAACATTATTCTAAAATTCATACTGACCTAAGTATCAGCCTGTTTCTTGTCCGGTTTGTTTCATAGTCTACCCCATCCATACTATGAGCAATATTCACCCTGAAATTGCAGTATATGCCACACATTTGCACTCTAAAACTGACTAGGACTCAATATTTTGGTACATGCATGTCCAGGGACAAACATTATTCTAAAATTCATACAGACTAAAGTATCAGCCTGTTTCTTGTCCGGTTTGTTTCATAGTCTACCGCATCCATAGTATGAACACTATTCATCCTGAAATTGCAGTCAATGCCACACATATCCTTCAATTGAATCGAATGACACACTCTTGTACTCAAAAAGTGACTAGGAATCACAATTTTGGGGCATGCATGACCAGGGACAACCATTATTATACAATTCATACTGACTAAAGTAATAGCCGGAGAATTGTCATCAATATTGTTTCATTGTCTCCCCAATCATTAGTATGAGCAATATTCATCCAAAAATTGCAGAAAAGAACACACTTTTGCACTCAAAAAAGAACTGAGAAACTCTATTTTGGTTACTTCTTCATAAGAAAATCAACAAAAAATTACAAGAAAATGCCGGAACTACTACCCTTGGTACAGGTCACTACGGGGGAATCAAACCACTGGACACATTCACCTCTATATCAATAACCAATCATACGTGATCGGGGAAAGTTACACTACCTAAAGCTAGTCAGTTTTTGAATCCTACAATTTGTGTGCACCGTCCCAATACAATAATAAAAAATTTATACAAAAATAATACGTAGAACACACATTTGACATATATCTACGGGGGAATCGATCCAAAGGACACGTTCACCTCTACTGGTATATCAAGAACCAATCATATCTAAACGGGGAAAGTTACACTACTTAATGCTAGTCTGTTTATGAATCAGACAATTTATGTGCATCGTACCAATACAATATTAAAAAAATAGTACCAAGGAAGTACAAAGAATACATCTTGTACACATCTCTATGGAGGTATCGATCCACCGGACACGTTCATCTCTACGATATATCAAGAACCAATCGCATGCAGACGAGGAAAGTTACACTACTTAAAGCTTGTCGGTTTTTGAATCAGACTATTTACGTGCATCGTCGTAGTGTTGGTGCCGGTACGTAACAATAGTAAGAATTATGCGTGTCCGGGAAAAAGAAGCCACAACCAAAAACTGAAAGTTACAACGCCTGGAGAAAACAACAAATACCAACTTTATGATTCGGCGTTGGAGTACGAACGCTAGGTGTACTGTGGTACAAATAGGTGCATGACTGCGTTACAAATGGGAAATAACAGGAAAATGAAAAACAAAAGACCTAAACCGACACACAAAACAACAGTTGTGCCAACCCGGGGTACTGTCTTGTCCAAGGATTACAACAAACAGATGCATGAGCTAAACCACGATGACGTAAACAACGACGGAAACCCGTTTCTATATCATTTCGAAACAGGATTTGATGCCTTGTGTGCCAAAAACGGACACTTGGTTAACACAATCCTTAGTGGATGCCAGAAGATAGAAGAAGTGCGACAAAGACTCAACAGCAAAAAAGGTCATTTCGAGGAGGACGAAGCTTTGAACATTTGGGAACAATGCTTCAAGTACATAATCGAGGAAGTATTTCCCGACTACAAAGAAGGGAACACTGACGGGATGGACCATGTATGGGCAATGGGAGTCATTCTTGCACACATTACATGTGGTTATCCTGCATTGAAAACATCGGAAGACATTAAGTGCTACGACAACGTGGGTATTGGACCGGAAGTAAAATCAATAGAACGAGAGAGAATGATACAAGACGGTCGTACTTTCCCGGCAAAAAAATGGAGTAATCTGACGCCGGAGGCAAGAGAACACATAAAAGAATGTATACATTACCACCCTGGGAACCGTCCTTGTATGACGTACATTTGGTTCAACAACTGGCGCAAAATGACGAATGAGGCAATCATCGAAACTGACAGATTGGAATGGTATTGCAGATCAAAAGACGATAACGAGTGGTACTCAACACAAGAAATATTTCCGCCAATTAAAGAAGAGAACATAAATAACAAAGACACAAAAAACAAATGTACCAAACATAAGTGGGATTCGTTCATGAACAAAGCAAGAAAACAGTCAAAAAAGAAAAAACGGAAAGTAAAAGAAGTGACAAACAGGGGGGAAAAGAGCGAACAAGACGAAAACGAGTGGAAAATTAAGAAATGGCTAAGTCTTTACGAAAAACGTTGGAATTTGCCGGAAGACTTAGAGGAATATAACAACTATCCCGTTCCTTGTGGAGCATGGGGACGCGTGAAACACTAACTCTGCAACTCTGTAAGGATTCCATTCCAACAAAAAAACCAGGACAATATCAAAGGTATCACCGGTACAAATTAAGTGCAAAAAATAGAACGGAAATTATGTAAAATATCACCTTAAAAAGTCGATACATTAAAAAAAAAATACTCATCAGAAACCAACAAAACAACAACAAAAAAATTCCCTCTGTTGAACCTACAAATTGTGATCCAATCCATAATTAATTCAGGGGGGAGTGTCAACCACCCAAAAAATAGAATTTACTGCAACGCCGTTGCAGAAAATTGAAAAACAATAAGTAAATAAATAAATACGGAATGATATGGTACCGTAGGGTAAGTACGGTAGGGTAGGGAAGATCAAAATGTTCGGGTCCGTGCCAAAATTTTGAGGACTCCACGTTCCAGAATATCACGGCACGCTCGAAAATAAGATAGGCAGGCGACAGTACAAGAACAACACTCACAGATAGTACAATTAGTTGAAATACAGCAATTCCTTGGAGACAGTAAATCAAGAGATTACAGTGTGTACAGTAGGAATGAAAAAAAATTACCAAATGATTCCTACAAACAACATTATTATCATAAAAATAGCGCGCCAAATCAATCAAAGGAAAAAACGGTAAGTTGAGGTGCACGAGTTAACAAAAAAATAATGGTGGAACTGAGTACTATTTGCAGTCCGGTGACAGGTAGAACCATCGTTACCAATAACACAAACAGCCCAAACAGCAGTGTATCGGGAAGTGACCGAACAAACACAAACGCTAGCCAAACATATAGAACCACCAACAGTAGCAACAGAAATATTCTACAGACAACAAAAGAATCCGATAACGATAACTTGGAAAACAACATTGTCAAACACGTCAAAGAAAACGCATTCAGGAAATTTAAATTCCCGCCAGAGATTACATTCGTGAAGGCGACGATATTCAAAATTGTAAAACAAGCAAATAACAATGAAATACCAAATACGATCGATATAAAAGACCAAAAGTGGAGTGGAATTTATTGCCGTGCAGTGACTGCGTGTAGGCACAATGCTCAAACTCTTGGCAGGAAAAACTACAAAGGTACGCAACCAACAAGAAAATGATTGCCGGCATGCAATCGTTCATAAGCCATTCTAACATTTTGGTCGTATGAACATTGACACGTAGACGATAAAAGAAACAACCTGATACCAGATAGTTTCCCAGGAACGGTTCTAATCACGGACACACAAGACGTTAACTCAGAAAATAGGTACCAATTGCACGAAGACTATCGGCGGAAAAATTCACCAGAATTCAAATACTTCATGAAAAGAATTCTTGGAGCGGTGTCACCAAAACAGACAGACTTCAAAAGAAAATCAGTCAGAATGACAATCAGTAACATTTTCACCCCAAGCGATGAAGCTTTTGCATTGCTTTTCCTTTACAACGACTACGACTCGTGGCTAAACACAACAAAGGGCACGAGGTTGAGAAAAAAATTCACTGACGGTAAGTCTGGAAATAAGGAGGGGTGGAGTAACGAGGGACAAGATCTTTACGAATACCTAGTAAGTGAATTAGAAGAACGAAGGAAGGAACAACAGTCAAAACAATTAGAGACGGAAATACTTAAAATGTACCAAAAGCAAAATGGCATTCGTAAACAACAAGATAAGGAGGAGAACAAAGAGGGAAAAACACGGAAGCGAAAACGTACCTTGGTTGAGATTCTAGGCAAAGATGATGAGGACTGCAAATTTTTCATGGAATACAATAAAAACAAACAAGAGTAATTGATGATATCAACATCAATAGTAGAACGGCTAGTTCATTATTATTTTATGGTTTGCACAATATTGTTCCGGGTCTTCTGTTCGAATATAATACAATAAACAAGATAATTTCAAAGGCTGATAAAATACTTTCGTATTTGTTACAAAATATGTTTGTTGTATTTCCGTATTTGATAAGCGTAGCGTGAATATTGTAAAATGTCGGAGAGTATTGCAAATGCGGATAAAATATTTTCTTATTAGTACAAAAATATGGTTGTTGGATTTTGATATTCGAAAAACAAAGTGTGAGTAACGTGAAAGCAACGTAACAGAATACATTGCTGGTTATCAAGAAGCTTGTATATTTGTTAAGAAATTTGTATCAACGCTACAACAATATCAGTGTACATAGAGGATATTATTACAAAACATGAGGAGTTTCGTGTGGAAAAAACAAAAATTGAATGGCGAATAAATATTATCGGGGTAAGCATGAAACAAAATTGTAGAATAGAAAGATTCTTAAGCAAGCATGAAAAGGGGCTGGAAAAAACGGTGGCGAAAATATACCTACTTGAAATTGTTGCGTGCAAAAATAGGTAGAGAATTATTTATTGTGCGCAACAAAATGTTTCGGAATATTTTAAAATATTACGAAAGCACGAGCATCGTTTATGTGACGTAACACCCTCTCCTCTGCACCTTTTTCGCGCCCATTGAGTCTGTTTTAACCCCGTGAGTCCCTTTTATTTTTTCTTA
>JAYLWI010000022.1:0-25000 GCA_037355745.1 Pseudo-nitzschia multiseries | reverse complement strand
AATCCTCTGTTACCTCCATGTCTGTCTTTTCCTCTGATTCCTCTGTGGCCTCCTCTACTCAGTCTTCTAAGAAGCCTGCTCCTCGTCTGGATTCTAAGAAGCCAGCCCTTAAGTCTCCCCCCCTTCAGCCCCCCGCTCTCAAGCAGCTTGTCCTTACTCCCCCAGCTCTTCAGCAGCCAGCACCATCTGCCGCGCGTCCCGCCCCTGCTACAGCTCTTAAACAGTCTCTCCTCCAGCCGTCCCCCTCCTTGACTCCCTCCCCCAGCTTGGATCGTCAAGCCCTTCGTCAACAGGCTCTGGCCGCTGCCAATCAGGCCCACTCTGCTTCCTTCCTGTGGCGTTTCTATGGTGATGGCCGTTTCCCTACCCCATCTTTCATCCACCGCCTCCGGAAGTCTCCAGCGCAGACCCGGGTTTGGAATGCCTCTCCCAGTCCTACCCACTTCTTCAGCAAGAAGGATGGCAGTGACAAGAAATCCATCCATGATGTGTGCCGTCTATCAGTTGCCCCGGTGTATGCCCTGGTCCATCCCGCTGATTCCGATTGGAGGACTGCTACTGTGGAATCTCTGGTCTCCCTGGCTTCGGCTTGCTTCCAAGGCTCTGCTGCGTGGACCAAATCCCCGCCTGGCCAAGCCCTTCGGAAATGTCTCATTGGCCTTGCTAAAATGTCTCCCGAATGCTTTGATGCCCTGTACTGTGAAGGCAACCTTCTGCCTAGCACTGAAGGGCTGGTGTGGCTGTCTGCCAACCGGGTTCTCGGCTCTCATTGGTTTTTCAAGACTAAGCCCCCTGCCCCTGCTCCGTCAGCTGCCTCTGCATCTTCCACCCCGGCACCGGGTTCTCGGTCTGTCTCCTTTTTTCCTTCTGTTGGAGCTGCTTCTGTACTTTCTTCTTCTGTCGGCCACTTTCTTCAACGGCGTGGGGTTTGTTCCAGTGATTCCAGGGCTCCGGTTGATGTCACTGAAGGTACCAAATGCTCCTACAGCTCCTACTTCACTCTGTCTCTCCCCCGGCTGATGTCACCCCGCCCTAGTGATTTGTACGACGAAATGCTGGAGTCCCTGACTGATGCACTCAGCTTGCTCTGGTCGGTGGATCGGAAGCTGGTCCTCTATGTCTTCCCTTCCCGCGCCAGCATTAACCCCAAGGCTAAGCCTGTTCCCAAACTCTGGTCTACCCTGCCTGACAGGCGCACTCTTGAGCTCTACGTTGCTTCCCTCTGGCTTCGGGTCCGCGCAGCACCCCACCTTCGGTTCTATATTGGACACAGTGTCCCGGTGGATGCTCTCTTGTCTGACACTCTCCTTCAGCGCCTCCAGGACCGTGAAATGGACTTCAAGTACGATCATATTCAAGCCTCCACTACTGTCACCTGTGGTTTCCTGCTCGGTTCCTATATGCAGAGTTTTGATCTTAATCATTACAATGCCCTGCTCCAGACCCATCCTCGGTTTCAAGCCTTCCCTATCGCTGTCATCCGGAAGAACATTCGGCTCGACAATTCACGAACCCCTGACCCCTCTCCTGTCCCAGCCGCTCACATCTTGTGTGATTCTACCAAGCGTTCCCAGACTGTCAAGCTACTGAAGGCTCAGTTCAATCGCTGCTCTGCGTCTGATATAGCCTCCCTTCCTGATGGTAAATTCTACAAGTTCATTGAGACTGCTACCAATCCCTCTGACCGATGCCTTTCCCCTTCCAAGCTGAAGACCCTTTGTCAAGCTAAGCACCGGCAAGCCAAGTTCATCCAGACCCATGAAACTGCTTCTGTTCTCGGTGTGGTTGACCTGGATCTTCCTGTCGATTTGGGTCAGGGCCTGGGCGCTACCACCTTGCGCCGTGTTCTTCTGGGAATTCGTACTAGGGACAACTGGTCCTGGCCATTGTTTCTCTCTGTTGATACCAGCTCCTACCGTGGTGAAATCCTGGCCCTGTACAACACTACTACCTCAGCTGAAGCCCAAGCCATGCTGTCCTTTCTTCCTATCTTCCTGGAGGCCCGGTATGGCTCTTGTGTTCGCCAATGGTTCTCTACTGAGTGTCTCACTGAGTTGGAGGACTTTCATTGGGATCCCACTGAAGGACGGGTTGTTGAAAAGGCCCCTGCACTGGACCAGGACCCGGAGGATGCTTTGCCCTTCTTTGGTCGTGGTGACGTCTGCGATTGGGAACTCGTGGATGACGACCTGTCCATCGACTCCACTTCCAACGCTGTTACTTTTGACCTGGATATGCACTTCTCTTTTCAGATACGTGAGGACAGCGCTGGGTGTGGCTTTGATGATGGCCAGTCCATGTCTACTCTTGCAACCGGCACTTCCAACATCACTTCTGTTCTAGCTGCCCCTCCACCTGCTGCCCCTCTTGAAGGCGTTGCCTTGGCTGACATTGTGTCCCCCGCTAGCACACTCCCCACCGCCCTCAACTCTCCTCTCCGCTCTGGTTTCACCTCCATAGCTTTTTCTCCCGGCACCGACGCCAGTATCAGCGAGCTGAGCCATACCAATGCCTCAACCAGCTCTGCACCGGCTTCTCTCCTATCCGTGCGACAGACACGGTATTCCTCTGACCATGGTTGGGAATCCTTTCTTCTGGCCTGGTGGAATGCCTACTTCTCCAAATTCCACCTCTGCATCCCTCAGTCAACCTTCCTCTCCTTCCGCTCCTCCTGCTTCCCGCCTTGTCTACCCCACCGTGTCTCTCCTATCCCTGCATCAGGTGTTAATGCCTTTGGTTTGCTTTCCAGTGCTTCCCCCAGGATTGCCTCCAGTGCTCCACCTAGGGCTGCATCAACTGGTGCTCCATGCGGTTCACCCGGATATGTACCCAGGGCTCCTCCCAGCGCTGCACCTGGCGCCAGCCCGAGTGCTTCCTCCTGCCATGCATTTGGCTTGCTTTCCAGTGCTTCACCTAGGGTTGCCTTCAGTGTTCCACCTAGTGCTGCACCCATTGTTGCTCGCAGTGTTTCCCCCTGATATGCACCCAGTCTTCCTCCCGGCACTGCACCAGGCGCCACTCCCAGTGCTTCCTTCTGCCATGCATTTGACTTGCTTTCCAGTGCTTCCCTCAGGATTGCCTCCAGTGCTCCCCCTAGTGCTGCATCAACGGGTGCTCCCAGTGTTTCACCCTGATATGCATCCAGTGTCCCTCCCAGCGCTGCGCCAGGCGCCCCTCCCAGTGCTTCCTCCTGTCATGCATTTGACTTGCTTTCCAGTGCTTCATCTAGGGTCGCCTTCAGTGCTCCACCTAGCGCTGCATCCACTGGTGCTCCCAGCGTTTCACCCTGATATGCACCCAGCGTTCCTCCCAGCGCTGCACCAGGCGCCACTCCCAGTGTTTCCTCCTGCCATGCATTTGACTTGCGTTCCAGTGCTTCATCTCGGGTCGCCTTCAGTGTTTCACCTAGTGCTGCATCAACTGGTGCTCCCAATGTTTCACCCTGCCCTGCCGACAGTGTTACTCCCAGAACTGCATCAGGCACCACTCCCAGTGCTTCCTCCTGCCTTGCATCTGACTTGCTTTCCAGTGCTTCCCCCAGGATTGCCTCCAGTGCTCCGCCTAGTGTTGCATCAACTGGTGCTCCCAATGTTTCACCCTGCTCTGCCGACAGTGCTCCTCCCAGAACTGCACCAGGCGCCACTCCCAGTGCTTCCTCCTGCCATGCATCTGACTTGCTTTCCAGTGCTTCCCTCAGGATTGCCTCCAGTGCTCCACCTAGTGCTGCATCAACTGGTGCTCCCAGTGTTTCACCCTGATATGCACCCAGTGTTCCTCCCAGCGCTGAGCCAGGCGCCACTCCCAGTGCTTCCTCCTGCCATGCATTTGGCTTGCTTCCCAGTGCTTCCCCCAGGATTGCCTCCAGTGCTCCACCTAGCGCTGCCTCAACTGGTGCTCCCAGTGTTTCACCCTGCTCTGCCGACAGTGTTCCTCCCAGAACTGCACCAGGGGCCACTCCCCGTGATTCCTCCTGCCATGCATTTGACTTGCGTTCCAGTGCTTCATCTAGGGCCGCCTTCAGTGTTCCACCTAGGGCTGCATCAACTGGTGCTCCAAATGTTTCACCCTGCTCTGCCGCCAGTGTTACTCCCAGAACTGCACCAGGCGCCACTCCCAGTGCTTCCTCCTGCCTTGCATCTGCCTTGTTTTCCAGTACCTCCCCCAGGATTGCCTCCAGTGCTCCACCTAGTGTTGCATCAACTGGTGCTCCCAATGTTTCACCCTGCTCTGCCGACAGTGTTACTCCCAGAACTGCACCAGGCGCCCCTCCCAGTGCTTCCTCCTGCCATGCATCTGCCTTGCTTTCCAGTGCCTCCCCCAGGATTGCCTCCAGTGCTCCACCTAGTGTTGCATCAACTGGTGCTCCCAATGTTTCACCCTGCTCTGCCGACAGTGTTACTCCCAGAACTGCACCAGGCGCCACTCCCAGTGCTTCCTCCTGCCATGCATCTGCCTTGCTTTCCCGTGCCTCCCCCAGGATTGCCTCCAGTGCTCCACCTAGTGCTGCATCAACTGGATGCTCCCAGTGTTTCACCCTGCTCTGCCGACAGTGTTCTCCTCAGCAGACTGCACCAGGCGCCACTCCCAGTGCTTCCTCCTGCCATGCATCTTGACTTGCTTTCCAGTGCTTCATCTAGGGTCGCCTTCCAGTGCTCCCCCTCGCGCTGCCTCAACTGGTGCTCCCAGTGTTTCACCCTGCTATGCACCCAGTGTTTCTCCCAGCGCTGCACCAGGCGCCACTCCCAGTGCTTCCTCCTGCCATGCATCTGACTTGCTTTCCAGTGCTTCCCCCCCGTATTGGTTCCAGTGCTCTACCTAGTGCTGCATCAACTGGTGCTCCCAGTGTTTCACCCTGATATGCACCCCGTGCTTCTCCCAGTGCTGAGCCAGGCGCCACTCCCAGTGCTTCCTCCTGCCATGCATCTGACCTACTCTCCAGTGCTTCATCTAGGGGTCGCCTTCCGTGTTCCACCTAGTGCTGCATCAACTGGTGCTCCCAGTGTTTCACCCTGCTCTGCCGACAGTGTTACTTCCAGAACTGCACCAGGCGCCAATCCCAGTGCTTCCTCCTGCCATGCATCTGACCTGCTTTCCAGTGCTTCCCTCAGGATTGCCTCCAGTGCTCCACCTAGCGCTGCCTCAACTGGTGCTCCCAGTTTTTTACCCTGCTCTGCCAATAGTGTTTCTCCCAGCGCTGCACCAGGCGCCCCTCCCAGTGCTTCCTCCTGCCATGCATTTGACTTGCTTTCCAGTGCTTCATCTAGGGTCGCCTTCCGTGCTCCCCCTCGCGCTGCCTCAACTGGCGCTCCCAGTGTTTCCCCCTGCTATGCACCCGGTGTTTCTCCCAGCGCTGCACCAGGCGCCACTCCCAGTGCTTCCTCCTGTCATGCATCTGACTTGCTTTCCAGTGCTTCATCTAGGGCCGCCTTCAGTGCTTCCCCTAGCGCTGCATCCACTGATGCTCCCAGCGTTTCACCCTGATATGCACCCAGCGTTCCTCCCAGGGCTGCACCAGGCGCCATTCCCAGTGTTTCCTCCTGCCATGCATTTGACTTGCGTTCCAGTGCTTCATCTAGGGTCGCCTTCAGTGTTTCACCTAGTGCTGCATCAACTGGTGCTCCCAGTGTTTTACCCTGCTCTGCCGACAGTGTTCCTCCCAGAACTGCATCAGGCACCACTCCCAGTGCTTCCTCCTGCCATGCATCTGACTTGCTTGCCAGTGCTTCCCCCAGGATTGCCTCCAGTGCTCCGCCTAGCGCTGCCTCAACTGGTGCTCCCAGTTTTTCACCCTGCTCTGCCGACAGTGTTACTCCCAGAACTGCACCAGGCGCCACTCCCAGTGCTTCCTCCTGCCATGCATCTGACTTGCTTTCCAGTGCTTCCCTCAGGATTGCCTCCAGTGCTCCACCTAGTGCTGCATCAACTGGTGCTCCCAGTGTTTCCCCCTGCTCTGCCGACAGTGTTGCTCCCAGCGCTGAGCCAGGCGCCACTCCCAGTGCTTCCTCCTGCCATGCATTTGGCTTGCTTCCCAGTGCTTCCCCCAGGATTGCCTCCAGTGTTCCACCTAGCGCTGCCTCAACTGGTGCTCCCAGTGTTTCACCCTGCTCTGCCGACAGTGTTCCTCCCAGAACTGCACCAGGCGCCACTCCCAGTGCTTCCTCCTGCCATACATTTGACTTGCGTTCCAGTGCTTCATCTAGGGCCGCCTTCAGTGTTCCACCTAGTGCTGCATCAACTGGTGCTCCAAATGTTTCACCCTGCTCTGCCGCCAGTGTTACTCCCAGAACTGCACCAGGCGCCACTCCCAGTGCTTCCTCCTGCCTTGCATCTGCCTTGCTTTCCAGTGCCTCCCCCAGGATTGCCTCCAGTGCTCCACCTAGTGTTGCATCAACTGGTGCTCCCAATGTTTCACCCTGCTCTGCCGACAGTGTTACTCCCAGAACTGCACCAGGCGCCCCTCCCAGTGCTTCCTCCTGCCATGCATCTGCCTTGCTTTCCAGTGCCTCCCCTAGGATTGCCTCCAGTGCTCCACCTAGTGTTGCATCAACTGGTGCTCCCAATGTTTCACCCTGCTCTGCCGACAGTGCTCCTCGCAGAACTGCACCAGGCGCCACTCCCAGTGCTTCCTCCTGCCATGCATCTGACTTGCTTTCCCGTGCCTCCCCCAGGATTGCCTCCAGTGCTCCACCTAGTGCTGCATCAACTGATGCTCCCAGTGTTTCACCCTGCTCTGCCAACAGTGTTTCTCCCAGCGCTGCACCAGGCGCCCCTCCCAGTGCTTCCTCCTGCCATGCATTTGACTTGCTTTCCAGTGCTTCATCTAGGGTCGCCTTCCGTGCTCCCCCTCGCGCTGCCTCAACTGGTGCTCCCAGTGTTTCACCCTGCTATGCACCCAGTGTTTCTCCCAGCGCTGCACCAGGCGCCACTCCCAGTGCTTCCTCCTGCCATGCATCTGACTTGCTTTCCAGTGCTCCCCCCCGTATTGGTTCCAGTGCTCTACCTAGTGCTGCATCAACTGGTGCTCCCAGTGTTTCACCCTGATATGCACCCCGTGCTTCTCCCAGTGCTGAGCCAGGCGCCACTCCCAGTGCTTCCTCCTGCCATGCATCTGACCTACTCTCCAGTGCTTCATCTGGGGTCGCCTTCCGTGTTCCACCTAGTGCTGCATCAACTGGTGCTCCCAGTGTTTCACCCTGCTCTGCCGACAGTGTTACTTCCAGAACTGCACCAGGCGCCAATCCCAGTGCTTCCTCCTGCCATGCATCTGACCTGCTTTCCAGTGCTTCCCTCAGGATTGCCTCCAGTGCTCCACCTAGCGCTGCCTCAACTGGTGCTCCCAGTTTTTCACCCTGCTCTGCCAATAGTGTTTCTCCCAGCGCTGCACCAGGCGCCCCTCCCAGTGCTTCCTCCTGCCATGCATTTGACTTGCTTTCCAGTGCTTCATCTAGGGTCGCCTTCCGTGCTCCCCCTCGCGCTGCCTCAACTGGCGCTCCCAGTGTTTCCCCCTGCTATGCACCCAGTGTTTCTCCCAGCGCTGCACCAGGCGCCACTCCCAGTGCTTCCTCCTGTCATGCATCTGACTTGCTTTCCAGTGCTTCATCTAGGGCCGCCTTCAGTGCTCCACCTAGCGCTGCATCCACTGGTGCTCCCAGCGTTTCACCCTGATATGCACCCAGCGTTCCTCCCAGGGCTGCACCAGGCGCCATTCCCAGTGTTTCCTCCTGCCATGCATTTGACTTGCGTTCCAGTGCTTCATCTAGGGTCGCCTTCAGTGTTTCACCTAGTGCTGCATCAACTGGTGCTCCCAGTGTTTTACCCTGCTCTGCCGACAGTGTTCCTCCCAGAACTGCATCAGGCACCACTCCCAGTGCTTCCTCCTGCCATGCATCTGACTTGCTTGCCAGTGCTTCCCCCAGGATTGCCTCCAGTGCTCCGCCTAGCGCTGCCTCAACTGGTGCTCCCAGTTTTTCACCCTGCTCTGCCGACAGTGTTACTCCCAGAACTGCACCGGGCGCCACTCCCAGTGCTTCCTCCTGCCATGCATTTGACTTGCGTTCCAGTGCTTCATCTAGGGCCGCCTTCAGGGTTCCACCTAGTGCTGCATCACCTGGTGCTCCAAATGTTTCATCCTGCTCTGCCGACAGTGCTACTCCCGGCACTGCACCAGGCGCCACTCCCAGTGCTTCCTTCTGCCATGCATTTGACTTGCTTTCCAGTGCTTCCCTCAGGATTGCCTCCAGTGCTCCCCCTAGTGCTGCACCAACGGGTGCTCCCAGTGTTTCACCCTGATATGCATCCAGTGTTCCTCCCAGCGCTGCGCCAGGCGCCCCTCCCAGTGCTTCCTCCTGCCATGCATTTGACTTGCTTTCCAGTGCTTCATCTAGGGTCGCCTTCCGTGCTCCACCTAGCGCTGCCTCAACTGGTGCTCCCAGTGTTTCACCCTGCTATGCACCCAGTGTTTCTCCCAGCGCTGCACCAGGCGCCACTCCCAGTGCTTCCTCCTGCCATGCATTTGGCTCGCTTCCCAGTTCTTCACCCAGGATTGCCTCCAGTGCTCCACCTAGCGCTGCCTCAACTGGTGCTCCCAGTGTTTCACCCTGCTCTGCCGACAGTGTTACTCCCAGAACTGCACCAGGCGCCACTCCCATTGCTTCCTCCTGCCCTGCATCTGACTTGCTTTCCAGTGCTTCATCTAGGGTCGCCTTCAGTGTTCCACCTAGTGCTGCATCAACTGGTGCTCCCAGTGTTTTACCCTGCTCTGCCGACAGTGCTACTCCCAGAACTGCACCAGGCGCCACTCCCAGTGCTTCCTTCTGCCATGCATTTGACTTGCTTTCCAGTGCTTCCCTCAGGATTGCCTCCAGTGCTCCACCTAGTGCTGCATCAACTGGTGCTCCCAGTGTTTCCCCCTGCTCTGCCGACAGTGTTGCTCCCAGACCTGCACCAGGCGCCACTCCCAGTGCATCCTTCTGCCATGCATTTGACTTGCTTTCCAGTGCTTCCCTCCGGATTGCTTCCAGTGCTCCACCTAGTGCTGCATCAACTGGTGCTCCCAGTGCTTCATCCTGCTCTGCCGACAGTGCTACTCCCAGAACTGCACCAGGCGCCACTCCCAGTGCTTCCTCCTGCCATGCATCTGACTTGCTTTCCAGTGCTTCCTTCAGGATTGCCTCCAGCGCTCCACCTAGTGTTGCATCAACTGGTGCTCCCAATGTTTCACCCTGCTCTGCCGACAGTGCTACTCCCAGAACTGCACCAGGCGCCACTCCCAGTGCTTCCTCCTGCCATACATCTGACTTGCTTTCCAGTGCTTCCCTCAGGATTGCCTCCAGTGCTCCACCTAGTGCTGCATCAACTGGTGCTCCCAGTGTTTCCCCCTGCTCTGCCGACAGTGTTACTCCCAGAACTGCACCAGGCGACACTCCCAGTGCTTCCTCCAGCAATGCATTTGACTTGCGTTCCAGTGCTTCATCTAGGGCCGCCTTCAGTGTTCCACCTAGTGCTGCATCAACTGGTGCTCCCAATGTTTCACCCTGCTCTGCCGCCAGTGTTCCCCCCAGAACTGCACCAGGCGCCACTCCCAGTGCTTTCTCCTGCCATGCATTTGCCTTGCTTTCCCGTGCTTCCCTCAGGATTGCCTCCAGTGCTCCACCTAGTGCTGCATCAACTGGTGCTCCCAGTGTTTCACCCTGATATGCACCCAGCGTTCCTCCCAGCGCTGCGCCAGGCGCCACTCCCCGTGCTTCCTGCTGCCATGCATTTGGCTAGCTTTCCAGTGCTTCCCCCAGGATTGCCTCCAGTGCTCCACCTCGTGCTGCATCAACTGGTGCTCCCAGTGTTTCACCCTGCTCGGCTGACAGTGTTACTCCGAGAACTGCACCAAGTGCCACTCCCAGTGCTTCCTCCTGCCATGCGTTTGGCTTGCTTTCCAGTGCTTCCCCCAGGATTGCCTCCAGTGCTCCACCTAGCGCTGCCTCAACTGGTGCTCCCAGTGTTCCACCCTGATATGCACCCAGTGCTCTGCCCAGCGCTGCGCCAGGCGCCACTCCCAGTGCTTCCTCCTGCCATGCATTTGACTTGCTTTCCAGTGCTGCCCCCAGGATTGCCTCCCGTGCTCTACCTCAGTGCTGCATCAACTGGTGCTCCTAGTGTTTCCCCCTGATGTGCATCCGTTGTTCCTCCCAGTACTGCACCAGGCGCCACTCCCAGTGCTTCCTCCTGCCATGCATTTGGCTTGCCTCCCAGTGCTTCCCCCAGGATTGCCTCCAGTGTTCCACCTAGCGCTGCATCAACTGGCGCTCCCAGTGTTTCACCCTGATATGCACCCAGTGTTCCTCCCAGCGCTGCACCTGCTGTGGCCTTCGGTATTCCACACCTATGCCTCCCACGCTTCCTCTTCCGTGCGACAGACACGGTATGCGTCGGATCATGGTTAGTATGTCTCCTTCAGGGCACTGTGGGATGCCCTCCAACTCTCATCCCCACCTGGATTCCTCCAGTCCTTCTTCCCATTCCTTGCCTTCTCTTGCTTCCCGTCTTGCCCAATCCAATCTTCATGGGGACATCCTTGTGAATAAAGATTCTGATGCTTTTGGCCATCCCTTTCCCCAGTCTCCGTCCTCAAACTCTACCCTCATCACCTTCCAAAATATTGGTCCCCAGCGGAAGTCCGCCTTCATGTCTCGTTCCCGTCACAACTCTCGGCGTGTTGCTCAAAGTAAAGCTGGGGTTGCTCTCTACGCAGAGCATTGTCTGAACGAACCCCAGCTCCCCCTTTGTGATCTCTTTCACTCTCGCATCAAACAGGCCTACCCCTCCAGCTTCACCTTCCTTGCTAGCAACCAGCATGAGGCATCCTCTGGCACGTGGCGCCTCCCTGGTGGTACGGGGTTTACTATTGACCGGCTCTTTCATTCTCACAAGCTTGCCCACGGTGCTGATCCTTCGGGGCTTGGCCGGTGGACTTTTGTTCGGTTTCAGGGGAGGGCTCAAGCTACGGTGACCATCTTTTCAGCCTACTGCCCTGTAGAAAATGACAGGGACCTTGGCTCTGTTTGGAACCAACACTGTCGCTACTTCCAGGCTGAAGAGGATCTATGCTGTCCCAACCCACGCATTCTCTTTCGACTGTGACCTCACAGCTGCCCTTCAGGCTTGCCTAGAGGCAGGTGACTCCGTTGTCTTAGGGATCGACCATAATTCTGATGTCCGTTCTGACGGTCTCTCCTCTGAGCTCACAGCACTCGGCTTCAAGGATGCCATCTTAACTACCCACCCTTCACGTTCCCCACCTGCCACCCACAATCGAAATACTACCAGGACTCCCATTGATGCCCTTTGGACTACTGAGCATGTTGATGTCATCCGAGCTGGTTACTGTGCTTTTGATGGTGAGCACGGCATGGCTTCTGACCATCAGCTTGCTCTGGATCGAAGTGTGTAATGGCAGTATCTTGGGCAAATATCTTCCTCCTCCTGTGCGATCCTCTCTTCCTCGCCTGAAATCTTCCCACCCTCACCTTCGGCAGCGCTATCTCAAGCGGGTCAAACATGCCTTTGCTACTGCTGGTGTGGTCCCCCTTCAGACTAAGCTAGAGCACCTAGTGGCACTGTATTTATCTGGTGATACCACTGTGCGCGATACTCTCATCACTACCTATGATGTCCTCCATGCTACCTCTGCCTCCATCCGGCTGTCTGTTGAACAACATCTTTGCCGGCTTCGCACCGGCATGATTCCGTGGTCCCCCAAGCTCCAGGTTTACCGTGACACCATCGAATTTTGGAGGCGGATTGTGCAGCTTCGTCAAGGTGTCTCCACCAGTCACACCAAGGTGAAGCGCCTGGCATGTAAACTTTCCTTATACAAGGGTGAACACTGTGATCTTGCCACGGCTGTCCTTCACTTGAAGCAAGCCTACAAGCAATACCAGTGCTGTAAAAGCCCTGGCTCCTTCGTGGCGTGACTCCTTCAACCAAGGCTTGGTGGACGCCCTTCTTACTGAAGGCAAGCCCTACAACCAGAGCGCCTCTCAGATTCGGGCACGCATGCGCCGTGAACGGCTCCAACGGGATCTAGGGCTCGCTGCTCGCGCTATCCGTGGCCGCCTCTCAAAGCCTGCTGTTCTGAAAGCGGTTGCTGTCAGCTCCAATGGCACTGAACAAGTCTTAGAGTCTCAATCTGCCATGGTGCCAGCCATGGCTGCCTCCAATGTCTGCCGTCAACAACAATGCCTAAACACTCCCTCCATGTCTCCCTCATTCATTCAGGCCTTCGGCTACTTGGGAACTGGACCTTCCTCAGCTGATGTCCTTGCCGGCACTTACGTCCCTCCTCCCGGAACTGACCAGTACCTGACTGAATTTCTTACTTGCCTTCAAGTGCCTGCTGCTATTAAGTCTTTGGCTCCCTTTGACTATTCTGTTAGCCCTGCTGACAATGCTGCTGCCTGGAAATGCCAGAAGGAACGCACTGCTGGTGAGCCTTCTTGCCTCAGTTTTGCCCACCATAAATCTTTTGCCTTGGACACTCAGCTGAATTCCTTTGATACTCTGATGCGGACTGCTCCTCTGCTTGCTGGCTTCTCGCCCTCTGCTTGGCAGGTTATCACCGACGTTGAAATTTTCAAGAAACCTGGTGAATACCGTGTTGACAAGATGAGACTTATCCAACTGATGTCTCCAGAGTTCCAGATCAACAACAAGATGATCGGTAAACGCATTCTAGCTCATGCTGAACAGGCCAACCCGGTGGCAGTTGACCAACATGGCAGCCGGAAGCATCACAAAGCCATCAACACTTGTCTCAACAAGAAGCTCATTTGTGATGTCCTCCGCCAGAAGCGCCGCTCGGGGGCGGTTGCAATGAACGATGCCAAGGGCTGCTATGACCGAATCTCCCATCCCATTGCAAGTCTCACCCTCCAAAGCTTTGGGATTCCGGCTCACGTTTGCGAGGTTTTACTCTCCACTCTCCAGCGTGCTACCCATCACATTAAAACTGGATTTGGCCGGTCCGGTCCTATGTATGGTGATGAATCTATTCCTCTCAGTGGGATTGGGCAAGGCAACGGTCTCGGCCCAACTCTGTGGGCTCTGGTTTCTACCATCCTTTTCCGGATGATGCAGAACGCAGGCCATGGGGTTCATCTCCTCACCTCCCTATCCCTTCAGCTGGTCTCCTTGGTTGGATTTGCTTTTGTGGATGATACTGACCTTTTTTGTGCCGGTTCCTCCTCTACTACCTCTGGTGAGGCTTTGGCTGTTGATTTTCAGGCCGCTTTAGACCGCTGGGCTGGTGGTCTCATTGCTACTGGCGGCGCTATTGAACCTGCTAAATCCTTCTGCTACTTGATAGATTTCAAGTGGACTGGTTCTGGTTGGGACTATCGTTCTGTTGATGAAATGCCCGGTGTTTTCACCATCACTGACAAATCTGGTGCCCAATCACCTCTTGACCGTTTTGAGGTTGACCACGCGGACAAGACTCTGGGTGTCTACATTTCTATGGACGGCAATGAGGAAGCTCAAATTGATCACCTGCAGACCCAGTCCCAGTCCTTTGGATCTCAAATTAGGTCCTCCAAGTGCGAGAAGAACACCTCCCTCTACACCTTCAGGTACTCATTTATGAAGTCTTTTGAATACCCCATGCCCGTCACTCAGCTCAGCGCTTCTACCTGGACCCGCATTCTTCACCCAACTCTGGTTCCAGTGCTCAATAAGGCCGGCATGTCTCGCAACTTTCCTCGAAAGGTTTTCTATGGTCCATCTTTGTATCAAGGCTTTGGTTTCATTCACCCTTTCCTTCTCCAGGAATTCAGCCACATTGCTACCCTGCTTCAGGAATCTGTACGTGGTTCCCAGACAGGCCATATTCTTAGGCTTACCGCTGAAGCATTTCGGCTTGAACTAGGGATCCCTTTCCATCTCGGTATTACCCCCTATCAGCCCTATGCCTCTTATATCACTCCTTGCTGGTATAAGCATGTGTGGCATTTCTTTTCTATGCACCCTGTGAGTATGGTGGAAGACTTTCCTACACTTCCTCTGCTTAGAGTGAATGACTGCTACCTCATGCAAGCTTTTGTCACTGCTGGTTTTCGGGGCGCTGACCTGTCTCTTCTGAATCTCATCAGGATGTCTCTCCAGGCTATCTCCCTTGCTGATATCTGCACTGCAGATGGCACACGGCTTTCTCCTATGGCCTTCCAGCTGCAGTCCTCCAACCATCTTCGCGCTCACCTTGACTGGCCTCGTTGCCCCCCTCCGTGGCATCTTCCCGCCCTTCAGCTCTGGCAACGTGCCCTTCGGAAATCCTTCTTACCCCCGTTGGCTTTGCCTTCGGACCGAGCTTTCCACCCCTCCTTTCACCTGGGGCATTGGCTGTCAACCGAGTCCTCCTCTGTTTGGCCCTGGTTTTTGTGCCGTTCTACTGACCGGCTCTTCTCCAAATGCCCTACTGGTTGGAGGGTCGGATCTTCGCAAGGCAGAGGTCGTTATAGCTTTAACACTACCATCCTTTGTGCTAAACCTACCAGTGCAGACACTATTGTATCCCTCCTTTCCAGTGGGAATGTGTTCCGGATTGTCGGTCAATCCTCCTTTATCTCTCATCCACCAGATGAGGACCCCTTGACCTATGATCCTTTTGAGTGTCTTCCTGCCACCCCAGAGGATGCATTTGATGCTCTCTGCGCTTCTCCCCGAGTCCTTCTCCATCAATACTCCCTTCCCCAGGATGGATGCCAGGCTCTTACCGATGCCATTCTGCGTGGCTCTGCCAGCGCTGTCTGTGACGGCTCTTATGATCCCGTTCTCCTCCGTGGTACATCTTCCTTCATCCTTTCCCCCAACACCTCCACCAAGTCTCCCTCCTTGTTCCTCACTGGATCTAACCTTGTCAGTGGCTCCCCTGAAGATCAGTCTTCCTACCGCAGTGAATTGGCTGGCATCATTGGTCTCCTCACCTGCTGTATGGCTCTGGTGGACCTCTATGATGTAACCTCCGGCTCACTCACCATTGCCCTTGATGGGGATACGGCTCTTCAACAGGCTCAGGGCACCTGGCCCTTGTCTATCTCTCAGAAATCTTTTGACTATGTCTATGTCATTCGCAATATGCTCTCTGCTCTTCCAATCACTGTCACCTTCAAGTGGGTTCAGGGTCATCAAGAGGGTCTTTCTCTTGACTGGTGGGCGCTTCGCAATCATCAAGTTGATGGCATGGCCAAGGCATTTCTATCCATGAATCGTTCTTCTCCTTACCACTATCCCCGACTTGTGTTTGAGCCCTGGGCTCTCTCACAGAAGGGTCTCAAATGCTCTCGCTTTGACAGAGATGCCTTGCACATTCTTATTTCAGGTCCCCCACTTCTTCACTATTGGCAAACTCACCACGACATCTCCATTCCACCACAAGTCTCCGATTCTATCCATTGGTGTGCCCATCACTCTGCTTTCAAGCGCCTCCCTCCTGGTATGCAGCGGTGGTTTGTCAAATTTGCTTCTGGTTGTATTGGTGTTGGCAATCAGCTACTTCATTACCAGCACCAGGATCACTCCCGATGCCCTCTGTGTGCCCAAGATGAGGAAAAGGTTTCCCATGTTCTTTCATGTGCCGACCCCGGGGCTGCCCAGCACTGCTTGTCTTCCTTTCGGGGCCCTTTGCAACAGCGCCTTACTTCTGAGCTTACAGACCCTTCACTGGCTCTTGCCATTGTGGATGTTACCACTAGGGTCCGTCAAGGTAGGCGTATCCACCCTTCCTCATACTCCCCTGATATTGCATCTGCTATAAGGGCTCAGCGTCGGATTGGCTGGCACAACTGGTTCCTTGGGAGGTGGACACCCCTCTGGCATCAGATTCAGGCTGACTATTATTCTTCAATTGGTAGTAAGCGTTCTCCTCGTAGATGGGCCACTGCAGTGATTCATCAATTTTTCCTCACTTGTTGGGATCTCTGGACGTACCGAAACCAACGGCTCCATGGCACTGGAGGGTTGCTTGAGTCAGAACAACACCAATCTCTCAATGCTTCCATCTCATCTGAATTGGCCATTGGCTTCGCTGGTGCACTGCCTCAATCTCACTCCCTCCTCCAGATCCCCCTCCAAGTGCTCCGTGGTTACACTCTTACTGCCAAGCGTCAATGGCTTGCGACCATCCAGCTTGCCAGGAGACACTATGCAGTCCCTCTCCCTTCCCAGCAGCCGTATCGCCAGGAGGCTGCCTTGATGAGGGCTTGGCTGAATGGATCCTAATGGATGGGCCAAACTTTTCACCCAGCGCTTTCCCCAGTACCTTTCCCAGTGTCTCCCCCACTGCAGCCCACATCGCTACAGTGTTTCACCAAGTACTGCTCCCAGTGTCTCACCAGGTTCTGCACCCCTCGCTGATTCCAGTTTCTCACCAGGTACAAGCTGCATCAAGTTTGGCTTCTGGCGCTGCTTCCAATATATCCCCATCTTCTGCACCCCAGTGCTTCCCCCAGTGTATGACCCGGTTCTGCACCCACCAGTGCTGCTCCTTGTGCTGCATCCAGTGTGGTTCCTGGCACTGTCCCCAGCGCTGCTCCCACTGTATCACCACCTTCCGCACCCAGGGTGCTCCACCCGGTGCCCTTCCTAGTTCTTCCCCCAGTTACCCACCTCTGCCCACCCTGCGGCTCCCAGTATTTTACCCTTCCCCCTGCCTGTTTGTTGGTAGCTGCTCCCAGTTCGGATTATGCTACCGGTATCCTTCAACAGTTTTCACTTGTACTCTCCCTGCTTGCTTTCAGGATTCGTTTGACAAATTTGTCGTTCTACAACTTGGGGCTTAAACTCTCTTTGATTGAGGCGACGTTAAAGTCTGGATACAGACTGAGTAGTTTAGATCCACCTTCAGTGGTTAAAGTTACTTAAATACGTATATTATTATTATTACTCAATGGAACTTTCACTTTATACATTGGGAACACAAAGTAATAAATTACCTCGTCATCACTTACACCATGTTTCGGAGCAATAACCGTCAGCCTCGTATAGAACATATCGGCATCGATATGGCATTTTGAGTGATAATCCTTTCCAATAGAAAAGGCCATAGCGTGATGACCAATTGCATTCAGTGTTGTACGACTAGCAACCTCATTCATCACATTCATTTCAAGTTTGATCAATTTTTCCATTGGACTTAAACAAAGCTGCATTTCCTTCACAATGTGTAGGGCTGTCTCTTAAAGGTTGTCTTTTGCTCTCGCTGCTGTTGCTCTCGCTGCTTTTGCTCTCGCTGCTGTTGCTCTCGCTGCTTTTGCTCTTGCTGCTGTTGCTCTCGCTGCTGTTGCTCTCGCTGCTGTTGCTCTCGCTGCTGTTGCTCTCGCTGCTGTTGCTTTCGCTGCTTTTGCTCTCGCTTTCTGGTTCGATTGTTCCTTGTTGCTCTTGCTCGGTTTGATGGTTCCCGGTTGCTTTGATCCTATTTGAATATGTGATATGACAATTGAACAAATTGTGTGAGTATCTATTGATGTACTACATAGAGTAAATAATAACAACAGAATAATATGATAATGTACATGCCAATCAATTCGTAATTATCACCAATCCAGGAAATTTCGTCGCACCTATAGGGGAAGATTCGTTGCTTCCGATTTGTTGCTTCCGATTTGTTGCTTCCAATCCGTTGTTCCGATCCGTTGCTTCCAATCCGTTGCTTCCAATGATCGTTGTGCCAATCCGGTCCTATGAAAATAAGAAGAAAAACAGAAGGCAGGAAATACATTATCAGCAATGCTGGAGGCAGTCAAATCATTCTCTATCTCTCTCAATCGTACCAGTCCGTTGTTTCGATCCGTTGTTCTGATCCGTTGTACTGGTCCGTTGTTCGTTCCGATCCGGTCCTATGAAAATAAGAAGAAAAACAGAAGGGAGGAAATTCATTATCAGCAATGCCAGACGAGGCAGTATCATTGTCTACTGATCTCACTTCGTTGCCTTCTTCTATCTCTCTAATTCGTACCGTTTCTTGTTCTGACTTGATCCGTTGTTCCTATCTGATTCGTCATTCGTTGTCGTTGTTCTTGCTGCTGCCGTAGATTTGTAGAATTCTTACTCCTATATCACGAAAAACTGGATCTTGATCCTGTTGATATGAATACACAAGGGATGCAGATTTGTTACTTTTCAAGACGTGTTTGCGGGCCCTCAAACAATATCTATCAAGCAATTCCTCTCTCGTCCTGGTCTCTATTGTCTTTTTTCAGCCAAGGCAGTTGTTTTGGACTAAAATATCTCGAGCCTGAATTCCCTGCCTACTAGTGATCATTGCTGATCAGTTCAGTGGGATCCCGCGTTCTCGGACAGAGTGCTTTATCGTACAAGTACGGTAAAGCAACTCTGCTCAAGATAAGTTTGGTAAGATTATGAAGGGAAAGAGTATTTTTTGCCTCAAAAAGAAAAGAAAATCACACTGTAAAATCACACTGTTAAAACACACTGTTAAAACACACTGTAAAATCAGCAGGGTGAGTGTTCTCGCAAAGTCCCAAAAAAAAACCTTAGTACTGAATCTACATGAAATCCGAATTGTTTCAGTATCCCTGTTTGTGTGTGTGTGTGTGTGTGTGTGTGTGTTCAAAAACAAAAAGCAATACTTAACCTGTGAGATCTAATTCAATAAATATAGAACAATGAAGAATCATTTGACTCTCTCAATTAAGTTGATAACGTTGAGTAAGTTATATCGCGCAGCGCGCGCGTTTTGAATATAGAACAATAAAGAATAGAGCCCTAATTTTTTAGTTAACGTTCTTAACTAGTGACACAGTGAGATCTTTCATGTACGTACCTGTTTGCGTGGATTTCTACAACAGTAGCTTTCTCCACCCCTAGTACCGTTGTGTCCGGGTGTATTATGATAGTAGTAGTAGTAGTAGTAGTAATGTAGGTATGATAGTAACAACTTCTGTTGGGGTGGTGAAACAATTTTTTGTACAATTCATGTCAACAATGATGGAACGGCGTTTCAGAATTCTGTAACCGGAAGGGCGTTTCAGACTTTGTGTTCCAATGATGTTTCAATTTGAAATCTCAAAGTGAAGTAGTACGTAAAGATGGGTGGTGAAAAATTTTCTTGTACAATTCATGTCAACAGTCATGGAACGGGGTTTCAGAATTCTGTAACCGGAAGGGCGTTTCAGACTTTGTGTTCAAATCATGTTTCAATTTGAAATCTCAAAATGAAGTAGTACGTAAAGATGGGTGGTGAAACGTTTTCTTGTACAATTCATGTCAACAGTCATGGAACGGTGTTTCAGAATTCTGTAACCGGAACTGCGTTTCAGACTTTGTGTTCCAATGATGTTTCAATTTGAAATCTCAAAATGAAGTAGTACGTAAGGTTGTGTGGTGAAACGCTTTCTTGCACAATTTGTGTCAACAGTCATGGAACGGTGTTTCAGAATTCTGTAACCGGAACGGCGTTTCAGACTTTGTGTTCCAATCATGTTCAATTTGAAATCTCAAAATGAAGTAGTACGTAAGGTTGTTGGGTGGTGAAACGTTTTCTTGTACAATTCATGTCAACAGTCATGGAACAGGGTTTCAGAATTCTGTAACCGAAACGGCGTTTCAGACTTTGTGTTCAAATCATGTTTCAATTTGAAATCTCAAAATGAATGTTACTACTGGGTTTTAAACAATTGGTTGGAAAATCTCAACATAGAGCACCGTATCTCAAAATTGATGATCGGTGTTTCATATCATTATGGTTGGTTTTGGTCAGTTTTTAATTTTTGTTTTCGAACGGCGTTGCAGGTTCTACTATTTATTTGCTGTTAAAGTAGACAGAAAATCTCAAAATATTTGTACATTGTTGCATGATGTTTGTTTGTCGTTAGAGGCAATGTGGTTTGAAGTTTTGTCAAATATGTTTTTCGTTTCATCATTTCAGAATATCGCGTTTGGTTGTGTTTTCTGATTTGGTATGTGACGAGTTATCGAATTGTAGCAACTTAGATTGCTTTGACACAATTTTATTTTGTTCTTCTCAAAATTATCAATCAAACAATGCCAACGACAACAAGAAGTCAGAAGAAAAGGATCTCTAATTCACCTTATGGTTTCAAAGGCAATAATGAAGGCTGTACTGGGCAAGGAAGAAAAAACTTCTTTTAACGTTGACAACGCACACAAGAATTTGGACGAATATTTGAAAGCAGAGCGAAAGTCATTGTCGTCAAACTCCAATCCTTGTGAACCTCACCGCAAAGATGGGTTATTCATTTTCACCAACGACGGTCCTCAATCCATTCAATTTGAAGAACAAACTCCACCTGAGCTTGTGAGAGGTAAGGAGTGTCGACATACTACCCCATTGCAAAAGAGGACTACAGCGTATCTGTGACAAGGTTCCTTGATTTTGATGAGAACTGCACGAACACGGTGGACGACCGATTGTTCTGGGAACATACGAGATTCGTATTCCGTGATATTTTCATCACACGACCGGAAATACTACTCAAAGGTTGTAAGTGTTTTGAGAGGTCTCTGCGATTTCTGACAACTAACAATTATCTACCCGTTGGGGGCCAATTGTTTGTCCCCTTGACAAACGAACTTCTGTGTTCAGTTTTCCAGAACAAAAAATACGTGTTGGAAGCAAACTTGGAAGTAAGTTTTGTTTCAGGCGAGGATGAAAAGACTTTACAATCCGATGGCGACTCATTGATCCAACTATTCGAAAAAATTAAGGTACCCACGAGTCAGCTTTACAGAGCTACTGACATTGCAAAGTGGGACTTCATGAAGGTGCACGTGAAAAACTTTGAGACATTCATCGAAGAGAATGACACTTATTCCGTCCGATGGCTTGTGTTCACTAACAAAGGTCTCAATGAAGTTGATTCATTTTTTCGATTTCCTTGGGAAGACAAATCGACCGACAACTCTGGTGACTCCTCAATTGGTGGAGGAAACCCAACCGATGATGAAGAAGAAGAAAACGTAGTACTAGGAAACGCCAACGAACCTCCCACCGACCCACACGCAGTCAAAGAGAACGCATCCACGAAGGCAAAGAAGAAGCTGTTCCTTACGAAACGTAGTAAACGAAACAAGATATATCAGAAATTGGAGGTGGAATACATCGTGCAAGGCTTTCCTGATGAACATAATCAGTAGATGTAAGCCAGAAGGAGCGGTCGTTGATCCCATTATCATTGATAGGGAGAAAGGGTGATCAAGTGCAATGACTGGAGTACGAACTGAGGGACATAACCGTGGACGAACCAGGGGATACAGAGATATCCAAGCCTTCAAGTCAACATGGATTTCCGTATTCGTCCTATTCTGGATAGGGAAGCTGCAGCGACTTAGGTGGATATTTCTGAAGGAAGGTTTCATCCTTAGCACTGATAATGGTATCAAGAACGGAAGGATCCCAGTGTTTATCCAATGTCATGATAACATGTGGGAGCATGTCGAATTCATCAGTGGTATATTTTCGCATGGCGAGGTATGGCAAGCCATGGCGAATGCTGACGGGCAGTGCATATCCATCGGAGGTGGTGATTACTTGCCCACCGCCTGCTTTGATGGATGTGTCATCGACAGTAGAAAAATATGCTTCCATCTGCCCAGAAGACAGGATAGAGGGATGTCGTCCCGTGTACGCACATTTGTTGAAAATGAGGATAATAGGACCTTTATTGGAGACGGAATATGCCCCACATGTTGCAATGGGAATATTCTGTACCTGGTGATTGTTGATGCCGGTGACATTGACATACCAGGGCGGGATATCCTTGGAGATGAGACATGCATCATTATTGATGATACAACCATTGGCACCACGGTCGACCATAGCGAATCCGGGGTTGGAAACAGTAGCCTTATGAGCACGATAGGTGTATGAAGATACTTGATTATCGTGTTGAAAGGTTAAGTCATCTTCGGGGTTATACCATTGGTGAAAATTAATAGAATAGGAAGATTTTCCCACAGGTACCAGAGTGTCACCGTCCCTTTTATATCGAATGTCAGGACTCTCAGAAAGGAATCTTGCAGGGTGAGCAGGCGACACGGAAGACTTAAGGGGTCGTTGATCCTTGAGAGAGGAAGTCTGAGACTTGTATACACCAAGTGATGCATGGAAGACGCCTCTACGGTCATTTTCCACAGCCAGATGGAGGTCCTCTGAAGCATTGGTATGATTATCATCGTTCGAGGTGTCATCTTCAAGGAATGTGACGGAATGTTCATGAGTATGTGCCTTCCGGGTGATGGGTTTAACGGCATTGGGGTCCGGCTGACCATCTGGGTGCAATTTGGATCGCAACAATGCGACCACTATTTTCTTGCCTTCGGGGGAAAGTTCAGCCAATTCTTCATGTCCTGACGTGATAGGGCCTTCCATATCCCAGTAGGCAAGCGTGTGGTAGGGTCAGGTGAACGTCCAGCCTTGAATACCGCATAGTCTTGATAGTCACCTTCGAATTCGATAGGAAGAGCATAGTCGCTAGAGTTGTGCCCTTGCTCTGAGGAGAGGTCGTGTACATGTGCAGGTACTGTGGACTTTGGAGCAGACATTGCGGACTGAGAGTCTAGGCGAGTCACCTCGAGTAGGAGAGTGATCTTGAGTTTATGGATAGCAGCGGCTTCAGCGACTACATCCGTGACGGTACTATTTGGGCCACCGGGATCCTTGACCTTGGCAAACTGTTCACTTAGTTGAAAGCTGCTGGAATAGCAGGCTTGACATAATGCTGATTTTGCAGTATGGTACTCAAGGGGCTTGTTGGGAGGACAAAGCTTATTGAGGTGGTTCAACTCTTTGAACCAGTGTGTGATAAACTTCACCTTGGATTCCTTCCAGTTGCTGAGAATCAACTTAAGTAACGCTTGCAATTGAGTCAAGTTGTCATATACCTTGGCTTTTGATTCACTATGCAAGTTCACAAAATCAAAATATGCTTGTTGTCCATTACGTGTGAGGGAATGGCTGTGAACGCATGATGCAGATAGGTTGCTTTTGAAGACTTCCAACATAAGAACCCAGAAGAAAGCACATTGTTTGACAAAAAGGTCACGTGCGTAGCCTTGTAGTGCAGCAGGGGGCCAACTTTCATTGAGGAATGTTTCGGTGTCAATGCCGTATGCCTTGAGTTTAGCCTTGAAACCTACGAGCCAATGTTCAAATCTTGAGTCATTCGGGAGGGGCGTGAACAACTTTTCATCCCGTGATTTTTGGCACCAAGATTTGTACTTCACTTGTTGAGGGGACTTGTTCTTATTTGTTCCTGGAGGAGGGGCTGGAGGATTCAATATGGATTTGTTTTGAAGACGCAGTGCACATGTCATGCAGAAGGCATGGAAGGTTTCATATGAATATGATTCTACATCCCTCCAATCCTTTTGGTTCTGTTCGCTCTTGCGCAACTCCTTTGCAAAGTCTGCGAGTGCTTCAATGGTTTGTTGAATGGATCGGTGAAGTTGGGTTGGCAGTCCGCTACTAGTATCCATGCAGGTAAGTTCGCGGGCAAAACCATATTCGAGGAGTGCATAGAGGAAAATTGTCCATTCGTGTAATCCTCCTTCTTGGAGAGCTTCACACAGATAGCTATCTTCTTCCTTTGTGACGCGGAATATGGATACGAGTATCAACTTCATATGATCATCAAAACTACTAGGGAGACTGATTTTGTCTGCGGTGTCGCCATCTCCAGCATTGTTCCCACCACCGGAGAGATTACTGCATCAGACAAATCCAATGGAGAGCCAAAGTTCAAGGAGAGGAAGATTTCTCCAAACCTTGGCCATGCTGAAGATCTTGGATACCTTCTGCAAGTTCCTTGTCCAAAACCCGACAACGTAGTAACACAGAAGCGCTCCGGAAACGTTAAGGTGTTGTTCGCAGATCCTGACCCGGTGATCTCGTATCCTAAATTTGCAATTGGTAGTGACGTCACAATCACGGGTATTCCAGCACCTGGAACTGGTGTTGTGAAGAGTTATGCATCAAAGAGGAAGGACCATTATCCTCAATACCCTGTATACATGGTGCACAAGAAACTACCAGATGGTACAATAGTGAAACGCGCAACCTGGTTCCCTTACGACCGTGTCGGGTCGAATAAACCGCAGTTCACCAAGTTGTCCAAGGTCTTCAAATAATGAAACAATACTGTATAGGGTAGACGTGCATAGTCTTGACCACGCACCACCATAGAACACAACAAAGAGTGACAAAGCAGCAAAGAAGTCATCATAGTACTAGTACTACGTCACTAGTACTTCTTCTTCTCCACATTGGATTCAGATTAACCAAAAAATGGTTGTGTAGGTAAGAAATAATCATAAGTAATATTTACTAGTAGAGTACTACAAGCAGTAGATTGTTTTGAGCTCTTCATATTACTCTACTATTACATGTTCTTGCAGTAGTACTGTAGTCCTACCTGCGTGTTCAGAGTGGTTAGTAGTTGAATGTTCTCAGAATGTTCTACCTACTACTACTAGTATTAGTAGTACCAATATAGAAGTCCAATCTGATCGTATCATGATTTACGACAACAGGATGCATTTTTAGTGAACAATGAATTGAACCCCGTCCATAATATGAGCAATATTGATGATGAAATTGCTGGCAATGGCACACAGTTGCAGTTCAAAACTTATTATGAATCACAGTTTTTGTTGTCGGTTAAAAATACAACGACAGAAACACCGTAGGAACGCTACGGTAAACAAAGCAGAGGTACGCACATATGCACGAATATTCGTAAATATTCGTGAACGAATCTGGATTAGAATCGAACGCACCTCCACTACTTGGAAATCCTTAAGGGGTAAAAACAATACCATCTAAGGCTACAAACAAAAGAAGATAATTGGTTAGAAACAAGACATATCCAAAGACCTGACCAATAAGTGAACACTTGGAATTCTTAAGTATATTCAAAAGAATATACTTGATATCCTGTGAGGAAACTACTTATTGCAATCATGAAAACCAATACCGATT
>JAYLWI010000021.1:0-25000 GCA_037355745.1 Pseudo-nitzschia multiseries | reverse complement strand
AAACGGTGTACGTTGGTAGCATGTAGATTATATTATTCTGTTGTTATTATTTACTGTACTACATCAATAGATACTCACCCATTTTGATCAATTATCATACCAAATATTCGAATAAAATCGTGTACAGCTGCGAGAGCAACAGCGGAAAGCAACAGCGAGAGCAGCAGCGGCAGCGACAGCCGCGAGAGCAACAGCGGCAATCAGCAGCGAACAAAGCTACAATCGGCAACGACAGCCGCGAGAGCAACAGCGGCAATCAGCAGCGAAAGCTACAATCGGCAACGACAGCCGCGAGAGCAACAGCGGCAATCGGCAGCGACAGCCTCAGGGGCAAGCAGGCAAGCAGCAGCGAGAGCAACACCGGCAATCGGCAGCGACAGCCGCGAGAGCAACGACAGCCGCGAGAGCAACAGCGGCAATCAGCAGCGAACAAAGCTACAATCGGCAACGACAGCCGCGAGAGCAACAGCGGCAATCGGCAGCGACAGCCGCAAGAGCAAGAGCGGCAATCGGCAGCGACAGCCGCGAGAGCAACGACATCCGCGTGAGCAAGAGCGGCAATCGGCAGCGGCAAGCGGCAAGCAGCAGCGAGAGCAACAGCGGCAAGTGTCAAGCGAAAAGCGGAAAGCAGCAAGAGCAACAATTGCTACACCTACTCCAACCATGACGACAAATCAGTTCTCGGACAGAGCTATGAAGCAAAAAAGAAATAGGAAACATGAGAAAAGAAGAAAGCAGAGAATGTCATCGAACTTTCTTAGGATAGCAGCACCTGTGTCAACGAGCCATAAAACTTATACAAAGTTGTCCGACATAAAACCAATGAAGAAGGAAAGGACAAATAGGAGTAGTACTTGCAAAGATTGTGTCAGTACAATAGCGTTGAAAAACAAAGACAGAACAACTGTGGTCAAAGGAAAATACATGGAGACAAACTGGGGTGGCAAAATAAGAGGAAAGAAAAAGTATCAACCGGAACAGGCTTTGTTGATAGATAAATTCGATAGATTGGATAGTAGAAACGACGAGCATATTGTTGCGTTTGACGAGAATAATCCGTCGTTGCGCATTTTCGCAAAAGTTTCCAGAAAATTTGCCAAGCGACACCTTGCTACGAAGAATAATATCAAACTGTTAAGAAAGTTTGCTCCGGAAATTGTTGGATCCAAACCGACAGTTGCCAGAGGTCAGAAGCGCGGCAGTATCAACGATGATTATGCTATCATTGGAGTTAGACCAGAAAGATTGTCTTCCAACAATGGTGAGTACGTGTTCTGTTCAAAAGTCATGTGAAACCAAACATGAAACTGGAGCTGGAAAACACGACAGTGAGAATTGTGAAGCATATGCATCATAGTTTAACACACATCGAACCATTTGTTGAGGATGAAATGGATGTGTTGTCTCAGATTCTGACTCGTACGCAGCTAAATGCCATTGGGAAACAGGCCTTAGCTTTTTCGATTGGTCGAAATTACCATTCTCGATGCCATGTTGATGATGACATGTATTATACTCGTTTAACAGTCATAGCTCCGTCGGGAGTGCATGCTGACGAAGTGATTTATTATTTTGTCTTCCCAACGTACCGCATCAAAGTGCCGTTGCGTTCTGGGGATACTCTGCTCTTTAATCCGTTAGTGTTTCATAGCTGTTCGAATCCCAAATACGAAGGGTGTTATATTATGAGCGCCTATGTATCGCGCAAAACTATACTAAGAAGTAATCCATTATAATAATAACTTGATACTCATGACAAAAAATTTATGACTGTACCGTACTAGTACTATACCGTCGAAAATACAGGAAAAGGGCATTTGGTGCAACGCCGTTGCAGAATATAGAAAAACGCTAAATAAACATGAGAAGGGGGGTATGATTGTACCATACTAGTATACAATCCAAAAAACGGGAAAAGGGCATTTGGTGCAACGCCGTTGCAGAATATAGAAAAACGCTAAATAAACATGAGAAGGGGGGTATGATTGTACCATACTAGTATACAATCCAAAAAAAGGGAAAAGGGCATTTGGTGCAACGCCGTTGCAGAAAATAGATAAACGCAAATTACACATGAAAAGGTGGGTATGATTGTACTGTACTAGTATACCATCCAAAATACGGGAAAACGGCATTTTGTGCAACGCCGTTGCAGAAAATAGAAAAACACAAAATATAAAGGAAAACCAGCATCCAAAACACGGGAAAAGGGCATTTGGTGCAACGCAGTTGCAGATAATAGAAAAACGCAAAATAGACATGATAAGGGGGTATGATTGTATTATACTAGTATACCATCCAAAACACGGGAAAAGGGCATTTGGTGCAACGCCGTTACAGAAAATAAAAAACGCAAAATACATCTGAGAAGGGGGGTATGATTGTACCATACTAGTATACAATCCAAAACACGGGAAAAGATAATAAACTTGTTCATTGAAGTCATGTGCTGTTTTCACCATCTCGTACTATTGATTGTAAATCCTTCTTTTCCAGTGAAGCCATTGTCTCGCGGAAATTAAACAACCATTGTTCACGATTACCCAGCACAAAATATTGGTCAGGACTACCATGGTTTCTAACAACGGCAGCTTCGGACTCAATGGCGTTGCAGTCGAACAAATACAATTTGTTCCGAAGCTCACCTAGCTTTACCAACGCATGATGGTGTTTTTTTCCTTTGTCCCTCTTGCTCGGTATGGGGTCTGCAGAAACAAAGCAACGAGCGACGGCATAATAACCATCGTGCACTAATTCGAAACCACTAACGGAGCTACCCACGGGGAACGGACCTTCGAGGTAAAGCAGGCACAGAATCTGACATGGATAAACTTTCAGTCCACGTCCATCAAGGAGGTCGAGTTGAAAATTAGCCCAATCGTACCATACATTGGACAATTGTCCAGAATCAGACTTAAACGATGGGTGGGCACGAAACAATAATTTCATCTCGCGAGATTGGTCATACCTCTTGTGCTCCGTGGTTCCAAAAACCTTGCTGCTGCCCACAGCCGGTAGGACCACGTCACAACAAAATTTGAGAACATCAGATGGAAACCAGGGTAAACTTGAGTTTTTTTTTTCATCCCACTTCATGTAAGGGAGACCATTCATCACACCAATCCAAAACGAAGACCCACCTGACCAACCACCCTCCTTAGGATGATTTGGTCCGGTTATGGGTCTATGTTCGAACAAATCGAATTCACGGTCAAGTCGATCAATAGTTCGATACTCCATCACTCGGTTGCAAGTTTGCTTGATAAGTGTGGACTTGTTTCGTTGAGTTCTCTTAGCAGGACCCTTCACTTCAGTTTTATGATTGCTCTCACTCGCGGCAGAGTCCCACCCAGTTGGAGGACCAAATAATCTCATGTACTGTGATAAATGAAAATACATGTGATTCTTCACAAGATTGTTACCCTCTCCCTTACTTCGTTGAAGATTGTTATTTATACAGTTAATGAAAAGAACAACCATTTTGTCCACATTCAAAACACCTTTCTTGTCTTGTTTGAAAACCTCGTCGAACGTTCCAGCATACTTTAGGAACTCTTCCATACCCAACAACAACTCAATGGCGTAAATACGTCGGTCAATTTCCTCTTCACACTTTCTGGTCTTGTTCTCGAGATTGGAAGGAGTCTTTCGAGACAACAACAATTGACGACCTCCAGCAGACAGAAGTGACAGCATCTGAATATAAAGCATTCCAATGTACTGGTTACCCTCCTTCTTCGCTGTATGTATTGATTCTGAAAAATTGGTTCGTGGGAAGTCACGATCGGATTGCCTCTGGACAGCACCACCGTAGTAACTGGCTAACCTTTCCATCTCACCAAGAAGCCGCTGGTTATTGCCTAAAAAGTCCTCGCGGAACGTCTCTGCTGCACGCTTTGCGCAACCAAGTTGGTGCATATGGAGTCTCTCTCCGGGAGACGCTAGATGAATATTATGTGGGTTTTCCCCAAAATCAAGATCATAAAAAGCGTTGCCGTTATGTACACCATGGTGAGAAATGTTTTTGAAATACTGTTCAACATTCACTCCTTCGCCAACCATTGGAGCAGTAAAATCAGATATGTTCCAGAGCCGAATGGATTGGTACTCTTCCCCATTTTGGTGCTTAGACACTTGCATGTTACCAGTTTCAACTGAAACAGGAACCTTCAAAACATTCACACGAGCGTTAATACCAAGTGCTCTGGGACAATTGCAATGCCTACAGATCATCTTTGAATTCGATGTTTGATAATGACCACAAAGTTGGTCGTGCTGGGGAGTATCACCTATGAAATAAGCAACCGCAAATTTCATTCGAACCGACCATTTCTTCTTGTTCCACGGCAAATTAGACCATTCAATACCATCCGTTTGGTTGCAGGCATCTTTCAAAGATGAAAGAGCAAAACGAAGGCCAGAGTGAAGATTGTTCACATTGTCAATTGATTCGGCACCTTTATCACCGGGACATGTTGGGTGATAGTATATAGCCTCCCACGCATCCGGCCGGGAGTTTCGAGTTAGGGTGTTGAATATGCCAAGAGTCATGTTCAGTGGGGTAAGAGTGGTTTGACCACTATTGTCAATTGCAATTCCATCCATGTAGAGAATAATAGGAACCAGAATTTCATTCGATCCAGATTTGCATCTCTTCTCCCAAGTGTTGATCCACCATTCACCGTGATGCAGTTCGTCAATATCAATATTCCCTTGAAGTTCTGGATAACGGACGGGTAAGGTGGGGTCTTCAGCATGGGGGAATGACAGATTATCTTCCTTCACCAAAGTCACATTTGTTAATAGGGAATGAAGTGCTTTTTGGAACGACCGGACGTAGATTTGTTTGCGACTGGAAACATCAGCATTCTGTGATTTCTTAGAACACCAGTCAATAAGATGAGGTTCAAACCCATCGCCTTTTATTTCAGGCACAGTTGCGGAAATCTCCTTCATAACACTTGCCCTGGTCTTTATGAGATTGCCTTTAGTCCATGAAAATAAATTAAGCCGCTCCGATTCAATAGCCCATTCATACAATTCCTTCTCGGCAACTAATGGTATGCTATGATTCCGCATGATTTTCATTAACTTGATCTTGACCTTCAATTCGTCAGATATGTTCCTCCCTACATTGGGTGTCGTAATTAATAGCGTGTTTGAAGCACGATGGGAATCGTCAACATCAATGTTGATGCCTTCTTCATCATTGACAATCGAAGAGTGGGGGGCCTCTATGATCTCACTTCCTTCTTCCTCATCGTCATTGTTAGGGAAGAAAAAATTGTCTTCGGAGACAGAATCATCGTCATCCTCTATGTTTGATAATTCCTGACCAATCAAGGCACGCCCAATCGATTCGACAGAAGGGTCATACATTAACTTGATTGTCGAGCAACTCTGGTAATGCACCGTCACTACTCTGTGGACCGTTACGGGTGTTCGTTAGACCTAATTGTTGACTAACATCCTCAAGCTTCTTCCTCTTTTTTCTAATGAATATGCATGATGCAAAATCTACTATCCCCGAAGATTGCGTGAAATAAGAATAGCATGATGCGTCATTCACAATATGGTCCCGAAGACCGGGAGAAACAACTACTCCCGTTTTCTTTCTTCGTCGCGCTGTAAACAAGGGGGGTTTCTTCTTCTTGGTAACCTTCTGCTTTCCGTAACCAGTAGTGATCAGAGGAGAGTCCCGGTAGCAACGTAAACAATATACCTGATATTTGGGAGTGCGGACCATCGTTACTGCTGAAGCCGTACGATAGCCAGTAATAACAATAAAAATGGAGAAACGATTGAGATTGAAAAATTGCGACCATGCACTGTTTGTTTCAGGCATAAAATTCAGTAACATGCCACTACTTCGGAAACAGATGCCAGTGGGGTAGGAAAATGAAATGTGCATAAAAATATTATGAGTTCGACATTAATTTTAATAAATAGGGTGAAATTACAAAAGGGGACCAGTGGAGTTCGACCCAAATATGCGCGTGATTCTGAAATAACCCTGAATCTCGTTTGTGTGACGTTGCGCATGTGCCTATTCCTTGCTGAACTGAATAGCTTAGAAGCATGGGGAACCGACATTGGGAATGCATACCTAGAAGCCGTTACCTGTGAGAAAGTATGCATCAAGGCTGGTGCTGAATTTGGATCACTAGAGGGTCACCTACTAGTGATTTACAAGGCTCTATATGGACTTCGATCATCTGGCAAGTGTTTTGGTGATATGCTCGCTGCCTGCCTCATTGAACTAGGTTTTGAAAGATCCAAGGCAGAGCCTGAAATCTTTATCAAGCCTGGCAACAACAAACATGGGGAGCCAGTATACGAGCTGATATGCACATATGTTGACGACCTTTGCTTATGTATGGCCAATCCTGAAACCTTTCTGGTCATCCTACAGTCTGAACCTTACAATTTCAAATTAAAGGGCTCTGGTCCAATGAACTTTCATTTGGGATGTGGTTTCGAAAGAGATGAACATGGTGTGCTCTGCATGAACCCCATCAAGTTCATTGAGAAAATGGAGGCCTCATATGAACAAATGTTTGGCTGTAAACCCACCACCAGGTTCCATTCACCCCTTGCTGAGAATGACCACCCAGAGCTAGATTCATCATCATTCCTAGGTGATACTGATATCCAAAAGTATCAAAGCATGGTGGGCTCACTCCAGTGGGTCATTGCCATTGGACGTTTTGATGTGCAGACTGCTGTCATGACATTATCAAGCTTTTGCGTGCAACCTAGGGAAGGCCATCTCAACAGAGCCAAACGAATCTATGGATATATTTCCAAGTTTCGTCATTTCAAAATCAGATTCAGAGTGGGCATACCAGATTTTGTACTCACTGAAGGCAACAGTACAGACTGGTGCAATACCGTTTATGGGGAGCATTCTGAAGACCTACCAAGCGATGCCCCTAAACCCCTAGGGAAGGTAGTTGTATTGTCACATTTCTATGATGCAAACTTAATGCATGACATCCTAAGTGGTAAAGCTGTCACTGGTATCCTGCACTTTGCAAACAAGACCCCCATCATGTGGTTCTCCAAGAAGCAAGCAACATCTGAAACAGCCACCTTTGGCACCAAATTTGTATCTGCTAGAACCTGCATTGAGCAAATTGTTGACATTTGACAGTCATTCAGGTATCTAGGTACTAGAGTACACGACACATCCTACACATGGGGAGACAATGAAAAGATGATCCAAACCTCTACATTCCCATATGCGAGACTCCACAAGAGGCATCACATTCTATCATATCACTATGTTAGAAGCATGATCGCAAGAGGTTTCATCCTCATGCAACATCTTGCAGGTAAGGATAACTGCGCTGACATCCTCACCAAGCATTGGGGACACTCGGTAGTGTATCCTTTACTCAAGCCCATCTTTCACTACTGTGGAAACACCGGTGATCTGTTGCAGGATGGCTGCACCAGATACTAGAGGATGCTTTCATGTGGACACATGGGGAGTATTAAATTCCTTTCGTGTCTAAGTTGGTAGAGGTACGAGATCGAAAATAATGAGACCTCGAAAAATTACTGTTCGATACTTAACTGGAGGAGAAGAATCGATCGTCAATACCGAGCTCATTCTTACGATCGAGTCCGATACTTAGTGATCCAAGAAAGAACACATGACAGATGTTAACATATGCTACCTTCTGTTAAGTGTCTTGTTTTCAAGAAAAGACAGCAGAGGTTCGAAACTCTGCTCACGAATATACGTGTTGTATAAGCGGCATCACGATATTCACCGTAATACGGTAATTTACCGTACAAAATACCCGTAATTTCATCGTGCTGTATTAGCGGCAGCACACTCTAAAGCGGTAACTTGCTCTCCAGCAAGCCAACACGCTTATACTTTTAGATTATTTGATTATTCAACCTTAAACCTTGCATCGGACGTTCTTGCGTCCTACTGTAGAACTACAAGCCTAAGATCTAACTGACTGAGCCCACTGGTAGTCAGAATAGATCTGATTGAACGCCGAGCCTTCAATTGTAGTGGATATCAGAGAAATATTAGATTACAACAGACCGGCACCTCAACCGGCCTGCAGCTACAGATCGTGTTGCTCTTCTTTGCCTTTGGAAGAATCAGCTCAACAGCCAGTTCAAAAGGAAATTAACACCTGGGACACATGGATGCGATCAAAACACGCCGAACAGCTGAAACACTTGGCTGGACCATCACGCGTGGTCCCATGCTCCCATGTCAAGATTGTGCCAAAGCTAAAGCGAAAAGGAAAGTGATCCCTACAGAGAGTCAACACGTAGTAGCCACCAAGCCCGGAGAAAGACTCTTAATGGACAAAGTGAAGGCACCCAAAGATGCCAAAAGTAACAAGTTGACGGCCCCATTCATTACCAAGCCCCATTTTCGCATGATTGTTGATGAATTTGTTTGTCAATTTCTTTGCCACCAAAGATGGAATGGTCGAACCCGCTTGCGCATTGCTCAACCAATGGAGATCCAAAGGCCAAGATTTGAAGTACATTAGATGTGATAAAGCCGGGGAAAACACCGCACTTGATGCTCAGCTGGCCTCAGCAGATTGGAAATTCTCTTGCAAATTGGAGTATACCTCTGTGGATACTCCACAGCAGAACAGTGTGGTTGAAACAGCAATCTATCGGTCAGTTTGTCGAGCCATGGCTCTTTGCTCTCAAGCAAATGTGCCTAGGGAATACCGTTTTAGATTCTTCCCATTAGCAATGAGATGCGGTGTTCAGTTGGACTGGTTGGAGGCTGTCACTGTTAATGGCAAAACTATGCCCAAGATCCAACATTTCTGTTGTCGGCGAAAAAAAATACGGAGTTCGTCGGCATCAAATTCGATTGGAAAAGCCGACAAAACGAAACGACCGAGGTGCGGAATGAGGTACGATTATTTCGATGATCGAACCTTAGAATCAAACGCACCTCCACTACATGAAAATCCCTAAGTGGTAAAAACGATATCACTTAGGACTACAAACAAAAGACAGTAATCGGTTAGAAACAAGACATACCCAAAGACCTGACCAATAAGTGAACACTTGGAATCCATAAGTACAGTCAAAAGAATATACTTGATATCCCGTGAGGAAATTACTTATTGCAATCAAGAAAATCAATACCGATTCCAGATGGGCCTCATATCTAGCATATATACCACGAACAAGCATACGCCCCATCTAACAGATTACTTAACAACATGAATGACCGATACCGCCAAATGACCGATACAGTAAGACCGACACGATCCTAATACAGCAACAGCAACAGCAACAACAGTATCGGTACAAGAATGGTAACAAATAACCGGGGAAGATCTCTACCATGTAAAATACAGCAGAGAGCCCCGATATAGTGAAAATACGTAGTAAAAATAAGAGCCTCTCTCAGAGCTCACATCTCTTTAAATTTAAACAATTCGTTATACCTACCCGGTCGATTTTTAGAGTAACAACAGGTTATAGAGCCCTTATAACTCACGCGTTGGCATATACTTTAAGAGCCTATCTCCGCCCGATCAGCACCTCCACTGACCGGTCACAGCCAGAGTTGCTGTTGAGCGATAGGCCTTCCCCCCAGCGCAGAGATTGTCGCGAGCCCGCTGTTGAGCGACTCCCTTCCAATCTCCCTCTTACTCCGATTCTTCTCTACGGAATGTTCCTTCGGTCCCTTCCTAGGTTAATTCTTCGGTCATCGACGCTCCTACCGCCGACACCGGTTATTTCTTTTTGTTTTTTCCGATCATCGATCCCTCGATCGTTGGCCTTCTTCCTGCTTCTACCGACGACCGGCTTTCCTTCTTCCTTCTTGGCTTCGATCGTTCCTTCGACGCTCGCTTCGATCGTTCCTTCGACGCTTGCTTTGATTGTTCTCCCGCCGTCGTTCTTTCGATCACCGGCACCCGTCTCCAGTTAATTCTCTGTCGTTCTTTCGGTCATCGGACGACACCGCTCCCGCATTCCTTCTTCGCCGCCGTCGTTCTTTCGGTCATCGCCGCTTTTTCCGACGACACCGTTTCTTTTTTCTTTCTTCCCCTCCTGCTTGTGAATCAGGGGGTGTATCCACTGTTTCTACACACAGTTCTTTGATAATCCACAAGCAAGCATGGCCGACCTCTTTGATTGGAATACAATTGAGGGCATTCGATTCAAATTCAAGGGCAACAGCCCATACGATGAACAATTGAATACCCTATATTCCACTATCCTGGACGATACCGACACAGAAGACTTATTTGTGGAGAGCACCACAACGGACGCTAAGGTGCTAGCCCCTGCTATGATGGCCAATCTCCGAGGCAGTGTTGTCAACGCTATCACCTACCCCCTTCCTCATTTAACAGAGCTCCAGAAAGGTCACATCACCCAACTACTCTCTAGTTGTGCTGTATACTACATTGCACCAAATGGAGACTCCAAGAAAGTGAGAGGCCCTGTCGATTTAGAAAAGGCTGCTAAAGAAGCGCTCGCAAACCACACCGATGACTCCTCAAAACCATCCATTACCATCGAACTACTAATCACAACTTGGAAGTTTAAACCAACACCGATACAATAATTCATCATGCCGCCAGCACCTCCATTTGACTGGAATCAGATCCGGGACATTAAAATCCAATTTGGATCCTTCCATACCAAGGGGAATGCAGACAAACACGTCGAACTCAACAAATCATTCTCTCACTATCTAGAGGACACCGATGGCCTATTCATCACAGACGAGGATGCCGAAGGACCCAAGACATTGGCTCCAGACCCGGCAACCATGCTCAAGGAAATCATTGTCAACGCAATCATGGATATCATCCCCGCCCGAGAACAAACAGAAATTAACAAGGGACACATATCCACTCTCTTTGCTGATGCCACCTTCTGGCATGTAGATACGACTCAATCAGCAAGACGACTCAGGAACAAGAATGCAATGGATAGGGCAGGAGAACAAGCTATCTCAAATGGACAGGACACGTTCCTCATAGAAATCAGAGTAACTCACTGGGGCTTTAAACCAAATTGGGATCCATTACACTTTGATGAGGTTTATGATGCCAATATCTACAATTTCCCTGAACTGAATGATGAAACGCCTACACTCCCAGCACCAGCACCAGCGACAACAGGCACTGACATGCAGCAATTGACCACTCTACTCCAGCAACTGGTCGACAACAGCAACACCAATAACAACAACAATAACAGTGCCGGCGCCAACCACCAAGCGTCACTCGACTTACCATGGAATCCAGCAACCTTACCACCACCTGTCAAGGACCGATACTACAAGAGAGATGAATTCCTCACCAGAGATGATATGAAGGACTTCCCAATCACCTACACCGACTCATCCGGAAATGAAACGGTCATCAGGCAAAACTACTACCTACACAACCTAGGCAGCGGGAGAAACGACCAACGTCTGATCACTAGAAGTGGTGACTGTTTTGATCTGACCAGAGCCTCCGACAAGTCCAAGGAAGCTGCTAGAGACAAACTGTTCCTCTCAGGATTCCCACAACTAAAGGACGCAACGGACCCTCAGGTTAGAAAATGGTACCGAGAAATCACAGCTCATTCCCAGCAACATCATATTTATGTACACCCATACTATCTATTCAGACGTGAAGCTGACCACCTCAGAGGATTCACAATTGGTGATGACTTTCCACACGACCTACCTTCAAGATATGAATTGGCTATCAATGAATGGGGGAATCTCATTTACACAGCACTAAGAACTGATAAAATCATCCCTGATTCATGTGCAAGTGTGAAGGCCACTATTCAGAGCTTTGAAGGCCGACAGGGATATGAAGCGCTATACACAGTTATTGCTCAAACACATCCCAACTCAAAAAGGCCATCCAATGCCAGCAGAATGGTCAGAAACCCTCCCAACCAAGATGCAAATGAATCCCTTGAAGAATACTACTTCCGGTACAAGGATTATCTGAGACTTAGAGTGTTCCTCCAAAACCAACCCAGCACTATCAGTTCAACAGAAGAAGTCAGCAACCTTATTGCAGGAACCACCCTCTCAGAAGAGCTCTTCAAAAAGACAGAAGATGAACGCGACTCAGATGACCAATTCAAAAGAGACAAATACAAGGCAGGCAGGCTTCTACAAACCCTTCAAACCTATGAACAAGAGATCAAGGCTGAACAAAAGTACAAGAGGAACACCTCCAAATCAATCCAGCCCAAGCAATTGCCTGTCCCAGGTACCAGACCAGGTCCCCGTCGCAATGATAGGTTGTTTCAAAAGCGCGCTAGCAACAGCACTGTTAGAACACCTTCTACTTTGACCTCTCACTCAATCAGTCTGGTTGAATCACTTGGCTACCCGGAGATGGATGAAGAATCTGACGATCCCTTCCTCCACCAAGCATATTGCAATGCTATCACGGCATTCGATAAGCAACCTAGTCTTTTTGACACATCCAGAAAATGTATTGTTTGCCACATGTCTGGTCACAATTTTGACAATTGTCCTGCATTGCAAGATATTGAGTCCCTGAAGAAACATAGGATTGCTGCGGCTGTTTTTCTGAACAAATCCAATAAACAGACCCAACAACTCTTAGATTCCGCCCAACAAATCTCTCAGATCAACATTGGTAATGAAGATCAAGATGAGCTTTCACCTGATGCTACAGTAGAAAACCAAAATTTTTGCAATGGCCAAGAATAGAAAGTCTTTCTTGGTGCCATACTATGACATCACCTCAAGATGATCCTCAAGGATTTGACAACGTCACAGCGTCCCAAGTGAACAGCTTATGCCCCTCCTTGGACTCCAGCAGTGTCAGCTCCTATGAATGTGTCATAATTGGTGCCGTCGACCTCCTTCCCAAGGACAGCCTCCAGTCATCAATCCCAATTGATGTCTACTGTGATATGGAATCACTCGGGGCTACGACCCCTACATTGGAATCACACCTGACGACCAATGAGGATCCCAATTTCGATAGGGACAACCCTACACCAGTTGATACATACAATGTACAATCTCTAGTCCCACCAGATCCGATTGCAGCTACAGCCTACTTCCAACATGGTGTCAGGGCTCAGATTGACACCGGTGCAAAAGCTTCCTGCACCAATCTCAAACACATCCTGCACGGTTACAAACCTTACACCAGGATGAGGAAATGTCCTGTCAGGCTTACAGCAGCAATAGGAGGAAAAGCAGCTACCTACATCCCTGAAGGCTCAGGATATTTGCATATTCCAGCACCAAACCACATAGGGTATCTCAAAGTCTTCTTCTACTATTCTCCCTCCCTGTCAACAACATTACTGAGTGAGAATGATCTCTGTGGAATGACATCTCGCATGCGACGTCAGTTCAGTGGACAGTCAATCCATAAATCATTCATTGACGACTATGACTCAGCTGCTCCACAAAACGGCAACCTCACAATTATCTGTCATCACAAGCAGAACACTGCCTGCAGCATTGTCCTCCATGGAAGCATCATCGATGGTCAATGCTATACACACCCAGTACTGATCCCAGACATTGATATTGCATCTCCATATGCCAATTGTGCATCATCGTCAGACTACGCCCTAGGTACTGACCTACAGTTCAAGGAAGCTTGTGAACTGGCCTCCAAAGAAGCCATTAGCAACTACAGGTATGATATATACACCAATCTTGTCAATCTGCAAAGATGCACCGAAGCAGCTCATGCTCAGTCTGAACCCAGCGACATGCCAACGTTTGATGCCAAATTGTTCTTCACCAAGATTGTGGACAAAAATGAAAAGAATTCACCGTGTAAAGCGTATCGCACGTACGAAGAGTCACAGAGGCAAATAACCTTATTCGTAAGGTTATTTAACCTGAGTGAATAATCGTCGGTGATTAAATCCATGTGGATTGTCTCTTAGCGGGAATTTTCCCAACAGCTCACTCTTCGAAGAATTAACAACTCTAAAACACTATCATGCCCTAAAATCTATGTACAACCTAGTACTAATTCTACGTAATAAGGTACAAATACGGTGATATTCCAATGAGAATATCACGGTGAATTACACGGTAACGATACAAAGAAAGACCGATCGAAGATGGTTTTCATGTGTTTCGTGTCTTATTTTACGTGTGCTTTGTATGCTAAGAATTACACGGTAATATGCCGTAAAACCGACACGACGATACGATGAGTAATTAACCTGTCGGCATCGACAAGGCCGAATGAACTGTAATGAATGATTACTCTTGCTCACTAAATTGATCGACCGTAAGGGAGATCACATTTTGTTTTATTACTGTTACGACACACTTTTTATAGTTTATCAGACCCACAGCACTCTACAAGCTGTGGAGGACGGAACGGCGTTTCAATCGAAACGCAGTTGAGCTCGAAGACTAATCCGGACTAGCCTGATCAGCTACCGGCATCAACCCTCAAGGATGTAAAAGAGGCAGTTGCCTGTGGAGCCCTGGAATAGACCAACACCAGGGCGGTCTCCCTGAAAGAAGAGACCAAAGAACCGAACCAAGGTGGTGGCTCCACCGGGTTTCGGGATCCAGCAAAACAAGCAAGGGAAAAGAAGCTGGACGGCTCAGTCGAAAGGGCCGCCCAGGTTGGCATCAGTTGAAAGGAATCAATATCCAATCTGAGAACACTGATCTTTCACTGAAAACAAGAACGACGTGAGCCAGGAGATTGAGCCTGAAGTATTCTGTGGTGAAACAGATTGGAAGGAACAGATTGCAAAGAGCATCTGCCCGGAAGGAACAGATTGCAAAGAGCATCTGCCCGCGAAACGAAAAATCGAAAGATATGAGAACACCAAATCGCGAAAAGGATCGTCGAGAACACTAAAAGGAGAACACTAAATTCTCAGGAAACAATCAATCTTTGAAATTCACCACAGAAATACAGAATGAGCAAAATCCCGAGAAAGGATAGGAAAGCTCACAATCTTGATTTGCAACAAAAGCAAAAGCTCACACAAATACAGACAAACGGAACCAACTCGATCCAAACAAAAGTATACAAACCGGAACGAAAATTCGATCCGGATAAATACAAAACAGATAATTAAACCACCCGATAGTCACAAATAATACCCATCTCTCACATCAAATCCTCGATTTAATTACACTCTTCCACCCAATACCAACTTCCAACGAATCGCCCATCACTACGAATCGCCCATCCATACTCCATCACAAAATTATAATTCGAAACTTCGTTTGAAATTCTCCACCATGGTAAGAACTAGAGCGGAAGCCGACATAGAAGAAACAAAAATGGAAGTGGACGAGGATGATCCACAGAATCCTAATGAAAACAATGGAAGAGGTATGCAAGAAGAGGAAGATTTGGAAGATAAAATCATGGAGGTCATGGAAAGGGCCCTTGGGGACCCAGAAACAAACTCAACCATGAAGAGAATCATCGACCAAGAAATAAAGAAGAGAGTAAGAGCAATGAGAGATGCAGAAAGAAGGGGTGAGAACCCAGATGCGGATAGTGAAAATGATGAGGATGAAGGAAACGATGCTAACCAAAATGCCGAGGATGCAAGAGCAGATCGACTGGGTAGAAGGTCGTCCCAACCCAGAATAAAAATCAGAGGATTCAACAATGGTAGATTTCTGAACCCAGAACAGCTTGCTTTCAGGAGCAGCCTAATGGATTTTGGTATCAACTATGAATCAGCCGAAGAAATCATGAGGGGAGGGATGTCTAATATTCGTGAAATTACAGACCTCAACAAGGAAAGCATTAAATCGTTCATGCATGGATTGAAATCTATCAGTCCAAACTATCCTAATCCAAAAAGTATCCACTATGGTAACAGACTATCATCAAGGCTTCTCACATGGGCAAATTGGGCCCGGTATCAACCATTGATTGGAGTCAAGCCAAGGGCTATCGACTGGAATGCAAACCCAAACAACCTGGAACTGCAGCAATTCAGAATCAAGATGATGGAATCAAGTGTGAAATCACAGGAAAAAGCAACGCCACCCGAGCTAAAGGATCTAACAAAATTCAGGGAATGGGAGGAAGGCTTCCGACAAAACCTGAGGTACAGATTCAACTCTGAGGGATTCCCAATCTTGTATGTCATAAGACCCCAAGAAAAGGAAGAAGTTACTGATGAAGCCAGGGCTGGAACAGTCGGGCAAAGTACAACAGATACTTATCCAACTTGGAGTGATTACAATGAAAGATGTGGCGTCCTGTCAGGTCACCAGTACGATGAGGACAACAATGTTGTCTGGAGATTGCTATGTGACGCAACAAGAAAGGGTCCTGGTTGGGAATATGTGGCACATTTTCAAAACACTGCGCTGAACTCAGGAAATGCAAGAAACGCTTTCATTTCATTGATGCAACATGCTTATACTATTACCAATATCACTATGGTTCTGAATAAGACATATCAGGATATGAAAGATTCACATTACACTGGAGATTCCAAGGGTTATGACTGGAACAAGCACAAGCGAAACTGGACTGCTTTTCATGGAACAATTCTGAGATTTGAAAAGAATCATAATGAAAGGAGATTTGTTTGGGATTTTATCAATTCAATCAGTGATGAGCGACTTGATGCTGCAAAAGCAGATGCAATTGATGAGAGCAAAGACTATCGTGACAACTTCAATGAATGTTTGATTCTATTCACCAATCGTCTTGGATTGAAAAAGCTTGCAACCGGGAAGAGTAAAAGAGGTTCCAGAAGTTTGTATTCTATGGGCACTTCAAGCAACAAAAAGCAAAAGACAACTGAAACTTTTACAGGAAAAGTTGAGTGCAAGCCTTATCCAACAAGTGTTTATAAAACAATGTCAAAAGAACAGCGCCAGGAGCTTTACCAGATGAGGCAGGCTAAGAAGAAAAGAAATCTCAAGGCTGCTGAGACCAAAAAGAAAGAAACTGAAAATGAAGGCGCGGGTGACAGTTTTGGATCAAAATCTAAGAAATGACATAATAACCGGACACTATCACTAGAACACGAATTGTTAACAATGGTGAGCCGGTCATTATACAAGATGAATGTTCCTGTAGATTTTGATGATGGAGAAAATGAAGAAGGATATTGTTAGTTAGACTCACATGCAGATACTACCGCAGCAGGAAGCAATATGGTATTGCTGAATCCTGATCAGATCACAACACACGTTGATGTTGCACCTTTTTCTGAAGAATACAAGCCCATCAAGAAGATCCCGATTGGAAGCTGTGCGACTGCATGGACGAATCCAACATCAGGCGAAGTATATATCATAGTGTTCCATCAAGCACTGTACTTTGGGGACAAATTGAAAAACAGCTTGATATGCCCAAACCAAGTGAGGGACTGCAATTTCAACTCTGTTGAAGAGACACCTCGCCAATTTGATTCAAGATCCAAGCATGGAATTACAATTCAAACTCCACTGGAGGATGATGATCCGAAGAAAGTTTTTATTAAACTGAGTATGAGAAACGTGATCTCATATTTCCCCACAAGAAAGCCCACAAGAATGGAACTTGATGAATGTCAACATTTGATAGCAACAAATGATACCCCCTGGGACCCGCATTCACTGAAGTTCAGGATGACCGAGCTAGCCATTGACAATGGAGATCCAATTTCAGGGGACCAATTCAGCCTTCAAGCTATGTCGACCGAAGAGGACCAAGCAATGGACGAAAGTTCTGTTGTAACAGAACCTGCTAGTAATGTTACAGATAACCTCCCCAAGACCAGCTTAGGACAAGAACGGCATCCAAGTGTCATGCAGCAATGCAAACTGATGAGGGTCCATCAGGTATCCACAAGGAGAATGCTAGCTGAATGCCAGATTGCAACAGATGGGAATATTGCTCATCGGTTTTCTTCAGTAAGGAATATTTCAAGCGCGTGAAGGGTAGACCAATTTTTGTTTGATGATACAGAATTTGACTTTATGGAAGCTCCTGAAGCAGAATCAAAACAGGCCCCTAGCTTGCAAGAAATTGACAATACACTTGAAAGAAGGTCTCTTGACAGAAGAAATCAATGGGGGCCATCAGTGATAACAATTGAAGGTCCAAACAAAGTTGACTGTGAACGCCTAGCCAAAACTTGGAACATTAGTTTTAAGAAAGCTGAGCAGACATTGAAAGTCACGACGCAGAAGGCACTCAGGAATTTGCAATCACCATTGATGAAGCGGCTGCCTACTCAGCGCTTCAGGAACAAGAGAGTTGCACAAGGAACCTGGTACACTGATACCTGGCATGTAAGAACCACGAGTATCATGAGGCAAGAAAAATGTGCACAGATCTTTACAAATGGAAATGGGTTTGAAGTATTTATACCAATACAGGACAAATCACAAGCCCATCAAGGACTGAAGACATGCATTCATGAAATTGGAATTCCAGAGCATTTGATTTCTGATGGTGCGCCAGAACAAGGATCCCCAAGAACCTACAAAACACACTGGAATTCAATTGTAAAGCGCAACCATATCCATCAGACATTCATCCAACCACATTGCCCATTTCAAAATCGGGCAGAACAAGCAATTGGTCATCTTGGTAGTGCAATCACAACCAAGTCTGCAAAGAAGAAGTCGCCGAGAAGATTATGGTCATTTTGTGGTGAACTATGTGCTAATATCAGGCAGCGAACAGCCTCGAACAACCCTTCTTCAATGGGGAGAACCCCATTCGAATTGGTCCATGGCTATAGACCGGATATTACATTATACACTTCATCAGAATGGTATGATTTTGTGTTTTATTATGAAAAAGGTGATTCTTCCACCCGAGGTGTTGAAAGGCTGGCGCGATGGTTGGGCCCCTGTGGAAATAAGGTAGGTGGGGGGGATTGTTTTTGGCTCCTGCCTGAGTCGGCAATACCAATATCTACAAATTCAATAAGACCCGTCAAGGAATTTGAATGGCGGGACAGAGATATCCTCAGAAGAATGGAAGCAATTGACAAATCAATTGAATCCAAGATTGGAGATGAAGTAAAGGATAGCGCATCATTCTTCCAGGAAAACTACCCAGAGCCCCAAATGGACCTATTTGAGAATCAACCAGTAGAAACACCGGATATGAAACTTGAAATGGCTGAGCCAGAAGCATCGGTAGAAGATGTTGATGAACCAGATGAATATCTGGGAAATGAAGTAATCATTGAAAGAGGTGATGAAAGACTCAGGTGCGTTGTCAAGGACAGGGTTCGCGACTTGCAAAACAGACCGATAGGAATCAGAAATGAGAATCCCATACTAGACATGAGGCTGTATAAATTGCAACTACCCGATGGTACAATGGAGGAATACACGGCAAATATTGTTGCAGAGAGTTTGTATAGTTCTGTTGATGATGACGGACGGATGTTCACTTTACTGGATGAGCTCATTGACCATGAAAAAGACAACACTGCGTTAAGTGATGAGGAAGCAACAACTATAGCAAAAAATGGCAGGAAAACCCATAAACCTACAACTAGGGGTTGGAGAATTTTAGCCAGTTGGAAAGATGGCACTGAATCTTGGTGTAAGCTAAGTGATGTGAAAGAGTCATTTCCAGTGCAATTGGCTGAATATGCTATCAACAATAATCTTGAAAAAACACCAGCATTCCGATGGTGGGTGCACAAAATTTTGAGAAGGAAGGATCGAATCCTTAAAGCGGCCAAAACAGCAAAGTATTGGTTGAAGACTCACAAATATGGAGTTGAGTTGCCACATTCAATCAAACAAGCGCTGGCTATTGATAAGAAAACAGGGACCGACCACTGGGAAAGAGCAATTCATAAGGAAATGACAAATAATATGGCAGCGTTTGAATTTTCTGATGATGATGTTATTCCAGTTGGCCATAAGCAGATAACAACACACATGATTTTTGACATCAAGCTTGGATCCCTAACAAGGAAGGCCAGGTTGGTAGGGGACGGTCACAAAGTCCCTGCAGTGGCCAAAGAAAATACTTATTCATCGGTTCCCAGTCGAGACTCAGTAAGAATATTCTTTCTGCTGGCAGCGCTGAATGATTTGAAGGTTCTATCAGCTGATATTCAAAATGCATATTTGACAGCCCCGATTAAAGAGAAATACTTTCTAAAAGCGAGAGCAGAAGATGGTTTTCCACCTCACCTTGCAGGAAGGCCTTGCAAGATTGTCCGCGCATTGTATGGACTGCCGGTTGCTGGTGCATCTTTCAGGTCATACCTCACACAGCATTTGAGAGATCTTGGATATTCACCTTGCAAGGCAGATCCGGATGTGCACTTAAGAATTGAAACCAGGAAAGATGGATCCAGATACTGGGCAATGCTCATTGCATACGTAGATGATATCTTATGTTCTGGCGAAGATCCAAAGTTCCAGCTTGAAAACATTGAACGAAAGTTCAAATTGAAGGATGATACGATTGAAGAGCCAACTCTGTATTTGGGAGCTGATATTGGGAAATTCTACTTTGAAGGTGATTCGAAGCCAAGATGGTCATTATCAAGCACTAAGTATACAGCGAAAGCTGTTGCAGCAGTCGAACAAGAGTTAGGAACTGAAAAATATGGCTACAAGTATCTACCAAAATCAGCATCCAGTCCACTGTCACATGATTATCGACCGGAAATTGATATATCAGAAGAATTGAACCCTGAATTGCAAAATTACTATCAAGGTCTAATTGGAGTTCTCAGGTGGATTTGTGAATTAGGAAGGCTTGACATTGTAATGCCAGTCTCGCTGATGTCAAGGTATTTGGCTCAAGCGAGAAAGGGACATCTGAACCAGTTATTTCATATATTTGCGTATTTGAAAAAGTACAACAGGTCGAAATTGGTTTTCGATGATACAGTACCAAGCATTGATGAGAGTAAATTTCAAAAATGTGACTGGTCTGAATTTTACCCTGGTGCTGCTGAAGTCATACCAGCAGATATGCCTGAAGCCTTGGGAAAGCATGTAACAATGAGCTGTTTTGTTGACGCCGACCATGCCGGATGCAAGGCAACGAGACGATCTCATACTGGTGTTATTATCTTCATTAATAATGCACCGACCATTTGGTTTTCCAAAAGACAAACAACAGTTGAGACATCAACTTTTGGATCTGAAATCATTGCTTTGAAAATTGCAATCGAATTGGTTGAAGGTCTAAGGTACAAGTTGAGAATGATGGGTGTTCCTATTGATGGGAGCACGAATGTGTATTGTGATAATGATTAGGTTGTCACAAATGTTACACGACCTGAAAGCCCATGTAAGAAGAAGCACAACAGCATTGCATACCACAAAGCGCGTGAATCTATTGCAGCAGGAATTATCAGAGTTGCAAAGGAACCAGGTTCAACAAATATTGCTGAATTGTTTACAAAGCTAATGAGTGGCGCTGTTTTCAGGGAACATTGTTCTCGATGCATGTGGTAAAGAATCAATTGTTCGGTGGAACGTTCGATCGATCGTTCGATTGAAGTAACAAGTTGACTCGTCCGATCATAGAATAAATCGATCTGCAATGAGCATTTCGAAAAAAAAATGGATAATTTGATCCATGAATACAATATATCAAACCGGCAAGGATCAGGGCAAAATGCCATGATACAAGCCAGAATGAAAGGCAAAACGCCGCCCCATTTCTTTTGATAGGGCCTCTGATGGTAGACTTAATACAGTTTGGTATTCAACACGATTCACGATGAATAGGTTAAGTCATAGAATCCAGCCGCTTAACGGTTGGAGGATTTACGACTGAAGGGGACTGAAAAGAATTCACCGTGTAAAGCGTATCGCACGTACGAAGAGTCACAGAGGCAAATAACCTTATTCGTAAGGTTATTTAACCTGAGTGAATAATCGTCGGTGATTAAATCGATGTGGATTGTCTCTTAGCGGGAATTTTCCCAACAGCTCACTCTTCGAAGAATTAACAACTCTAAAACACTATCATGCCCTAAAATCTATGTACAACCTAGTACTAATTCTACGTAATAAGGTACAAATACGGTGATATTCCAATGAGAATATCACGGTGAATTACACGGTAACGATACAAAGAAAGACCGATCGAAGATGGTTTTCGTGTGTTTCGTGTCTTATTTTACGTGTGCTTTGTATGCTAAGAATTACACGGTAATATGCCTTAAAACCGACACGACGATACGATGAGTAATTAACCTGTCGGCATCGACAAGGCCGAATGAACTGTAATGAATGATTACTCTTGCTCACTAAATTGATCGACCGTAAGGGAGATCACATTTTGTTTTATTACTGTTACGACACACTTTTTATAAAAATATCCCCATCCACGCCATCAAAACCAAGACATCAAAACTTCTGTGGCATCAACGATTGGGACACCCATGCGATGACTTTCTGTATAATGCTCATAAGCACATCGTTGGAGTACCAAAGTTCAAGCGTCAAACCAGTATTCTTGATCAATGCCCAACTTGCATACAATGTAAGCAAACCAAAACACCTGCTGGCTCACATTCCACACGAAAGGCCACACAACCGTTTCAAGGTTTATCCATTGACTTTGCATTCTCAGGTACCAAATCCTCCAATAGCAAATGCAAGCGCGATTATGAAGGCATTCATGGAGAAACAGCTTGGATTCTCATCACAGATCACTACACTGGTATGAAATATGGAGATACGCGAATCTCTAAAGCAGCGCCACTACACTGGTTGGAACATTTCTTCGCCCAGCACAACCCAACTTGCGCCAACAAGTATGTTTCAGTTGATCAAGGCGGAGAACTCTATCACAATCCTGATATCAGAAACCTCTTCTCTGCGTTTGGATATTCAATTTTCCCCACTGGTGCGGATGCTTCACACCAGAATGGTACAATTGAAAGAGGGCATCGCACTCTGGCTAATTCAATGCGCACAATGCTGTCTGGTGCTAATTTGCCCATCAAGTTCTGGCCCTTTGCATTTTATCATGCCCTTCGGTTGTCCAATGCTTTTCCAGAAGGCAAACAACAACACTCACCCTTAGAATTGGCAACTGGCCACAAGGAAAATCTTGCTGACTTTCGCACATTTGGATGCAGAGTTTGGGTGCGACCCCCAGGCAAGCGCTCGATCAAGCTCAAATCTAATGCTCGCAAAGGCATATTTCTAGGTTTTGTCCCCTACACTACCAGAAACATTCTTTGGTATGACACTGAAACGCATCGAGTCAAAATCGCCACTCATGTCAGATTTGATGAAGGGATGAATGGCTTACCTCTTGCAGATCTTCCAACCAATGTCAAGCACCTGCTCCGGACTGATGACAACACTCCACTTCCTGCGGAACCCCGTGAGGGCTCATCCAGTGATTTCCAATTCTCAATTTCCCCCTTTGCAGACCTCACCAATCTTCGACTCACTGTCTCTCCATCTTGTGCCGATCCCAAGTTTGGCCTTCGCTATGCCAATGACTCACTGCTTGGCAGAGCTTACATCACTGACATCCTTCCCAAAAGTCCTGCCTCCACGCTTTTCTCCTCCCACAAGAAGACTCTCTCAAAGCTCCGAGGCACTTATATTGTATCTATCAATCACAATCGTGTCTTTACTGCTGCTGATGTTACTACAGCTTTACAGGCCTGTCACGATCGAGGGGTGCGGGATTCTTCAATAGATACACCAATTACCTTTGCACTTGAAGAAAAATTATCTATGAAGGAGGTCAGGAAACACTCAAATGAATATGGTTTATTTGCTCCCAATACCTCCTGGAAGGAACCCACTGCTGAAGAAGATCCACCATTCTTGGACTGGATTTCATCAATCAAAGCTATCCAGCGCATTGGTACAAAATACAAGCAGCTGATACAATCAAGAATCAACCAGGTCGATAGCACTGAAGCACTCCATGCCTCCATCCAAAAACACTTGGCGCCAATTGAAGACGACATGGTGGTTGTCATTCCTACTATTGATATTGCATCCCTCAGAGCTATCACCAAGCTTCACAAACCAGGAAATCAAGCATTACCACTAGATGCCGATTCACTACCCACTGAACAAATTGAACTTTTCATCAAGGCCATCAATTCCAAGGCAACTACACCTGAAGAACAAGCACTAGGACACTTCACTCGAAGGAATCTCAAGCCTTTATCTACCTGGGCTGAATGGCAAGCTGGGGAGCGAAAACAGCTTGATCAGTTTGAAGATTTGGAAATGTTTGGATCACCAATTCAATACCCTAAGGACCCAGACGCGATTATTCTCAGGCCTCACTGGCAATACAGTGTCAAAAGGAATGGTGTCAGAAGAGCCAGGCAATGTTGCAATGGAAGCAAGTATGCAGCGCCAACCCTGCATGCCATAGCAATGTCATACTCATCGTGTGTTGAACACCCCATCCAAAGACTGTTCTTTGCCATTGCTGCAAGCCTCAACCTCAAAGTGTACGGGGGTGATGCTGCAGACGCCTACGCGCATAGTCCTGGACCCAACATTCCTACATACATGACTATTGATGATGCATATGCAGAATGGTACAGACACAAGCATGGCGTAGTAAAAATAAGAGCCTCTCTCAGAGCTCACATCTCTTTAAATTTAAACAATTCGTTATACCTACCCGGTCGATTTTTAGAGTAACAACAATTTCTGTGGCAAGGTCCCTGCGTTAAGTGCCCATCTGCGAACCTTTGGAGAGGCTGGAGTAGTTCGAGTCAAGCGTCCCACAAGTCCCAAACTCAATTATTGCAGGAATCCAGCTTTCTTTGCTGGATATTGCACTGACCGGTCGGGCGATTGCTATGTGATGTATGATCCATTGAAGAACACTTTTACAGCTACCTGTGATATCTACTGGCTGAAGAGGATGTATTTTCCCCCCACTACACCAGCGGGTGAAGCTATTTATTTTCATGCTGACTTTCTTGAAGGTGGCCACATGGATCTCCCAATCAATGACCCCACTACACACCCTGTCTCAATCTTGCGCACCACCACCCGACCTCGGCATCCTCGCGTGCAGTTTAAGGATGAAAGTGGGGG
>JAYLWI010000020.1:0-25000 GCA_037355745.1 Pseudo-nitzschia multiseries | reverse complement strand
TGGTGTTGAAGGACAGGTCCACGTCCTCCGAGTGATGATTGTTGTCGTTATTGTTATTGTTGTGGTTATCATTGTCGTTATCATTGTCGTTGGCTTCGTGGTGGGTCTTGGAGTTCCCTGTCCCCCTCGGTATGAGTACCACGGAATTGGCGGTTCCGACAGGGATTCCCATGACCTGCTCCGCTGCCCACTTACCGGCCAGCTTGAGACACCTGTGGGACAAAATGGCCGAAGCCTTGAGGAGTTCGGTCTTAACCCGGGTGGGATCCCAGTTCAGTTCCAGGTCGTGCGGTTGTTGTTGTTGCTGCTGATGATGATGTTCGTGCTGCTGCTGCTGCTGCTGCTGCTGCTGGTACTGCATGCCGTGGTGTGTGGGCGTTGACATGTGGATGTTCATGCTCATGCTGTTGCGATTCATGGGGTCTCCACCCCCGGGGGTCGAGGCCAGCGACGACGCTGCGGGCGAAAAGAGCATGTTGTACGACGAGTCGTTGGTGTTGGATCCGTAATTCCCTCCGTATGGGTGATGGGAATGGGAATGGGAAGGGCCTGCCATTTTGAAGCGTTTGTATTGGAATAGAATTTAGTGGAGTGGAATGGAATGACGGCCTGACTGTGGCACTGTCCGTTGTTTTTTCTCAACGGATCGGTCCCTCGAACTGTTGGGGTTGTTGTTGTTGTTGTTGTTGTTGTAAGTGTCACGAGTGTGGTGATTTCCGAGTTCTGGGTGTGTCCAAGCCGGGGAGGAGGGAGGAGGTGCTTATTTTTGAATTTTGATTTTTGCCCCGCGATCGTACCGTACGAGTACCGTGCGGTATCGTACCGTTAGAGCAACTGCGCTTGCCGTCCAACGTGATGAAGACACGCATTGGTCGCTTTGCAGTCTAGAGGCGAATCGGAGTTGTTGTACGGTACGAACCGTACGTAAGATTATGTTGTACTATCTCGTTGACATTCAGTTCTTTCTCACTCGTAACACGTGTATTTCTATGTCAAAATCCTACTAAAAGACTCGATTATTGTGTGCTGTTACTGCGCAGTTTCTAGAATTGTGAGCATTAGCCTGGGCCCTGTAAGATGAAGAACCTTAGATTGAACCTCTGTTTCTGTCTCTTTTCTTGTAATCATAATTCAAATATCAAGCTGGCACACACGTATATTGCCGGCATCCTCTGGGTAGCTACTAGTAGCTACTGCTAGTAGGATGTTCGCGTCATCTGTAGTAGCCTACTACTACGCTGTAGTACGGCGTCTGTCCGCTACACGGTGCATGTTCTAGAGACATGCAGGAGTGATCTGAATGCTTTGACTTACCTTTCACTCAAGTATCAAACAATCAAGAATGCTCCTTATATACTGTCCAGCAATTGCTTCCCTAACAGCTGGACATAAATGGACGTCTGGGTCAGCCTTGCATGGTGTATAGTATCCAAGTTGTTCCCTTAAGTATTTGTTCGCTAAGTATGATCAAAATGATGTGATGGTCACCCAAAGACCATATACAGCCCTCACTATCTTGCAGGGCCTTCTGCATAACTCTGGAGAAGACCCTTGCTCCTCTGTGGCAACTGTGTAGTACTTCTCTTTGGTTGGTGCCGTTACTAAGTAGGTGCTGTTCTGTGTATCTGCACTAAGTACATCCAGGTTGTTAATATTATTTTCCTTCTGAATCCGATTCGTTGAGAGTCTGATTCAAAGGCTTCTGAAGAACAGCAACGCTGCGTTAGTGTGTTAGTAGACGAACGATTGTACTCTACGCGTGACAATTGTGTTTGGATACTTTCGGCAACGGATAATCAGACTACAGGCAAAGCTAGGGAAACGCCGGATCTCTTCTTGCTGTGACTTATTCAGATTGCAGCGAGACAGACCTTAGTATGTAGATTACAAGTAGTTGGTAACAACTAGTGTGAATTTTGGGATATAAATCAGTTGAATGTTAAAAGTATGAGATAAAGTGAAATCTTGCCGAAATGCAAGATATCTCTTTTATTGAGATGAATACGTTGCAACTGCTGTTGCGTAGTGATGAGATTACTCGCTGATTATTTCCATACATGTATTGGTCGTTGACCATATATATATCTGTATGCATGTATATGTATTGTGTGAGAATCACACGCCAACGGTTTTCTTCTCTTGTTCCGTTAGGAAGACTTCATGATATGTTTATCATTAAGGTCAGGAATTGCTCCCGTAGCTCGTGTGATATTTTATGAAATCAGAGTTTGCTCACCGAAGAACAATGGCAATACTGTAAAACAGGGATTGCTCACCATTGATGCGCGATGGGAATCAATGCGCCGTGGGAATCGATATGCCGTGGGAATTGATTACTTAGATTGATACGGGACTCATTGATTCGTACGAATAGGATATCTACCATCTGGTAGCTTTGGTACTTCTGGTCACGAAAGGAATTTAATACTCCCCATGTCTCCTTGTGAAGGGTCATCACGCTCTACATGATGCTTCCAGCATCTTGGAGAAGGTCGCCGGTATTACCACAGAAGTGGAAGATGGGCCTGAGCAGTGGATACACAACTGAGTGTCCCCAATGCTTGGTGAGAATGTCTGCACAGTTATCCTTACCTGGGATGTGCATCATTAAAATGAAACCTCTCGCTATCATGCTCCGTACGTAGTGAAACGATAGAATATTATGACGCTTGTGCAACCTTGCGTAAGGGAAGGTTGAGGTTTGGATCATCTTTTCGTTGTCACCCCAAGAGTATGAGATATCATGGACTCGTGTTCCTAGGTATCGGAATGAGTGGCGTAAATCGACGATCTGTTCGATGCAAGTCCTTCCTGCAACAAATTCAGCTCAAAAGGTGGCTGTTTCCGTAGTAGGCTGCTTCTTCGAGAACCACATCATGGGAGTCTTGTTCGCGAAATGAAGAATGCCGGTTACAGCCTTACCACTGAGAATATCATGCATGAGGTTGGCATCATAGAAATGTGTCAACACTACTGTCTTTCCAAGCGGTGCAGGAGCGTCGTCGGGTAGCTCTTCAGAATGCTCCCCATAGACGGTGTTGGACCAGTCAATGGTGTCGGGTTTAGTCAATATAAAATCGGGTGGTTCCACGCGGAATCTGATTTTAAAATGTCTAAACTTGGAGATATATCCATAGATACGTTTTGCACGTTCGAGATGCCCATCTTGTGGCTGAGCTCTGAAACTCGATAGTGTCATCACGGCTGTTTGTACATCGAAACGGCCAATAGCGATGATCCATTGGAGTGAACCGATCATACTTTGGTATTTCTGTATACCGGTTTCTTCGAGAAAGGCTGAGGAGTCCAATTCGGGATGATCGTTCTCTGCAATGGGTGATTGGAACCTAGTGCTAGGTTTGCATCCGAACATTTGTTCATAAGACGCTTCCATCTTTTCGATGAACTTTATGGGATTCATGCATAGAACACCATGCTCGTTGTGCTCAAATCCGCAACCTAGGTGAAAATTCATAGGTCCGGATCCCTTCAGTTTGAAGTTATATGGTGATGACTGCAATATCTTCAAGAAGGAATTGGGATCTGCCATGCAGAGACATAGGTCATCGACATATGTGCATATAAGTTCATATACACGTTCACCATGCTTGTTCGTTCCAGGCTTGAGGAATATTTCCGGTTCTGCGCGGGATCTTTCGAAGCCGAGTTCGATGAGACAAGCTGCGAGTAAGTCTCCAAAGCACTTGCCTGAAGACCTGAGGCCATATAGGGCTTTGTAAATGATCAACAGGTGATCTTCCAGCGATCCGAATTCGGGACCTGCCTTGATGCATACTTTCTTGCAGGTGACTGCTTCTAAGTAGGCGTTACCTATGTCGGTGCCCCATGCTTCTAGGTCGTTGAGTTCAGCTAGGAATAGGCACATACGTAGGCCGCGAAGAGATACGACACCTGCGTAAACACTGTGGATAGGGGCCTCAGTGAGATTACCGTTAGCAACGAGACGAGCCTTGTGTCTACCGTCGTGCTTGACAGCATATATCATGTGTACCTTGATCTGTTGGAATCCGGGGGGAATGGAGCTTGTCTTGTACACGCCTTTATCAATGAATGTATTGTATTCATTGAGTTGTGCCATTTCCAGAGTGGTGGCATCTTCCCATTTGGTGTTTCCGTTGGCTTGATCAAATCGGAGGGCTTCTTCGTGGTTACGAGGCACTTTGAATCCATATTGGTACTGCGGAGTTGTACGGAAAGAACGTAGTTTGGCTTGGTGCACGAGTCGATCAAGTTTCTTGGTTCGTCGCGCTAGGTTGGTGATTCGCTTGAGGTGTTTCCAACCCGGGAGGTCAAGCAAGTTGTTGTCTTTCCCATATTTTGCAACGGTGACCGGGTCATCAGCCGCAATGTTGGCTAGAGGTTCATATGTGCGTTCCATATTTTCCCATTCAATCCAAAGGTTATACTTGGAACCTTTGTATTGAGGATGCTTGTTATCCAGTGGACCTTGGTGTCCTAGGATGCGACAAAATGACCAAAGTTTGCCGTCTTCTTGTGTTGAATCACGATGGATGTAATTCATGACATCATTGTATGCAATGATATCATTGAGTTTGTCATCGGAGTGTTTGCACTTGAACTTGATGAAGTCTTTGTTGCGTTCAAGACTGTCTTCAACATCGACGATGGTAAGACGCTTCCGGGTGCCATCTGGGTTGGTTACAAGGAAGGATCGTCCTTGTAGATCGGCAATCGGGATCGTAGGAATGGTAATGGGTTTACCATCATCGTCAAATTGTGCGTTACCTTCTTCGTCGGTAACAACTACCTGTGAGGGGTCTACTGAAGGAGTAGCGGGGTTGGTGTGTGGAGTTGTGACGTCACTAACATCAAAGTATGCTAATTCCGGTGGATCAAAATCATCTTCAGTAAGGAGAACGCCATCGGAGGTCTTGCTGAAGATGTGTGTCGTAGGAGGACCATCAAAACGCTCCCCATAGTTGTTAGGGAGTGGAGAAGGGGACCAGCTTGGGCTGTCATCGACCTTCTTATATAGAAAGCTCGGTAACGAGGGGTGGGCGGGTGGTTGAAGAATAGGTTGAGAGCCAGATGCGGGAGGTGTTGTACCTGGTTGTTCGTTGGGTACAGATGGTATGGTGTCATCGGCAGTGTCAGAATCAGCGGGTGAAACGCTAGGGGGAATTGAGTTGCCTGGTTTCGTAGACTCGTCAATGGGTTTGCTCTGAGTGGTATGCTCCCCATGTTTGAATGCTGGAGCTTCTCCAGTGGCGTATAAACGGGGCAAGGAATCCTTGGCGTTACGCCATTTGATGAAACCATCATCAGTGAATAGGCCTGCGCGTTTGTTACGAGACTCAGGTGTAAGAGCAGAGCGGACACCGGACCGGTCAAGTAACTTGTTGGTAAAGGGATCCCAGATTCGGAAGCAGAGTCCATTGCCAACATGTTCGGCGATGCCGACGAAGTGACCTAGGCGTTCGGTAGACTGGGTACCGAAAGGGGAGTCATTGGTTTTGAAATACACAGGTTCAAACCAGAAGAAACTGGTGTATGCGCTGATGTCGCCAAGTGTACCGGTAGCAATGAAGACCGGCTGTTTATCGGACAGCGTAGGATCAGAAATAACATTGAGGAGACCCGCAACGTATGTCATGCACAGTAGCCATAGATGTGGTGGTGTGCCTGTACAATCCATGACGCGATTGACAATGCGCTTGAACGTTTGGTATTGTCGTTGGAATTGATTCTGGTGTTGGTGATAAGGTTCACTTTGCCAGAGTCCAATCCATAACATTTTGAGGTAATCGACTGACCTTCTTACTGGATTGATAGTTACCGTGGTCGCAAAGGAAGGCGAATGGGCCTGCCCCATTTTCGAACAAAGTTCTGGAAGCAAGATAGGAAGTCGCCGGTGGTACGCATTTCTTCAACGTGTATAATATGTGACTTGCAGGCCGAAAAAGATCTGAGCAATCTTGGAGCCACCATCAATTGCTGGGACATCAGAATAGACAGCATCAGGACATGACATCGTCATTGAAGGGTCGAAACGTTCATGGCCGGTTGAGGGGAATGAAAGCGTTTGAAAATGTTGCCATCAGGGCTAACCGCCAATGAAGCCATATTGGGTTGAGTTTTCAAACGTGGCCTTGATGCGATCGGTGGAAACCCAACAAAAGAAAGGTTTCAGGGATAGGTAGTCATGTTCATTGGGGTATCTCTCGCGGGGCGTAGCCGCAATACGTGTAGTATCACTGGCAGTGCAATCTGTCGGAAACGCAGTGACTGTTCCTAGAAGCTTCAGGTAAGGCTGCAGCATGCGAGGCGTTCTTGATGAATGTAGTCGGTGGAAGTAAGCCAAAAGGAGCGAATCTGTTGGTTCTATGGTCATCAATTGGAAGGAAGGGAGATCGAGTGGATTGGCTGGAATATGAACTGAGGGACGTGACCGTGGAGGAGTCGGGTGGTACAGAGATATCCAATCCTTCAAGACAACGTGGGTTTCCATATTCGTCGTAATCGGCATAAGGGAGTTGCTGTGGCTGAGGAGGATATTTCTGGAGAAATTGTTCATCTTTCGCACTGATCGTGGTATCGAGAACAGACGGGTCCCAATGTTTATCGGATGTCATGATGACATGTGGGAGCGTGTCAAACTCAACAGTCGTATACTTTCGCATCGCAAGGTATGGTAAACCGTGTCGTAATGCTAAGAGGCAGTGCATAGCCATCGGAGGTGGTGATGACCTTGTCCTCCGCCAGCATTGATGGATGTGTCGTCGAACAGTGGAAAAATATGCTTCCATCTGGCCGGAGGACAATATAGAAGGGTGTCGTCCTGTATAGGGCACATTTCATTGAAAATGAGGATGACGGGGCCTCTGTTCGATATAGGAATATGCTCCGCATGTAGCAATGGGGATATTCTGAACCTGGTGATTGTTAATGCCGGTGACATTGACATATCGCTGGTGGGATATCCTTGGAAATGAGACATGCATCATTGCCGATGATGCAGCCATTTGCGCCGCGATCGACCATGGCAAAATCAGGGCTAGTAACCGTAGTTTTGTGTATGCGGTATGTGTACGATGTTACTGAGGCTATCGTTAGGAAAGGTCAGATCTTCGTCAGGATTCATACCACTGATGAAAATTGGCGGAATATGATGATGTTCCTACAGGTATTTGGGTGTCACCGTCCTTTTTGTACCGAATGTCAGGGTTTTCGGAAAGGAATTGAGCGGGATGCGCGGGTGACATGGAAGACTTGAGAGGTCGCTGGTCCTTGGATGAAGAGGTTGTTGATTTGTATACACCTAAGGATGCATGGAAAACACCTCTATGATCATTTTCTACCGCAGGATGTAGATCTGCCGCTGAATTGGCAAGTTCGTCTTTGGTCGAGGTATCGTTTTCTCGGAATGATACCGAATGTCCGTGTTGATATGCCTTCCTGGTAATGGGTTTGACACTGTTGGGGTCCGGTTGGTCCTTGTTGAGTAAGCCGTGTCGTAACGATGCGACCACGATTTTCTTGCCTTCCGGGGAAAAACTGAGCCAACTTTTCATGTCCTGACGTGACAGGGCCTTCCATATGTTTGTAGGTAGCCGTGTGGTAGGGTCAGGGGTACGTCCATCCTTAAATACCGCATAATCCTGGTAGTCTCCTTCAAATTTGATAGGGAGAGCATAGTCATCATGGTTTTGGCTTTGTTCAGAGGAGAAATCATGAACGTGTGCACGTACAGTCGACCGAGGAGCAGACATCGTGGACTGGGAATCGAGTCGAGTTGCTTCAAGTAAAAGCGTGATTTTAGGTTCGTGGATAGCAGCGGCTTCGGCGACCGCATCCGTTACGGTGCTATTCGTCCCACCTGGATCCTTGACTTTGGCGAACTGTTCACTTAGCTGAAAGCTGGAATAGCATGCCTGACATAATGCTGATTTTACAGTATGGTACTCAAGGGGCTTGTTGGGGGGACGGAGCTTATTGAGGTGATTTAATTCATCAAACCAATGTGTAATGAATTTCACTTTGGATTCCTTCCAATTGTTGAGATTCAACTTGAGCAACGCTTGTAGCTGAGTCAAATTGTCATATACCTTGGCTTTTGATTTGCTGTGAAGGTTTACGAAATCGAAGTATGCCTTGCGTCCATCACGAGTGGTAGAATGGCTGTGTACACACGATGCAGAGAGATCGCTTTTGAAGACTTCCAACATTAGTACCCAGAAGAAGGCACACTGTTTGAGGAAGAGATCACGTGTATAACACTGAAGTGCAGCTGGAGGCCAAGTTTCATCGAGGAATGTCTCTGTGTCGATGTCGTATGCCTCGAGTTTAGCCTTGAAACCAACGAGCCAGTGTTCGAATCTTGAGTCATTCGTGAGGGGCGTAAAGGACTTTTCATCCCGTGCTTTTCGGCACCAAGATTTGTACTTTACCTGCTGAGGTGAGTTTTTGCTACTTCCCGCCGGAGGAGGTGGGGGGTTCAGAGCGGATTCATTACGCATGTGTTGGGCACGCTCTTTGCGGAATGTCTCGAATTCCTTATATGTATATGATTTTACATCCTTCCAAGTTCTCAGGTCTTCTGCTAGAACGACATCGTCTTCTTGTAGATCGATAGCAAAATCCGCAAGTGCTTCTATGCTCCTTTGAATGGATCGAGGGATATGCGTTGGCAGTCCTCCCTCAGTATAGGTAAGCTCGCGTGCAAAGTCCGGTTCGATAAGTGCGTCGAGGAACGCCTTCCAGTCGCATAATCCGCCTTCCTTGAGAGCTAAACATAGTCTCACTTGTTACGTTGAGTAGGGATACGAGTATCTTCTTCATATCAATATCAAAACTGGAAAAGTGGTTGGTAGTGGTAACTTCGGCGTCATTCTTCTCTTCGCCCCCGAGTGCATTGCCGGGCATCATCGGTATGTTCGGCATCTGTGATGGTTCCAAGCCTTCAAAGGAATTGCGCGGTGACTGAGAACGAGAATTGCTTCGTGTACGATGTGCGATTCATGTCCCACCGGAACTTGACGAATTCGGGTTCATCCAGTGTGGAGCATAAGTACATGTTAGAAATGTCGCCGGTACAGTATTTGGCCCCAGGGGAGGACACTACGCTGTTCCAGTGGGTTTTTATGGTTTCCATGCTTGCTGTCCGGGTGGACACGTTACCATGGTACTCCAGTCGGTCTCCCCCTGCTGTAATTCTCGTCCTGCAGGGGTCGGCCTTCTCGGGGCGTATGGCTACTGTATATCGGGGATATGTGACCCTTTTGTGTATGGGCACGTCAGTTCTCCTGATCCAGTCCAATACGTCCATCCCCTCTATGTTATTCTGTTGAAAGCCTTGGAATTGGTGGAGTTGTTAGTTGAACGTTTAACACTAACCCTAAGAGTTGACAACGTAACCTTCTAGACGGAGTTTATGTGGGGGGGGTTTGGGGGGGGGGGGGGGGGAATACGTAGAAATATTTTAAAAATCTGTTTTTAACAAGTAGACTTGGTACAAACGCTACGACTAAAAATCATTGAAAACAGTACCCAAATAATTATTTACGGAAATGAGATGCTTCTTCTAAAAGCAATAGTAATATCTAGTGGCGCGCGTTCATTTTTATGGTAGCAAACTCTCATTTTTATGGTTGCAAGTAACCATAAAATTTAACCTGAATATAGATTAAAAATCAAACGACTAAAATCTGTCTTAGATCAAGTTAGCTTTACCAGATGAGAGAGCTCGGTAGAGGTGCACCATATACGGTCGTTGTCGGCAGCAGTCGGCAGCAAATTCGTTGACAAATGGTCGTCGACACCGCGTTTCGCCCTTTCTTGTTCTTTTGCCCTTTCCTCGACGACGACGATGTGATGGTTGAATCGCGTCACACACACACACACACACACACACACACAGGGTGGAATAATTGAATTAATTAATTTAGTATCTGTTATTTGTTTGTTATTCAGTTGCAATTAGATGAGATTAGGAACGAAAAAAGTGAGAAGGATTCTTTTCTGCAATAGAGGTGCAAAAGATCGTCTCGGAAATTTCGATTCGAAGCGAAATTTCGATTCGGAGTCGAAATTTCGAACGGATAGAGGTGCAGAATCAGTCATGAGACCAATTTTGATCATGAGTGTTATGTTTAATAACAACCGGCAAATCGTGCTGTTAAGTAAAAACAAGATATAACCATTATGTGCGGTTAAATATAAACCAATAAGAAAACAGATCGACGCGCACACATACACGAATGAGATGCGCGGCGAAATACCAACTAATTACGAAGCTACGAGAAATACAATGAATACGATGAGGAGTGAGATTAGATTACTGATGGATCGACACTCGGGCATATGAAGACCAACAAGGCAATATAGAGACCGTAGGAAGTCGATCACAGAAAACAAAAGAATGACTCACGACCAAATTGTTTGAAGTCGATCGAACGAGCGCGCGCGAATGAATTAATGAGACACGAATGAGGCACGAATGAGACACGAGTGAATGAATGAGACGCGAATGAGTCTCGGGACCGATCGTACGAGTCATATTGCTTCTGCAGGAATGGACTAACATGATTGGAGATGGGAATGGAAGTGGGAATGAGAATTTACCACTTACCGATTCCGGTTCTCCTTCTTACTAAAAATAGGGCCTTATGTACCGGACATACAGGGCGCAAGGTAATCTATACAGCCCATTGGTACAAAGGACACGTGCAGCATCAAAGTATTAGCGGGTCGATGCCGACTACTAGTGATTTAGTGTGTGCATTGGAGTATTAGCAGTCCGATGCACCAATATGGTGATCTTAGTGAAAAGAGCAATTTTCTGCTCACAATTTCAAGTAACAATTTCATGTAATAACCAACAAGTTAAACTACCAATACCGACTGTTCACCTCCATATTTCAGAGCCCTCCAAACATTCTTCGAAGAATTCTTCGTTACGGAGCGCTCCCGAGGATTGGAACTTGGTCGAAGAAGAAAGAGATTTTCTTATTCTACAGCAGGCTGACTAATCATCGGAGTCAGCGATTCACTTCTTTCATCCGCACCTTCTTCAGCGGACTACTTCCTGTCCAAAGATTGGACCACAGGCTGGCCATACATCGGAGCCGGCGGCATTTTCAACAGGATCGGTATCGCCACACCAGAAGCGATAGGGCCGATCATTATCAAGCGACTTTCATCTACAGCAGGCTGGCTAACCATTGGAGTCAGCGCCTTACTACGTTTCTCTTACTCCGCGCATTGTTACCGGAAGAATATTTCTTTGGCCACCGAGTTTGGACCACTGAGTACGACATTTTACAAGGAGCTGATTATTCGCCACACCAGAAGCGATAGGACCGATTTTACAAGGCGCCGATTATTCGACACACCAGAATCGATAGGCCCGAACATTATCAACAACAGCAGCAGGATTGGTATCGCCACACCAGAAGCGATTGGGCCAATTACACACATATTTCTTTTTTTTTTGTCGGAATAGGAGTACGACAATTTACGGGATACACATCGGACCCACAATTTGCAAACTACAGCAATTTACCTACGTTTGAATCGATTTGCGGAACACGGATCGGAATACGCATCAATTTACTTTGGATCGAGAATACAACAATTTACTCTCAGCTGAATGGAGGAGGATCAACCCACCCGGCACCAAGAGATAGAGATCGCCTTTTCTGAAGAATCACCATCAGAAGAGAGCAGTGTACTGTCAAGTTCAGAGAGTAGCGGCACAAGCATTGGAAGAGCAAGCAGCAGCGTCCACACCAAGGATCCAAACACGACAAAGTACAAATACAAGATGGTGGAGTATACGGATAGTCAAGTGCCCACATTGGCAAAGGGGGATGAGAAGAAATTCGAGCGTTGGTACATCCAGTTTGAAGCATTTGCAGATAACAAGAAGTACCGTGACATGTTATCTACCAAGCCACACAAGGACCTACCTCCCGAAGGAGAGCTTACGCCCCGAGAGGACATGAGTACTGCACAGAAGAAGGCCTACCGGTACCACAACAAAGCACTGAATGATCTGTACAGGGCTTTCGCCGACAACAGGACAGCCCTCGCCATCATGGAGAAGTCCAAGATCGATAGCGGGGGTACAGCCGAACAGAATGCAAAGCTCAGGAAACAGTGGCCCCGAGGGAGAGTACACCGTGTGATTGAGGAGCTCATGAGGGAATACAGAATAATGAACCAGTCCCGCGACCAACAACAATTGGACATTGACCTAAGGAGCCTAAAGTTGACCATTGGCGCCTCTCCACAGGATTTGGTTGAGGACATCTACGACTTACAGAGGCAATACCAATACAAATCCGTTCAACCCACTATGGCACAACTTATTGTGGCCTACAAAAATGCCCTACCGGCCTACCTACTGATGCAGCTTACACCCTTCATTGATTTGCTGCAAGCGAATGGAACCGCCGAATTGGAGTTTTGGGAAGCACTCAATGTTCAAGCCAAAAGTTTATATGAATCAGCTCGGCGTATCCAAAGCCGGGGAGGTAACGGCAAAGAAATGAGTTTGTTTGGTGCTGAAATGACCGATTTTGCTGATCCCAGAGACAAGTGGTCCACCAATGCAGTTTGTTATTGGTGCAAAGAACAAGGTCATAAAGCGTACAACTGTCCCAAACGTGCGGCAAGCCACACACGTGCCGATGATGATGGCAACAACAACGGCCACAATGGCAACAACGGCAGCCGCAATAACAACAACAATCGGAACAGCAACAGCGGCAACAATGGCAACCGTGGCAACGGCAATGGCAACAGCAATGGCAACGGCAGTCGAAACAACAGGAATGGCTCCAGGGGCCGACGTCGCAAGTGTGGACTTTGTGGTGGCAATCATGGAACATCTGTTTGTTTTGAAGACGAGAAGAATGCGTCCAGACGCCCAAACGGTTGGAAATCCAAGTTGAAGGATGTACAGGGAGCAACAATTGACTATGACTTCTGTCTCTCGTCAATGCAAACCTCTACCACTTCACTCCAACTACTCAATGCCCAGAAGCGGGCCACCAAAGGCGAGGCAGTGCCCGAAGGATTTGACCTACTATATGATGACAATGTCTTTGTTTTTGATACCGGTGCAACCAGCCACAGTTCCAATAGTCTGCGATGTGCCACCAATTTGAGAGCTAGTGGTGCCACCATCACCACCCAAAGTGGAGATGAATTGAAGGGCTGCCAGGTTGGTGACATTCCCTGTCAAAAGATTGACAAGGATGGAAACATGGAGTTCCAGACGCAGTTGCAGGGTGTGAATTTCAACCCAAATTTTGCATTCAACCTGTTCTCGGCCAACTTGGCTTTGCAGAATGGTTGGATCGCCACCGGCAGTGACAAGACCGGATGGTCACTCAAGAAAGGGAATCACCAAGTGAATTTTGATATTCAGATCCCCACCTACACGAGCTGTGTGTGGGTTGGCTATTTTGATCGGATTGCGCACCCTACAAACAACATTGAAATCAATGCAGCGACTGCTACCACCACTACGGATGAAGGGACCAAGATGAACATCAACAAAGCCCACCGGCTCCTGGGACACATGAATGAGATCAAGACACGCCGAACAGCTGCAACACTTGGCTGGACCATCACGCGTGGCCTGATGCTTCCTTGTGAAGATTGTGCCAAAGCAAAAGCAAAAAGGAAAGTGATTCCCACGGATAGCGAGCATGTTGCTGCTACCAAACCTGGAGAAAGACTCTTTGTGGATATGTCCTCAGTCAAAGCACCCAAAGCTGCCAAAACCAACAAGCTGACAGCCCCATTTATTACCAAGCCCCATTTTCGGATGATTGTTGACGAATATTCCACATGCCGGTTTGTCAATTTCTTTGCCACCAAGGATGGCATGGTTCCCAGAAAACACTACAGGAAAAGATTCAAGGCATTCCATTACAGAAGACAAAATGAAACAGTGACCACTGATTACACATATTTTTCGAAGAAGACATCTCAAGGACACAACGGGGGACAATTTTTTAGTGGCACCAAGACAAAGCTTTGGTCTTTTCATCCTCTGAAAACAGAATCACAATGTACAAATGCCCTACAGGATTACCTTCGCGAACATGGAGCACCGGATACTATTCTCAGTGATAATGCAAGATCTGAAACAGGGGCAAAGTGGACTCAAATTCTTCGAGAAAATATGATCAAAACAAGAACAAGTGAACCACACCACAGCCATCAGAACCTGTGTGAAGCGGAATGGGGAAGATTGTCCAAGATGGTACAAAACAGTCTACGTATGTTTCAGGCACCAATCAGTTTAGCACATTGGTGCGCAAAATGGTGTGTGTCAGTTAACAATTTGGCAGCAAGAAAATCGCTAAATTGGAAAGTACCCCTCGAATTGCACCAAGGCTGGACACCTGATATCTCCCATCTGAGATTTCATTTCTATGAACCAGTGTGGTATTTTGAGCCAAGATTCAAGAGCCCCAAAAACAACATGTTAAAAGGGAGATTTCTGGGTTTTGCGGAATCAACGGGTGATGCAATGACCTATTATATTTTGACTGAACCAGATACACCAAAACAGAAAAGACAAGTGTTGATGAGATCTGTGGTCAGAACAAGACGCAAGGAAATTGGCACCAAAGATGAATATGTGAATGACAACCCGGAGGCAGAGAAGTTTATTCTTTCCTTGTCAGAACACCAGCAGAACATGGAAGATATCAAGATTACTGACGAAGTCCCATTGTTATCTTCAGGGGAGAAATTTGTCGCGAGCTCTGAAGGAATGGAAAATTCTACTAGCACCAATCCAATGGAAGACAGTGATGAAAATGACAATACAACTTCAGGGGAGCTTGATGCCGATGAAGAGGAAAACACGTTGGACATGGAAGAAGAGATGTTACCAAGTGATATAGACGGATGCAACAATGCTGAAACACATCAGGATATCTTGGAAAGCACAGAAGTAAATTTGGATATGGATTTCCGGAAGATTTTGGATCATTTCTGGGAAAATGGGATTTTGGTATTCAAGGCGCAATACATCGATGAACTGCAAGGAAATACAGTCTTGAATACCCCATTCCCACAATTGAAGAAAGATCAACCACTGGCATGTGCAAAGTATATCAAGGAGTACATTGTTGAAAGCAGGAGAGGAAATAACAGACCATTGAATGTATGGGCAGAGCAAGTCATAAAACAACAATCTGGCATTGTCAGAAGAATACGATTTATGAAGTCTTTGATACACAAGAGTGTTCAACGCGCAGTCAACAAGAAGAAACCATCCAGGAATCAAAGAATGGCAAAGAAGAAGAATCCAGAAAAGTTTGGACAGAAGATTCCAAATACCTATGAAGAATGTATGCAATTTGATGCGGAAGCTGGCAATACAAAATGGAAAGATTCAATTCAGAAAGAAATGGATAATTTGGAACGACTAAAATGTTTCAAATATCATTCAGCAGAAAAAGAATTTCAGAAAGAAGAAGGTTGGCAACAAGCAAGACTGCAGATGATCTTGGATATCAAGAGTGAAGATGGCAGATACAAGAGTCGTTTGGTGGCAGGCAGTCACAGAGTCGACTCGAGTGAATACAACACATACTCCAGTCAGATCAACAGTTTATCTGTGTACCTACTATTTCTAATCGCCCAACACCAACAACTGGATTTGATGACAGCAGATGTGGGCAATGCGCTCCCAACTGCGCCGGTTCAGGAAAAGGTATGGGTGTGGGCTGGAGACGAGTTTGGTGAAAAGAAAGGATGCAAAGTAGAAATACAAAGAGCGTTGTATGGACTGGCGGGTAGCGGTAGAGCTTTCATGGATTTTCTGGCTGATACACTCATGAATTTAGGTTTTCGACCGTCAAGAGCAGATCCAGATTTATGGTTACAGAAAGAAGGAGAAAGCTATACATATATTGGTACGCATGTTGATGACCTTATGGTAATAGGAAAGAAACCTCAAGATTGGATCGCCAGAATTGAACAAGAATTTGCGCTGAGAAATGTTGAATCAGAACCTCAGTATTACCTTGGTACAAGTCTTACAAGAATCAAAGATGGACGATTGTTGATGAACTCTACAAAATATATCAGTGAGGTGATTCGGAAATATCAAGAGAAATATTCAGTGACCCTCAAGAAAGAAAATCTGCCAATGAAAACTGATTGTCACCCTGAACTGGATGATTCGCCATTACTGTCAGTATCTGAACATAAGGAATTCCAACATATTATTGGTCTAGGACAGTGGTTGGTGTTGTCTGGAAGAATTGATATTGCATTTGCAGTATCATCTCTCTCAAGATTTGCAGCCGGACCGCGAGAAGGCCATTTGCAGATGGCTAGACACATCCTGGGATATTTGAAGAAGTACAAGAAGAAAGGAATTCTAGTGGATTCAAGATCTCCAAGGATCAGTTCAAATGGTGATGTCAAGCTCAAATACGAAGAATTTACACATCACTACAAATATTACAAGGAAGAATTGGATCCAATGTTCCCCGTGCCTCTAATTCCTGAAATGGATTTGAACATATTCTGTGATAGCGACCATGCACACGACTTGGTTACTGGAAGGAGTATCACTGGATTGATTGCATTCGTTGGGTGTATGCCAGTCTACTGGAAGTCTAAGAGACAGACATCAGTTCACACGAGTACATTTGGAGCTGAATTTACTGCCCTGAAAGACGCGGTTGCATTGGCCATCATGCTCAGATACCACCTTAGATCAATGGGAGTTGTAATCACCAAACCAGCAGAGATCTATGTGGATAACAAAAGTGTAGTAATCAATTCCACCAACCCTGCAAGTTCACTCAACAAGAAATCAATCGCACTGGCCTATCATTTTGTCAGACAACACCAAGCTGGAAAAGTCGTATCTATCAGTCATATTAACTCACAGGACAACTATGCCGACATATTGACCAAGCCGCTAAACAGTAATGCATTCAGGAACCTTCTGAATGAATTCATGACAATGTAAAAACAAAGTTAAGTACCACAATTCAGTAATAAAACAACCACACTAAAAATCCATGCCTAAAAATTATGTTGTATGCTTCCCTCTACAAATCCGATAGGAATCTAAACCAAGAACATGGATTTAGGGGAGAACAACCGGCAAATCGTGTTGTTAAGTAAAAACAAGATATAACCATTATGTGCGGTTAAATATAAACCAATAAGAAAACAGATCGACGCGCACACATACACGAATGAGATGCGCGGCGAAATACCAACTAATTACGAAGCTACGAGAAATACAATGAATACGATGAGGAGTGAGATTAGATTACTGATGGATCGACACTCGGGCATATGAAGACCAACAAGGCAATATAGAGACCGTAGGAAGTCGATCACAGAAAACAAAAGAATGACTCACGACCAAAGGAATTGATCATTGATAGAAGAATCGGACATAGCAAAGTATCACCAGAAAGTGGTACGCGAAAATCCAGAGGCATAGGATCCGATACTAAGTATGTCAATGATATACATGTGTATATCAATGAAATATGGAAAATATCAATGACATACGAAATGGATACACGAAGCCCAATTATGTTAGAAACAAACAAATGAGACATGTTTCTCCGACGAATTTACCGATGAAATATTAGTTAATCTACAACACGGGAATGCACGTGCAGTCTCATGATGGAGGATTGCTTAACACGGGATTGCATGTGAAATCTGATTAAGTATTCGGAAAACAGAAAATAGATTAATTAACTCATAATCCGGAATTACAGTTGTTATTTAACAAATCGCTCTAGTACAAATTCTACGTAGCCCTACTTTGTCTCTTCGTCATTAACACACATACTCGTACCGGTACGGTACGATCGAAAGATGTCGGCGGCAAATTCTATCAAAAAAGAAAAACAAGGCGACCGAGGTGCGAAAATCCCAATCATCACTTAAAATCAAATCAGATGAGCGTTCGAATTTAAATTGGTGGAGTTGTTAGTTGAACGTTTAACACCAACCCTAAGAGTTGACAACGTAACCTTGTAGACGGAGTTTATGTGGGGGGGGTTTGGGGGGGAAAAATACATAGAAATATTTAAAAAATCTGTTTTTAACAAGTAGACTTGGTACAAATGCTACGACTAAAAATCGTTAAAAACAGGACCCAAATAATTATTTACGGAAATGAGATGCTTCTTCTAAAAGCAATAGTAAGATCTAGCGGCGCGCGTTCATTTGTATGGTAGCGAACTCTCATTTTTATGGTTGCATGTAACCATAAGATTAAACCTGAATAAAGAAAAATCATATGATCTATCTTAGATCAAGTTGACTTTGCCAGATGAGAGAGTTGGTGAGAAATACAATCGGACTTGTGAGAATTGGTACAATTTGTACATGAATGAGTCGGACTTGGTGTACTTACAGCCATCTACTCTCATAAGAACAACTTTTTTGTCGTCGTCATATCAAGTGTACCGTACGGTACGAGTATGTGTGAATTTCAAGTTTTGCAATAGAGGTGCAAAAAATTGTCTCGGAAATTTCGAACCGGTCCAAAATTGGTTCGAAATGAGTCATGAGACCAATTTAAATCATGAGTGTTAATTCAAGGTTTTGCTTACAGTACAAATTCTACGTAGTCCTACTTTGTCTCTTCGTCATTAACGCACAAACTCGTACCGTACTCGTACAGTACCGGTACCGGTACGAATCAAATTTTTTTGTCGTCGTTGCCAGATGAGAGAGTTTGAATTTTCGGTACTGTACGAGTATGGTACGAACAATCTCGTACGTACGAAGAATCTCGTATGTACGGTATGTATGTACGTTCGAAAAAGAATGTCGTATGTACGACGTTCGAAAAAGAAAAAGAATCTCGTACGTACGAAGAATCTCGTATGTACGGTATGTTCGAAAAAGAATGTAAGAATGTCGTATGTACGTTCGAAAAAGACTCCATACTTCAACTTAAGTAGATTTCTTCCTAGTTTTTAGAAGATTGAAGTATCCTCTACTTCGATCGATGATTTTTTTTCTACCTCCCGAAAAAAAAACTCTCTCCCACACAAACAGTAATAATCTTTTCTTACCTTGCGACAGACAAAAAAATCACTTTTTCTATCTCGCAACAAAAAAATATTCACTTCATAATTAGCCTTCTGACATCCAACTTATTTGAGTAGAGTTGCTATTTGGCACTCCGTCGGTGAACGTGGGATTCCACCTAATACTTCTTTATCAGTATTAGGCAGGTTATCCGTGCTCTTATATTTTAGTCTGAAATAACAGCCTTGTACTGGAAAAAGAATTAGCTCGCATTGGACAAGAGGTGGTTTGCTGATAGATATTGTTTGAATTGGCCCCCAAACATATATGTCTTGAAAGCAATAAATCTCTATCCATTGCTTCTATATCAACAGGCACGAGGTACTGTTTTTCGTGACAGAGGAGTAAGAATTCTGCAAATCTACGGCAGCAGCAACAACAACAATTTCATTGGGACGATTTTCGGAACGTCGGAACAAGCAAAGGTAAGAATGAGAGAGATAGGCAATGGCAATGGCAACGGCTACGGCTACAGCTACGGCAATTGATTGGTCTTCCACTCCACCGGCATTACTGTTAATGTATTTCCTCTCTGTTTTTCTTCTTATTTTCATAGGACCGGATCAGAAGCAACGACTCGAAACCAACGGATTGGAATCAACGGATCGGAAGTAGCAACCATCGAATTGTCAGCAACGGATCGGAAGCAGCGGATCGGAAGCAGCGGATCAGAATCAACGGATCAAGGTGCGGTGGTCGTCTTCCCTGTAGGTGCGGGGAATTTTCCCGGTTGGTGATAATTACGATCGGCATATACATTATATTATTCTGTTGTTATTATTAACTCTATGTAGTACATCAATAGATACTCACCCATTTTGTTCAATTGGCAACAACGGCAACGAATCGTCGGCACCGAATAGCTCCTCCTCCTCCACCGGCGATCCACCCAAATAGCTCCTCCACCGGCGCAAAGCAACAACAGCAACCGAGCCGGGGCTTGGAAGGCCATTTTTTAGCCAAATTTTGCCCATCATCTTTCCCATCCATGTTGAGTCGTTTTTTTCTGTTCCGCTGGATCAATCAATTCGAAACTTGGTCGGCGTGTTCTTAGATATGTAATGAAGAAACACCTGCAATATCATTGCTGTTGGTGCGGTTGGTGCAGAGATATCTGCTGTGACTGTTGTTTGGGTTGCTTCCTTGAAATGTAGCCAAATTTTGCCCCTCTGCTTCACCGGTTCGATTCTTCTGATCCGCTGGATCAATCAATTCGAAACTTGGTCGGCGTGTTCTTAGATATGTAAAAAAGAGGACCCTGCAATATCGTTGCTGTTGGTGTCGTTGATATGGATATCTGCTGTGACTGTTATTTGGGGTGTTTCTTTGAAATACAACCAAATTTTCCCAATCTGCTTCACCGGTTCGATTCTTCTATTCCTCTCAATCAATCGATCCGAAACTTGGAGGACGTCTCCTACTAGATGTAATAAAGAGGTCTGTGCAATATCGTTGGAAGCGGCGACCTCGGTATGGATATATCTGCTGTCACCGTTATTTGGGTTGCTTCCTTGAAATACAACCAAATTTTCCCAATCTGCTTCACCGGTTCGATTCTTCCAATCCACTCAATCAATCGATTCGAAACTTGCAGGCCTTGTCTTTCTCGATATAATGAAGAGATCCCTGCAATATCGTTGCCCGCGGTGACTTCAGTATGGAGATATTAATATTCACCGTTTTTTTCCTTTGTTTACCTTCAAAATGGACCTTGTGTGTCCAATGCTTTGCCGGTTAGATACTTCCAATCCACTCAATCAATCGATTCGAAACTTGCAGGCCTTGGCCATTCTCGATATAATGAAGAGATCCCTGCAATATCGTTGCCCGCAGTGACTTCAGTATGGAGATATTAATATTCACCGTTGTTTTTCCTTGTTTACCTTCAAAATGGACCTTGCGTGTCCAATGCTTTGCCGGTTAGATACTTCCAATCAACTCAATCAATCGATTCGAAACTTGCAGGCCTTGTCCTTCTTGATATAATGCAGAGCTCCCTGCAATATCGTTGCCCACGGCGCCTTCAGTATGGATATATCTGCTGTCCCTTGGGTTTGGAGGGGGTGTTTTCTGTGGAGGTGAAAATTCGGATTTGGAGTCCTCTGCTAGGCCCTCTCATTGCTTCATAACTGAGTTATATTTTGGTTAGGGAATGGAAAGATTTGCTCTGTGTTCAAATCTGGTGGGTTTTTGGGTTGATGACTGAGTTATATTTTGGTCGGGGACTGGCAGCATTTGCACAGTGATCAAATCTGGTGGGTTTTTGGGTTGATGACTGAGTTATTTTTTAGTCGGGGACTGGCAGGATTTGCACAGTGATAAAATCTGGTGGGTTTTTGGGTTGATGACTGAGTTATATTTTGGTTCGGGACTGGAAAGATTTGCACTGTGTTCAAATCTGGTGGGTTTTAGGGTTGACAATTTAATTATATTTTGGTTAGGGACTGAAAAGATTTGCACTGTGTTCAAATCTGGTTGGTTTTTGGGTTGATGACTGAGTTATATTTTGGTCGGGAATCGACAGGATTTGCACTGTGCTAAAATCTAGTGGGTTTTTGGGTTCATGACTTAGTTATATTTTAGTCGGGGATTGGCAGGATTCTCTCTGTTCTCAAATCTAGTGGGTTTTTGGGTTGATGACTGAATTATATTTTGGTTAGGGAATGGAAAGATTTGCACTGTGTTCAAATCTGACTGAGTTATATTTTGGTCGGGAATCGGCAGGATTTGCTATTAAATTCCTTTCGTGACCAGAAGTACCAAAGCTACCAATGGGTAGATTTCCTATTAGGAGACATGGGGAGTATTAAATTCCTTTTGTGACCAGAAGTACCAAAGCTACCGAAGGGTAGATTTCCTATTCGTACGAATCAATGAGTCCCGTATCAATCTAAGTAATCGATTCCCACGGCATATCGATTCCCACGGCGCATTGATTCCCATCGCGCATCAACGGTGAGCAATCCCTGTCTTACAGTATTGCCATTGTTCTTTGGTGAGCAAACTCTGATTTCATAAAATATCACACGAGCTACGGGAGCAATTCCTGACCTTAATGATAAACATACCATGGAGTCTTCCTAACGGAACAAGAGAAGAAAACCGTTGGCGTGTGATTCTCACACAATACATATACATGCATACAAATATATATGGTCATCGACTAATACATGTACAGAAATAATCAGCGAGTAATCTCAGCACTACGCAACAGCAGTTGCAACGTATTCATCTCAATAAAAGAGATATCTTGCATTTCGGCAAGATTTCACTTTATCTCATACTTTTAACATTCAACTGATTTAAATCCCAAAATTCACACTAGTTGCTACCAACTACTTGTAATCTACATACTAAGGTCTGTCTCGCTGCAATCTGAATAAGTCACAGCAAGAGGAGATCTGGTGTTTCCCTAGTCTCGCCTGTAGTCCGATTATCCGTTGCCGAAAGTATCCAACCACAATTGTCACGCGTAGAGTACAACCGTTCTTCTACTAACACACTAACGCAGCGTTGCTGTTCGTCAGAAGCCTTTGAATCAGACTCTCAACGAATGGGATTCAGAAGGAAAATAATAGATTAACAGTCGCAAGCTCTAAGAAGGCTTGCACACAAGAAGGAACAGGAACGGAATTGAATACAATCCCTACGCTGGCATATGCACATCGCACATCGTACACGAAGCAGTTCCCATTCTCAGTCACCGCGCAATTCTTTCCAAGGCTCGGAACCACCACAGATGCCAAACATACCGTTGATGCCCGGCAATGCACTTGGAGGCGAAGAGAAGAATGACGCCGAAGTCGCCACTATCAACCGCTTTCCCAGCTTCAATGCTGATATGAGAAAGATACTCGTATCCTTACTCAACGTAACAAGTGAGATTACTAGCAAGTTGTGCCTAGCTCTCAAAGAAGGCGGATTATTTTGTTACTCTAAAAATCGACCAAAGGTATATGATGTTAAAATTTAAAGAGAAGTGAGCATATCGTGAGATTGCTCTGTTACTGTGTATTTTACTGTATTCGACCGGTATCCCTGTGTTAGTGTTGTATGTATGTAGGGATGTCTAAACCGGTCGTCGATCATGTGTAATTCGTCATAAGACAGAGAACACATGATATGACCTAAATGTCTGGATACTTGAAGTCATTTTTATCTCTGGAGGAGTATAAGTATCTTTTCAAGTGTAGAATGGATATAATTCCTGTAGAACGTACGTAAGTAGGGTACGCGTATTTTTGACCGACAACACACCCCTTGATTCAACACTTAGTGAAGGAGTGTTGAATTACAAGTCGGTTCTCCATCTTGTAGAACTCTAAAAACTTAAGCTTAGATACCGAATCGGAAGATTGTAATCATAGTCGTAGGATCGGAGTAGCATTGAAGGAGAGGTGCTTGAGTATGCGATGGTCGCGCGAAAGGATGGCTAACAAATCATCAAGTTGTAGGAGACAGTAGGAATCCATATGATTGGAGAGTCCACTTGTAGAAGTCGAGTGAGCAGCATCGAATACAATTGATTGACAATCGTAATTCGATCGTAGCTTGAGTATTGATTGAGTGTCGAATATGATGATCGGCAGCCGAGGGATCGACCATAGTAGAAATTGAATGTAGGATTAGGTTCAATTCAATCGTCAAATAGAATCAAACGAGTTGATTAGCGATGAGACGTATTGATTGATGATCTCAACGGAGGGGAAACAAAATTGATTGATGATCTCAACGGAGGGGAAACAAAGAATCATAGAGATCAATGGACTCGTATCTTTCAAGAGGAGATTGGAGAGTCAGAATCGACGCATGGAAACTTGATCGTAGATAGTCGTAGAATATGATATATCCAAAGGAAACCAAGGAGAATATCAAAAATCGATTGGATCGAGACAGAGAAAAAATCCTTGTGTGTAGCCTCAATGGAGGTGAGATCAATGATCATTTTAGGAGAGAGCGATGGATTGATCGTATCGTAGAAAACGAACCGTAGAAATTGATCGATTGCAGGACAGCATTGGATCAAACGATCATGCCATACCCAGAGTAGGAAGTATTGATCGTGGATCTCGACATATGGGAGTCATATTTGCAAAAAAGAGATTGGCTCATCGTAGAATCGCAAAGAGACGTGTCGTAGAAACGAATGGAATCGGAAGGGATTCATTTCTGACTTGGTAGGAAGAAGGTCTATCGATTACAGAATCAAATATTAAACGCCGACCAAGGGATCGAATTGTAGGAATTGGTTGAGTGTGGAATACGATTGAGAGATCGGAATGCGATTGAGAGATTGTAGGAATCAATTTGATCGATCAATTTGATCGTAGAATCGAATTGTAAGCATTGGATTGTTTGGATGGTTCAGAATCGATTGTAACTGCTTGAATCAAATATTATTCCAGGGTTGGGACGGAATGTTGATTCAAAGGGATGACCGAAGAACAGAGTTGTGATCACACCATCCAATTATTTGATGCCGTAGGAGAGGGGAGATCGAAAGTAATCGTAGTACTGATTAGATTGGAGTTTGAGATCGTCTACGGAGAGAGATTATTGATCGTAGCGTGAATGATTTGTTGATAATCAAAATTGATTGCAAGGAATGCAAGGAGACCGAGGGAAGGAATCGATCATAAGTGGGCGATCTGGTGAATTGTCAAATCAAATTGGAGACAAGACGAAATATGGATGCGTATCCTGGAAAGGAGACTCGGGAGGCGGAGAATCGAACGGTGTAGCTTCAGTTCAAGCATCAAAACGAATTATATGAGATGATTAGGGATGAGGCAAAGCGATTGAACTGGAGAGGAATGGCTCAACGGAGGATCTCAACGAAGGGGAGATCAATGAGAGGAACAATTAGTGATGGATAGGGACAAATCGAACGTCGTCGGAAAGAAGTCGA
>JAYLWI010000019.1:0-32940 GCA_037355745.1 Pseudo-nitzschia multiseries | reverse complement strand
ATCAGTTGCAGGAGCAACTGGAAAAAAAAAAATTTTGCGACACAGATCGGGGCGATGGCAACATGTTCTGCTCTGTCGAAATTCGATACTACGTACTAGTAGGTTGATTGAGGTAACTAGGGATTCCAAGTGTGCTTTGTTGAACTTATCGGAGCTCGGCGTGGCGTTGGTGATACGGTATATCAGTAGCTTAGCAGACAAACACTGCATGGGATTCTACGTTTACCGGTCCTGGTATCGTCGTTCAATCCGTACCGTATTGTTTGGTGCATCTACGGTATATCCCATAGTAATAATGCCGGAAATCGCTTTCTCGTACGACATCGCCAGGGCAAGAGCCTGAGAATAGGTTTTTAAAATTTGCGTCGGCCTCATCCCCTGTCAAAAATTTGGCGATTATTGCTACTGGGCCTGACCGTAGGTATTTCACCTGCTGTTTATGTTCTGCTGGACCTCAGTGTCGGTTTTTAAAAGTAGTATCCTCACCTTTGAGCTGGTGATAGGTTTCCCCTTCCTCCTTTTCCACGCGTAATTTTTTCTGGCTTATATTCGTTCCACCCATGTATTTTATTTTTGTAACGTTTTATCGCTATCATTAATTTCGGTCAAATGTCTGTTTTAGCCGGTAAATTTTTTTAGTCTATATTTCTCACACCCCCCCCCCCCCCCTTCATCGTCGCTCCGTTATTTTTCTGTACTTTGTACCGTACTTTTTTCCCGATTCACATCCTATCATTCATTCATTTTTACATCGGTTTATTACTCATTCTATTTCCCGACCTATCCTTTTCTGCATTGAGCAAAGTTTCCGATGATCAATTTGTCGACTTCCGATCATAAACCCGTTAAGTCATGGTCGCCCATGTCATTACAGCAATTCCGCAATCGGCCTCCTGTTTTTTCCTCCTCCACAGACAATTTGCTCGACTCTCTCGGAGCATACTGCTTCAATCGTGGGGATTTAAGATCACCACCTTTCATAGAACAAACTACCGCTCCCACCGTACCAATCGTTCTTTTAAGTGCGTGTGTTGCGATCTTGTGATCAGAGTTGTCTGTTCAAGCCATGATGCACCTTTCCAGACTCGGAAGAACCGGACGGATTCCGATACTACTTTTGGTGGTTGGACAAAACTCTTTTCCCATCTTTCGATCAACATTGTTGTCTCCATCAGACGTTACCCTCGATAAGGAACAAATATATTTAACTCATTTCCCTCCATTCCAGCAATTTATGTCCGAATGTATGATGAATAGCCCATCTCCCGATGACACTTCCCAAAAAGTCTGTATAATTGGTTTCTAGTATCTGGTCTCACTTCCACTTCCAAACCGAGGCAGGTTAAAAAGATGCTACGTCGATCTCGAAATGCGTGTTTTGAATACATGCTCAAATCTTTACCCAATCAACAATCATGCACCCACTCAACCTGGATGCAGGCATTTGCCTTAAAGAATCCTGAAGCAACTGTTATTCTTCAGACTGACACTGAAAATCGGTTTTATAGATGTTTTGTTGCTACCCCAATCGCTTCTGGGAAATTATTTCGGGAAATTAACTACTCCAGTGTTTGTCGGTGATTGCTTCCATTACAAAGAACATAATTATGATGGTGTATGTTTTGTTCTTGTAACCAAGACTAGTTACGGCGACACAATACCTCTTGCGTGGGCTATCATTCCTGCGGAAAAGACTTCTGAATTATCTTGGGTTATACAGTGTTGTTGGAAACATGGCACCCCGTTGACTTGTATACATTTTTCACCGACCAAGGTCCATTAGTAGCTACATTCGAAGCCTTTTTTCATCAATTTGGAATCTCCTTTTTGGTGTCCTTGTGTCTCCAGCATCTCACAAGATCTGTTAGATCCAAACACGACCGTTTATTTACTAACTACAAATCCGGTGGTAGTGAAGGGGGTCGAATCCTACAACACTTGGGTTGCTTCCTCTCAACAAACGATTACTCGATACATGCTTGCTTTGTCCGATTCAACATCCAGCGATTCCTTCTTCCAAAATCTTATCAGTTTATATTCCGCCCTACTCGATCTCAACAACAATCCTCTTACTAAGCATTGTGCCGATGTCATTTTGTACCTTTGAAGTATGATCCAAAGCTTTGGACTGTTTTCGCCAACAGTGTGAGGGCTTTGACGAAATATACACCAAGCCAATTCCCGTATTGTTGCCGGGCAATTCTTTTTCTTAAAAGAGCTTCATTCTCTTTTCCAATCCAATTCCCATGTTGTACAATCAATGATCAACGCCTCATCTTTGATTGCAAAAGATTTCGCTCTCAAATTCCGTTACCGAAAACTTTCTCCATCGGATCCAACTAAAAGATCGCTCCGCATGGGTTTCAAACGCACCAATTTAGCCGAAACTGTCGCTGGCCAACTCCTAGCCTCCAATGAACGTAGAAAACCTCCTCACTGGACCAATGTCGCCTTTGCTTCTCTGTATAATGATTCAGTTTCCAAGCTTATGTCGAAGGTTGGTATTCAATGTGCCGCTAAATCTACTCAACAATCATCTACTTTATCTTCCATTGGACAAATGATAAATCATTTCAACAGCAAAGAAGCCGATGTGGTTACATATGTTCCTGAAGCCCAACCTTCGTTTGTTGAAAATCATTACGGAGTAGATGGTGTTTCTGTTGTTTTGAAGCGTGAAGATGAACTCAACAACCCATCGAATTGTTTTCAAATGGAATCATTGTTCGAATTACAAATTTCCGAATAGAAACCGGCATGAGTTTGAGCAAGATATTATGGCCGCCCGCAATATTCTTAACTTCACTACTTCCTGCACTCGACATGTTGAATTCACGCAGATGAGGTCTTCTATTTGCGCATGTTTTCCCATCATTTTTGACTTTGCCAAAAGACATCCATATTGGCCTTTACCTTTGACTATTCCCGTACCTGGATTGGTGGAAGGTTTGGTTTACCACGAGTCCTGTTTGTCCCTATGTTCACGTCAGCTCATCAACGAGGCTATTCCGCCCGTACGCAGTCCGATCCATTCACTTCCACTTCTACGTTATTGGAATTGCATTTGCCAACAACAATTGACACACAGAACCTTTATTGTCCAATACACATGCTGCCCGCACCTCGCTATTTGGATTCCACCAATTCCAAAGGAAAACGTATAACTTCCAAAGGAGAGTTAACAACTTTCCGTAACTCCAGTCGTCGTCCTCGAATAGGAGAGCCTCTGTTTATACTTCAGGTGCTCAAATCAATGGTCGTTATCATCTCAAGAAACAGACAAAAATTGAGCGGGAACATATGCATCATCAAAACTCCGTTGACGGTAATCTGGACAGGTCTGGTATCAAAACATTGGACAAGCTAACAAATATCAACCCAATCAGACTGGATTAACAAACCGAGCAACATCTAACTTTTGTCCACTATCTGATATTAAGCCTGGTGATTTCATCATTTATAATGTCAGCATTTCAGGCAAAGAACTCCGTTACTCCCCAAATCCAGATTCTTTTCCATTTGACCTCCAACCCTTCTCCCTCCAGACCAACTCCACTAGTCGGTCTAATGGATCGCGCGACAGAACTTCGCTCAACGAATACGACCGATTCTTCTTTGATGAAAGTAACTTTGGTGACTCTATGGATGGTGGTGGTATTATACTTCAGGACCAAGAATGTCTTACTTTTTCACTGAACAGTATCACGGACAGATTTGCCTCAACACTACTTGGTGTTGATTTATCTTCTTTCAACGTTGACTTTCGATTCTCCGAAAAGCCTGATTTAAACTCACCGTCAAATCTTGGCGATGGATGTCCCCCTCCAGACAAGCCTGGAACCCACACCCTCTCACGGAGGTTGTATGGTTCTGTTAATTCACCAGTTTCAACGAGCCTACCAACGTTAGATGATGTTCGAATGGGTACCAGATCTAATGAATTGTGTTCAGTTCCTTCCCATGATGGTTCTATTCCTTCGCTCACGTTAGATGAAATCCGTATGTGTGCCGAATCGACTGATGTTGCTTCGGTCAATTTATCTGCCAATACAGATGATATCAAAATGGCCGCCAAATCGCTTGTTGGTATTAAACCCCACCAAAATTGTACTCCTTCTATTGACAATGAGTCACCAAGTTACCCCAACCAGTAGGAGAAGATTTGACGCAGCGATCCTTACTGGACCCGCATGAATCCCATATGTCTCAATCTACCGAAGGTGCCATTCTTGCAATAATGGGAAGTGATATTGACGAGTGTAATCAAACGCCGTCAATCCCATCTAAACCAATGTCTCTAAATCTGGTACCTCCTACTGAATCACGCTTGGTGTTTTCTGATAGTGAGTCAGACGATAGTTTGCCCCCTCCTATATTTCCACTGAAGCTTTCTACCCCTAGGTCTGTACTGACCACTAATGCACCGGACTCCAATCCTACCCAATCACTCGCATCCGCACCCAATGTTGTTGTTCCCGAGCCTGCACTAAAAAAAAAAGATTGTGCGAAAATGATACACACTATTTCAGTTGTACTCGGCAAGTCTTACGGTATAGAAAAGATCAAAATAAAGGAAAGCTTGGAAAACCTTTTTGTTGGCCATCGAAGTGTTTCCATTCAAGAGGCCCCCCAATTATCAACTACCGTTCGTGGATTACTCGACAACCAACAAGGTATCATGACACCGCTCGCTCTGAATGTTATTGTTGATCTATTCAATCATCAGAGTATTCCGCCCAATTCTGTTAGACCCCGTTTCTTTTGCCACAACGCCATCTGTTGTGGTATTGTGAAACCATCCTACAAGATTAATTATGTATTAGAATATGATGAGGGCAAATCCTTTTGTCCGAAACATAATCTATTTTCCGGTCTTCACATATTTGGATTCTGCAGGTACGAGGTTTCTTTGGAATTTAGTAACGGTGTATCCCAGGCGTTTGAAGGTATTACCAATCTACCATCCAAAGTGTACTGTGAATGATATCCTTTTACTGAATAAGTTCACAGGAGACTCTCATTGTTCACGTTCTAAACAAGGACAACTACCCAACCACACGTCAATGGTCAAAGTTGGATTGTAAAACATATCTCTTATCAACTCGTCATCCTGAAGTTGATTCCAGTATATGTTTATTTGATGAAATGAAAAGACTTTCTTTCTCTTCCCTGACTACAAATACTGAAGAGGAACTACCTAGTCAGGTGAATAAGGTTTGCTACCAAGTGTCCTTGTCACTGTCTATTATACTTGAGAAATACATTACTCCAACGACTGTCCACAATCTTTTTGCAGACGATTCCTCAGGCCCTTCCTCTTTGAACAAGCAGGACACACACAAACCCAAGCACAAAAGACGTCCTACGGTTGACACTAAAAGGAACAGTATCAAACTTCCCCGTCGGAACTCAAAGAAAAAAGGCACAAATCCCCAACCGATTATCGACACAAGAACTCTATCGGAGCGAATACCATTGCTCGCAGACTCTAAACTCGTGACAACCAAAGAGCTGAGAGCACTTCTTTTTGTTCTTGATATCCGCTACCGATCGAATATGAGCAAATTTTGTCTTAGGGAGTTACTGAGTGATGCCTTCTCCCAAGATAAGTTTTCTGATGTCGTTCATCGTTCAGAATCCAATGTAAAAAGGGGCAAGTTCATCATAACTGATAATCCTTCTACAGTCAGAGAAGACATCTTGGGATCCAAACTGAAGAATCCATCTGTCCATATCAGTCAATACTGCAAAGCATCCAATTCTGATTTCAATAACTGCCAAAAAGGTGCTTTGCTATGTGCCAGTGGGTCTCGCTGTTATTTTGGCGACCGAACAATATGGTCTAACGACGTAAAAACAAGGTGCCGTAATAAGGATTGCAAATCCTATTTCCATGGGCGTATTGAACAATTTTGCTCCGACGAATATGGATTCTGTCGGAGATGCACTGGTAAGATGATTCACCGCCCATCCTCTACTTGTGTTATTTGCCATCGTGATTTTACGCAACCCCCAATCACCGAAAAAGAAGACCGGAAAGTTAAAACCGAGCTAGAGGAACTTGACGCATCTTTCTGTTCTGATTGTCTCGGTCAATTTTCATCCGTGGAGGAAAAACAAAGCTTTTGGGAACAGCGTAAACTTATTGACACAAAACACACTATTGAACGAGAAATTGCCTATGCTGAGTTATACCGCACGGACGAACGATCTCGCCACTCCTCACCAACAGATGAGGTGAGCACCACCTCCTCCAACTCCTCTACAGATTTTGAGAGTCCTCCTCCGTCGCCTCAACCAGGAATGGATACAGGCCCTATAACGTTCACTCGTAGTTCCAATCATTTCCAATACATACAAAGTAATGGTAGCCCTGCTAATGGAGAGATAACAAATCGATGCGACGTTACAGCAGCTTTGACAATAGAATGCCGAGATAAGAAACAAGCGACGTTTGTAATTCGGAAAACAGACAAGAATGTTTTCATGATTGTTCACCCAGCAAATCCTGATATACGGATACCTATCTACCATTGTAAGATTGACTGGAGCCGCCCCAAACCAGAAAGAAGCAAGGTTGGTAGATTGGACTTCAGTCTTATGTCAATGGTAGGAAACGTTTCCAAAAATTACTTTAAAGACTTGGAAGAATCTATGAATGATAAATGGTCAGGTCCCTTTTTGCCCAAAACAATTCGACCTTCTTATATCGAATCACGTCTTGGCAGTAATTGTCTTGTGGACGTAACTACAGAAATAAATGGGTTCAGTGTTACTATAATTCAGTCAGAATACGTCCGAAGTGCAACAGACGAGATAGAGAAACCACGATTTGAAATTGATAGCCGGACTTTTTACAACAATGTTGACCTTCATGAGTATAAACAAGGATTGGCGGTTGTTGACAAATGCGTTCTACGGTTAGGTACCTCCATCAAGGGTGATCAAAGGCTTGAAATCACACTACCAAAAGCTGAAAAGATTTTAATGTCGCTTGTGATAGGTCATGCCTCAAAAAGCAATGTTGACATTGCCTACCATTCTTCATCTGAAACTGGTTTGAACTGTTATTCAATATGTTACTCTTCCGGTGGTTACTCTGAAGAACTATATCTTCCGCAACCAGATGAAAGGACACTGATGCGGATATATTTTCAGTGTGACCTAGCAGGCCTGTCTGCAATTTTATCATTTTTCAATAAGTGTCATGACGAATTCTCTGAAAACCAAGGGTTGGATCCTGTTTTGATTGATAGAGAACTTGCTCACTGCTTCGGTGTTTATCTTCATAGGCAGAAACATGCGAACAAACTCAACAAAACCCGTAGTTTTTCCTCCAGGTTTTTGGGTCTACCTATATCTCAGCTTGTGATTGAAAAGGTTGCTAGAAAGTCATGGCCAATGTTTGTTGATATATTCAAGGAAGATAGGGCAAGAAATTACCTAGCACTATACGACAGATCTTTTGCTACTGGTGTGCCAAAAACGTCGTGGGATAGCTATGAATCTTTTGTTGAAGATTATCGGTCTTTACATTTGTCGGCACCTGGAGATATGGCTGCTGCATGGTTGAGCGACTACACTATTTCGCTTTGGTGCTTCCTGATGTCTATGTCTGCATCCCCGACGGTACATATATTTTACCCAATGTTCTACCAGTATTTATCAAGTGACAACGAAGAATATAGGAAATCAATTAATTTTGACTTCACCATCACCCCCAAAAGAAGATTGTTCATTATCCCTATTAATTCGGGTGGATCACACTGGGCAGTGAATCTTGTGTTCCGTGGATCCAATGGACAATATTCGGCTATCCAATTAGATCCCATGGTTCCCAAGAGCATTTTTCCTTCGGAGAAGGAAGTACTGCTTTTATCCGATTTCTTCTCTACCGATACCGACCAAACCAATCCAGTAATACAAAAGAATCCGTATCTTGAGATGTGTTTTTCCTCTTTTCCAACACAAAAAGACTCAATCAACTGCGGAGTGTTTGTCTGCTTCTACGTGTGCTGGATATCACAACATGGCAGTAAACTCTTATACGAACTTGACGAAGAACATGATGAAACATCAGCGGTTCTATCTGCAGCTGCAATCAGAAATGAATTCTGTTCATTTGTTTCTGCTATGTGCCCGGTTGAATTCCGAAAAGAGTATGCAAATTTCATAAAGGTACTCAGGCAGAAGTATAACGAACTAGGTATAGAGGGTGTAGAGGGGAAGATTACTGATGTGTTAACACACGATTATGGCGGTGATAGTTCCGACTTGATAGACGTATGGACCAAAAACACAGAAAAACACACAACGGAGGATACTGAAGGGAAGTCGGGAACTAAAGTTTCAACGTCCTACAAAACAAAATCATCTACGACTAACTCTGCGAAGAAATCCAAGTCCAGAATCACCAAAGTGGGTGTGTTGGTAAATCGGAAATCAGTTCATTCATTTCAGAAAAATGAAGGTGGACAGAATTTGGAACATCCAACAGAAACAGAGCCAACAGATTCCAAGACTATCCCGCACGGGACGTGTCCTACAGTAACAAAGCCAACAGGTTCAAAGATGACTACGACAGAATCGATGTCAATAGGTTCCAAGACGACCACGCCAGAGTCGATGTCAACAGAGTCCCAATCTCCAGACACATCGGATATAACGGTGGATAATAGGTATCTGGTAGACACTGTGTCAAAGGACGAGAAAACTTTTAATGAGGAGGATAATCCAAAAGACGATTCAACGGGAGCACCAAAGATCACACCCGGGCATAATTTGAATGACACTAAATCACGTACAACTTTGTTGAACGTTGAGTGTAGTACATCATCAAAGCGAAAGGAGCATACTGCAGAATGTGTAAAGAAACGTAAAAGGAATGTTGCAGCAGTACCTAATGTTCCGACAAAAACAATTCGAAGGTCACTCCGACTGTCAATTCGGTTAAAAAATAAATGCAAATAGGTTTTTTTAATGGTTACGAACAACAAATGTGTATTCATAGGTAGGATTAGGTTGGGCCATGAAGCTTATTAGTACTATTTCACACGTCCCCATGCACCATGCGGGACGGGATAGTTGTTGTACTCCTCCAAATCTTCAGGTGATTTCCAACGTTTTTCGTAAAGATGGAGCCATTGCACAATGCTTCTCTCGTTTCCATCCTCTTTGTCCATTTTCTGTTTGTTTTGAAATTGTTTGAGTTTGCGTTTTTTACTCTTAGATTGTTTTGTCGCTCTCTTCATAAATGAATTCCAATTGTCTTTAATCTCGTTGTTCTCGGGTTCTTTCTTTAGTTCCTTTACGTCATCGCTTTGTTCGATGTACATTCTACGGTACTTTTCAATGATTGCCTCTTCAGTTGTTGTGCACCACTCGTTGAACCCAATGCTTGACAGACAGGGACGGTTACCTGGGTGATAATGTATGCATTCCTTTATGAGTTTTCTGGCTTCCGGCGTCAGTTTAAACCATTGCTTTGGTGGGAAAGTATGACCATTCAGTTCGAGCCTCTCTCGTTCTCCAGATTGTACTGGTTGTCCAATACCCAAGTTGTTGTAGCACTTTATGTCATCCGTTGATTTCAATGCCGGATAACCGCATAATACATATGCCATAATGATACCCATAGCCCACACGTGGTCAACGCAACCAGTGTCGCCTTCCTCCGAGAAAGGCAATACTTCCTCTGTTACATACTTTAAGCATTCTTCCCAAATCTCCAAACCTTCTACCTCGTCGAAATGCCCTTTTTGGCTGTTTAGTCTTGCTCTCACGTTGTTTATATTGTTGCATCCATTAAGTATGGTGAGTACCAAGTGGCCGTTTTTTGCACATAAGACATCAAACCCAGTTTCAAAATGATATAAGAATGGGTTAAGCTTGTTGTCTACGTCGCCGTGATTAAGCTCATTACTTCTTTCGCGGTACTCCGCAGAATCCAATTGAAACCTTGGCTTCAATACCTTCATCTTGAACGCTGATTGCGGTGTTGCAGCTTGTTTCCAAAACGAATTCCAGGCCTCCTTATTCTTACGGTTGGAGACTTTGTTTTTGGAATGCTTTTGCGAGTGTGCCATGTCCTCTTTGTGGATCTTTATTACTTCTGCAAACGTGGCTGGATCCATGTAATGTTGTGTTGAATTTTTCGGTTTCTTATTGGAAGACACATTCTTGGATAATCTTCTTGTATGACACTTCACAACAACGACTTTTGTGTTTGAGACAAGACCGGACACACTGGTAGATTCGCTATTTTGTTTTCGTTGCGATAGAATGCTCCACGGAACGGGAACATTGCTGTTGTTGTTGTTTGGTTTTGTTGATGACATGATTCGACCCGGCATTCATTTAATTTGATTAAGCGATTAAGGTAGGTAATATGTCGGAAGGGAAAGAGGAAAATAATAGGATTGCCACTCATACTTTGCCGTTGTGTGTTAATAACACCAAAATATGGACCTCACAATAGGTTCTGAATAGCACGACTGACATAATTGGGCCTGACAATAGGTTCTGAAAAGCACGACTGACATAATTGGACCTGACAATAGGTTCTGAATAGCACGTCTGACAGAACTGGACCTGATAATAGGTTCCAAAACAACGACCAACATAAAAGGACCTGATAATAGGTTCCGATAGCCACGTTTGACATCAAAGGGCCTCGTACTAGGTTCGAAAACAATGACTAACGGAATAGCGTACGCTGGACTACCCTGGTCTGGACTACCATATGCCGGTCTACCCTATGCTGAACTAGCTAAATCTGGTTTACCGTAGGCTGGACTAGCACCGTCATGTCAACCATACAACGAATTCGCAAACCACGTCTGACAGAAATGGACCTGATAATAGGTTCCAAAACAACGACCAACATAAATGGACCTGATAATAGGTTCCGATAGCCACGTTTGACATCAAAGGGCCTCGTACTAGGTTCGAAAACAATGACTAACGGAATAGCGTACGCTGGACTACCCTGGTCTGGACTACCATATGCCGGTCTACCCTATCCTGAACTAGCTAAATCTGGTTTACCGTAGGCTGGACTAAACCCGGCAGGTCTACGCTGGACTATCCGGTCTACCCTAGGCTGAACTAGCTTCGTCTGGTGTACCATACTAGGCTGGACTAGACCCGGCAGGTCTACGCTGGACTATCCGGTCTACCCTAGGCTGAACTAGCTTCATCTGGTGTACCATACTAGGCTGGACTAGACCCGGCAGGTCTACGCTGGACTATCCGGTCTACCCTAGGCTGAACTAGCTTCATCTGGTGTACCATACTAGGCTGGACTAGACCCGGCAGGTCTACGCTGGACTATCCGGTCTACCCTAGGCTGAACTAGCTTCATCTGGTGTACCATACTAGGCTGGACTAGACCCGGCAGGTCTACGCTGGACTATCCGGTCTACCCTAGGCTGAACTAGCTTCGTCTGGTGTACCATACTAGGCTGGACTAGACCCGGCAGGTCTACGCTGGACTATCCGGTCTACCCTAGGCTGAACTAGCTTCATCTGGTGTACCATACTAGGCTGGACTAGACCCGGCAGGTCTACGCTGGACTATCCGGTCTACCCTAGGCTGAACTAGCTTCATCTGGTGTACCATACTAGGCTGGACTAGACCCGGCAGGTCTACGCTGGACTATCCGGTCTACCCTAGGCTGAACTAGCTTCGTCTGGTGTACCATACTAGGCTGGACTAGACCCGGCAGGTCTACGCTGGACTATCCGGTCTACCCTAGGCTGAACTAGCTTCATCTGGTGTACCATACTAGGCTGGACTAGACCCGGCAGGTCTACGCTGGACTATCCGGTCTACCCTAGGCTGAACTAGCTTCATCTGGTGTACCATACTAGGCTGGACTAGACCCGGCAGGTCTACGCTGGACTATCCGGTCTACCCTAGGCTGAACTAGCTTCGTCTGGTGTACCATACTAGGCTGGACTAGACCCGGCAGGTCTACGCTGGACTATCCGGTCTACCCTAGGCTGAACTAGCTTCGTCTGGTGTACCATACTAGGCTGGACTAGACCTGGCAGGTCTACGCTGGAATATCCGGTCTACCCTAGACTGAAATAGCTTCATCTGGTCTACCGTTGGCTGGACCCGAGTCTAGCCTACAACGAAATCGGTAACCACGTCTGACAAAAATGGACCTGATAATAGGTTCCGAAAACCACCACTAGCCTGAATTAACATTTATAATATATTAGCTCTTAGTACAGTTTTGCGCGATACATAGGCGCTCATAATATAACATCCTTCGTATTTAGGATTCGAACAGCTATGCAATACCAACGGGTTAAAAAGCAATGTATCCCCTGATTTCAATGGAACTTTGATATGGTACATTGGGAAGACAAAGTAATAAATGACTTCGTCACGACTTACATGCTCCGGACCAATTACTGTCAAATGAGTGTAGTAATAGTCCTCATCGACATGGCATTTGGAATGATAATCCTTTCCTATAGAGAATGCAGTAGCGTGATCGCCAATAGAAGGGATTGTTGTTTGCTGAACAACCTTTGTCATCACGGTCGATTCACGGTACAAAAATTTAGCGAAAGGACGACGTAAACTTTCCTGCATTTGCTCCACAATGTGCGCCGCTTCCCTTTCCAGCTCATCTATTGTGTGTTGCTCCACATTTTTTTCGAAAACATACACACCATTCTTACTGTTGTTGCGATTTGGTCGAATACCAAGAACAGCATACCCGTCATTTATACTAGTACATTTTGATCCTCTTACAACTTCGGGTTTAGCTTGAACAATTTCTTTCGAAAATCGTCTTGTAGTTTCGATCCTGGAGGATCGAGCCAAGTGTTGTTTCGCTTTGTCTCTCGACACTTTTGCAAAGATTCGCAACGATGGTTCTGATTCATCAACCGCTATAATATGCTTCTCATCCGTACTATCCAATATATCAAAACAATCAATAGACACAGCCTCTGTCGATGTATATTCCTTCGTTCCGACAATTTGTTCACCCCAACTAGTTTCCATGAATTTACCTTTAAACCAATCCTTGGTTACTGCTTTCAATGATATTTGATTGACATGTTTCAGATTTCTAGATCTACTTCGACGCCTCTTCTTCTTGGGTTTGATCGTAGACAAGTGGTTGTAAGTTGCGTGGTTATTCGACTTTGTTGGTGCATTCTTTAGAAAATTTGATGACATTTTGTGTTTCATTCTAAGTTGCGATTGCCTCCTTTCTCTTTGTTTTCTAGCTCTTCCTTCAATTGCGTGGCTATTCGACTTTGGAGGTACATTCTTTAGAAAATTTGATGACATTTTCTGTTTCATTGTACGTAGCCGTAGCCTATTTTCTCTTTGTTTTCTGGCTATTCCTTCCTCCATTATTATTCGTATTCTTTTCAATCCTCTTGTTGTTGTTACGGACTACGAGCGCCGTTGGAGGAAATACAAATCGACGTTGGAGTATGGGACGATTTGCGGTTGGAGGAGAGGAGCAAGGGAGTAGGAGGAGACGCAGCACCGTCGTAGCAGGAGACGAATTGCTGTTGTAGGAAGATAACAAGGAGCGCCGTTGGAGGAGTAGGGCTGTTTGGTGGTGGAGTACTTGTCTTGTTGTAACGGGAGGAGTGCCTTTTTGAGGAGGAGCCACGCCAACAATACGTTGCCGTTATTTGCCGAGATGTTGTAAATGCTGTCAGTTGCTGTTGCTGTATAGAAGTGCCGCGGAGAGTACGTACACAAATCAATGTTCAAGTTGGAAGATGAGTGCTGGTGGATGAGGAGTACTGGCGTCCTCTGGTAGTTGCTGCTCTGTTTCGCCGCTATTGCTGTTGTTGTTGCTTATCGTTGCTATCTGTCACCGCTAGATTTTGTAGTATCCTATAAAAATAGATAATAATTGAACAAAATTTGGTGAGAATCTATCGATGTACAGAGTAAATAATAACAGAATAATATAATTTACATGCCAACCTACAGGTACAGTATTCGTTGTTCCGATCCGCTGTTCTGATTCCTTGTTTGTTGTTCGAATCTGTATTTCCAATCCAGTGTTCCAACAATCGTTGTTATTGTTACGGTTGATTCGGTTGTGCTGACAATTCGTTGCTGTGGGACCGTTGACTGGTGGTTGTTGTTGTTGTTGTTGATTCTATCGTCAGTTCACCCCGTTGTGGTTCCTGAAATAGTAAGAACAAATGCCAAAGTTAGAAAATACATCATCTGAAATTGGGTTGGCACAGCATAATCATTGTTTATTTATCTCACGTTGTTGACCGTTTCAATCCCGCTATTGATGATACGTTGTTCTGATGATCGTTGATGCTGCTGCCGTTGATTTGCAACAATCTTATACTCCTATGTAACGAAAAACTGGATCTTGTTCCTGATGATATAGATATGCAAGGGATGCAGATTTTGTGCTTTCAAGATGTATATGTTTGGGTAGCTAAGCCGAACAAGAATCTTTCCAGCGACTAATCAGTTCTCCGATGCACTCTATTGTCTTGCAGTACAAGGCAGTTACTTCGCACTAAAATATCTCAAACCTGAATCAGCCGGCCTAATGCTATTACTAGCACTTCGGAGGGATTCTACGTGCTCGGACGGAGTGCCAATCGTACAAGTACGGTAAAGCAACTCTGCTTTTGATAAGTCGGGGTAAGATTATGAAGGGAAACAGTATTTTTTGCATGCGAAAACGACAAAAAAAAATCACACATGAGTACGAGTACACAGTGAAACGCGGTGACAAAATGTACCGCCATAGTTTGTAGCGACAGCGACATCATTAGAAACCAAATAAATCACGATTGAAGTTACCGTACATGTTGCAATCACCGACAGAAATCAAACTGTCATGATAACAGTGACGTTTCTGTTCCGACGGCAACCACACGTTTCAATTACAGCAGACGACTAGCGTACCGTAACGTGGAAGTAGGCTCGTCCAGCATAGTACGCTTGTTTAGTAGTATGCTCAGGGTAACTCGTATGGTAGTCCAGCCTACTAGGCTATTCCAGCCTAGGAAAGTCTATTCCAGCCTAGGATAGTCTATTCCAGCCTAGGAAAGTCTATTCCAGCCTAGGATAGTCTATTCCAGCCTAGGATAGTCTATTCCAGCCTAGGATAGTCTATTCCAGCCTAGGCTAGTCCAGCCCAGCCTACCGTACGGTAGGCTAGTACAGCCTGGGCTAGTCCAGCTTAGGCTAGTCCAGCATAAGGTAGACGAGACTAAGCTAGTCCTACCTAGGCTTCTCCAGCGTAGTACGCTACTACTACTACTAATACGTACTACTACAACTAGACTCGCATAGCCTACGTCATATACTACTAGTAATAAGCTTGGAGTACATCGTACTAGTAGTACACTAGGCTAAGTCCAGTGACATGACAACACCAGTTAAGTTTGTGTTACGGCGTCAACCAATCATATGAATTACAGCAGTCGACTAACGTAAAAGTAGGCTCGTCCAGCATACTAGTACCGTACGCTTGAGTAGGCAGTAGTAGTAAGCCAGCGTATGTCGTATGCTAGTACTAGTACTAGTCCAGCCTAGGCTAGTCCAGCCTAGTACTAGGCTGTTCCAGCCTGGGCTACTAGTACTAAAGCTTAGGCTAGTCCCGCCTAAGGTAGACGAGACTAAGCTAGTCATGCCTAGGCTTCTTCAGCGTAGTACGCTCCTACTAGTACTAGTACTATGTCCACATAGGCTCGCCTAGCCTAGTAGTGCTAGGCTTGTTGGAGTACATAGTACTAGTAGTAGTATAATAAATCCAGACTACTAGTACTACTATGCTTGTTCACCATAGACTAGTAATCCAGCCTATTTGATAATAAACAAACAACAGATAACAAGAACAACAAGATCTGGGAACAACTTCTGTGAACAACACTACTACAAATCTTGTTTTCTGATTGTAAATTAGACAACACTGACCAAAGAAAGTCTTGAACTGAATCAAACTTTTCACGCATAAGTACTAGTAATAGGAGGTGGGACTAGTAGTAATAGTGAGTAGCCTTGAGGATACTACTACTACTACTACTACTAATACTACTATTAGTACTAGTAGTACTAGTAGAAGTAGTCCAGCAGACTAGTACTAGTAAGCTAGTACACCAGTCCACCAGCGTACTACTACTAATATGCAATTAATGAAGCATAGGTAGTACTAAGTTAGTCAAGCCTTAAATAGTCCAGAATACTATTGTGGACCTAGGCCTGACTGACTAGTCTACTAGGCTGAACTAGTCTAGGATGGAATACTAGGCTACTAGACCGGCATAGGCTAGTAGTCCAGCATAGAGTAGTCAGGCCTAGTAGGCTAGTAGTGAAACATAGACTAGTAGTAGTCAGGCCTAGTGTTGGAGTCATTGTTACTGTAATCCTCGTTGTTGGTGCTGATGCAATTGTTGTAGGCGTAATTGTTGGAGTTATTGAAGAAGTAGTTCTTGTTCTTGTTCTTCTTGGCGTTGTTGTTGTTGTTGTTGATATCATCATCCCTTGTTCAGTTACTAATCATAGTACCTGTGTTTGATAACCTAGGATTACATATGCCCTGGCTGTGTGGGGGGAAATTTGTTCTTCTTTACATGTATATCATTAGCGCTACATAAGAAGAGTAAAGGCAGGACTATGCCGTCTTATTATAGACCCACAGCAGTTTTATCATAGTGGTGCTACTACGTTTACCTAGTATATTTGAAAAGTATGAGATTTGATGAAGAAAAAATGTGATAATAGATGGATATCTATGTTTGAAAGCTTAAGTTTACCAGCGTATTACTAGGCCCTTGTTGTTCTTGCTGCGTGGGTTTTTTTTGGGTACAAAAATGAAATTGGTGGTATGACATACTAAGAAAAAATGTGGGCTGCCTATACCATTACTAGTATCATAGACCCACAGCAGTGTTATCATACTAGTACTAGGAGGATAGGTAACCTCGGGCCACTCTTGAAAACTATAATTTTGGTTTTACAAGTTACACTACTACTAGTACTACTAATACCATAGAGCATCATCTTGAATAACAAAAAACAAACTAAGTTGCATCAAATTTCGTAAGAAGGGAATGGTACGGAAAAGGGAAGAGAAATGCCATCATAACGTAGTGCATCTATTCTGTGGGGGGCGCAAAAGTCGGAGTGATAACGCAGTGCATCTCTTCTGTGGTGGTGGGTGGGCGGGCGCAGAAGTCGGAGTGAAAGACAAAAACCACACCAAGTTGCATGAACTTTCGTAAGGCGGCTACTAGTATGCTACACGTCTGGCACGCCATCATGCTGTACACATAAATTTTTTATCTGTTATGGTCAGTTGAAAACCAACCCGGTACGTACTGGTACACATTGGTGGTATCTAGTTCATGTGAAACATACCGTAGCGGTACGCAGTTACATTACTTGAACTAGTACACGTACATATGTTACCATACTGTTTGTACTGGTGGTATCCTCCTAAAATCGAAAAATTCTACACGCTCATGTACGATGCCAGTACTATGTACCGTACAGTAGTATGGTGGTGGTGGGTGGTATCTGCACCAGAATACAATTTCCGTCGTTTCTGTTCATGTCGGCTGATCGCAACTTGGCGATCGCAACTTGGCGATGGGATCTGCATATGATGAAATAGTAGTGATGGACACGATGGGCTATGTTTCAGTACACACGTTTTTGTTTTGTTTTCATTCTCTAAAAGGTTGCCACGATGACTAAGCTGTTGCGATGTCCACGACAGAATACTGGTTCTGTTGCTGGCTGTTCTTTAACATGTCGGCAAATCGCTACATTTTGGTATGTTGTGAAGTACAAGTGGGTGCCACGATGGGATGGCTATGTTTCAGTTCACATGTTTTCCTTTCGTCTTCATGAACTACAAGCTTGTGTGCTGCGGTATCATAATCTAGAATTCTCACAATCGCGGATTACAACAATCTAGAATTCTCATCTAGTGAAAAGCCAGAATGTCATCGTCATCTGACATTAGCAGTGCCCTTGATAGCTACACACTCGAGGAGTTGCAGCGAATGCTAACAGACCCCCGAATGGGTACTCAATTGGCAAATAAAATTGAAGCTGAAGTGTTGACTAGACTTGCAACAAAGAGTCAAAATGGGTCTCCCGTAGGAATTCTCGTTACACCTTCCAAGCAGCAAAAAATGTCGGACCAAATCGGACAAGCGGAAATGTTTCTGAGCAAATGCACTACTCTCATAGAACAGATGAACCAAGAAACGATGAGGGTAAAAGAAGATATCATCAAACCTTTGCAAGAAACCATCAATAGCGCAAAGAAGCGGCCTCCAGCAGCCAAAACTAGTCTTCAGTTCTATCCTACTACAAAGCAGAAAAAAGATGAAATTGAGATTGAAAGCGATGAAGAAAGCAGCGAAAGCGAGGAAGATTTGAATCGGAAGCCCGCGTCTAAGCCAAAGTCTAAGAAGGACAACAAATTTTCCAAATACGATATCCATGGCTACAGAAGGAATGAGTATCAAAATATTACCAAACACAATCGGAAGACCGCGTCTAAGCCAAAGTCTACGAAGCACAACAACTTTTCCAAAAACGGTATCTCTGTCTACGAAAGGAATTTGTATCAAAACTTTACCAAAAGCCGTTTTCACCATTTGGACCCGGAAGCGGCAGTCAGGAAGTTGTCTCGTAATTCATGGAGGTATGACGCAACTTTTCCAGAAACCCTAATAAGCAGCGATGTTCGTTTTCAGAAAATCCCAAACGCTGTCATGTGTATTCACACATTGTACAGGTCAATGGAACAGGAACCAGATGCAATAGAAGCAAACACAGAAGAGCAACCTGTGCAAAGGTTCACTAGAAATGAGATCAAAAGTATAGCGGTAACTCATGCAGATGTTGTAACTCCAGAAACGGGTTTGGACTTTTTCATGACCAACTTTCCAAATATGAAAAAACTAGACATTGATTTGTGTGGACTGATTACATCTCAGCCTGGAAAAGGAACTTTTCAGCACGACCCTCGCAAAAATGCCATTGCAGTCTTTCAGATGAAAGGTCGGGTGAAAAAATATCAATATGTGCTGGTGAACGCAATCCAATCTTTGGTCCTATTCATGTATCATTGGGACGGATATTACTTTGGCAGAAATATTCTTGAACCAGCTCTGGAAAAACAGTACGATGAAGTTATACGCCTAATGGAACCTTATATTGCTATTGGCGAAACGAGGAGAGGTAGACAGAACCCTTTAGTAGCGTTCGTGGGTGCATGGCAGATTCAGACAGATGAGAACTGATTTGCCACAAAAATGTTCTAAAAGTATTTGGAGCAAGATGGCTTACCTGTTTTCATCTACAGGTAAAAAATGTTCCTGTTTCGGGACAAGATTTCTTGTCTATTTTCTATCTTCAATTTGAGTTTGGTACTATCATTAATTAGCAATGGCTATCGGAGGCCAGGCATTCTTCAAAATTTATTACTGTTATATTGGTAAAATAGAATTATTATTGCAACATATCTGACACCAGGCTGCTCCAATCTCAGCATACATTTCTAAATCTAGTTCGTCAACCAAGTCATTCACAAGAAGGAGAACATAATAAACGTATCTAACACCAGGATGATCCGATCTCAGACTACATATCTACTTCAGATTCGATGACCACGTCATCAACAACGACATCATAAAGGAGATCAACGATTTCAATCTTCAACTGAAATATTATACAGATGGCTTTAGATGCAATACGGAATTTTTTCCGCAGTATGTAGGAATCTGTCGCGGTGAATTCTGAACACGTTCGACATCCCATAGAAGCATTCATGGCATTTATTAAAGTTCTTCTCAGATAATGTCAGAAAGACAGTAGTTATGGGAAGTGGAGGTGGAAGGTGATGGGGGAATAATGTGCGTGTTGGAGCTGGATACTGCAGCGGGATTATCGTTAGAGGAGGAAGCGGAGGATGGAGGTGTATCATTTGTGGCAAAGCTATGGTGAGGTAGAGGTAGATAATGGGTGGGTAAAAATCCATTTCTACGGAGGACAGAAGAAAAATTGCGATATTGACCAACAAAATCGGAAATATATGGTGACCATTTTGATTTACATTGAGGACATGTATCGAAGTCATGGTATTTGTGAGAATGATGAGAAACAGAGTAACAATTGTTACATATAATCAGACGAGAATGAAGCGTTGATTGTTGACAGTGTACGCAACGTTGCCGCATAAGGACAAGGCAAAGGTTGATAGTGTAATAGTCAAGCGATGACTCATAGGAACTTAAGCGGAGTTTAAGAAGCGGTAGGGATATTGTCTGCAGGCCTGTAGAAACAGGAATTTGTAGTTCGGCAAGTATAAACAATATGTGTTTACATACTGGATGGATATCAGGACACGAACAGATAATAGTTTTGCTAGAAGCAAGTATGGTGTAGACATTGCCGGAAGAACCGGAGACAAAAAGTGTGAAGGAGGGTGATGCTTTGGAGCGGTGTCGGAGAATATAAAAGGATTCTGAAACAGAACGGCGCAAACGCTTTTTGTCAACAAAGAGCCAAACTGTGCAGAAAAGGAGGTTTAGGAGAAAATGAGGGTATCGTATGTCGGCTGGCAAGATCAGAGAAAGTGTAAATGTAATCAATAATGAACAGCAAGTATAATAAGCAAGAAAGCACGTACTGGAGCCATTGCGTTTCGAAGAAGACATGGCCAAACGGAGAGAAAAGGGTAGGTTGGGGTAAAGAGAGAAGCTCTGAAACACAAAGTAGACGTAATGAAAGGAATCGGAAGAGTTCGTACTCGTAAGTGTTTGTTGTCCTGAAGTATCGGGTGTACATTGAGTGACAGTAAATATTTCGGGGGATAAAGGAAAACAAGATAAACAAAAATAAATGGATGAATGATGATCGGACGGTTATTTTCGAAACAGAAAAATGACCGACAAAGATACGGAGAATATAAAATATTGGCATACGTATGGAATTGAATATACCTGAATATAGATGTAACGATCAATAAAAGACAGTTATGTTTACATAGGAGAGGAACCTATCATGAGGCTCATCAAACCGACACTGAGGTCCAGCAGAACATAAACAGCAGGTGAAATACCTACGGTCAGGCCCAGTAGCAATAATAACCAAATTTTTGACAGGGGACGAGGCCGACGCAAATTTTAAAAACCTATTCTCAGGCTCTTGCCCACATCGCCATGGTGTTGGTTTCGATGACGACAGAGGGGAAAATTAGTGGCGCGACTACGGTATGGAACGACTGAAATTTTGACTGACGGGCGTCAGGTGAATCTGCGTTTTTGTGTGTGTGTACCATATTTTCCTGTAGGAATAGAGCTGAAAAACTCTGAATTTTTTGTTTGTTTGACGTCTTGATTCGATTTTTTTAGTAGGGTACTGTCGTACGCCTCTAAAAAGGTACTAAAATAAGGTTTATGTATTTGTTAAAAACTAAGATTCAGATTGTGAGCTAGCTCTGTCAACTACTCCGAGGAGCCGTTGAGAAAGCTTATAACAGTAAAGAGCCGTTGAATGGAAATTCAACGTACATTGCACATAGAGAATTTGGATATGTTCTTCATCCAGTCTTCAATATTGAAGACCGGCTTGCTTTTCAGATTTTCTTGAATCGTGGATAATTTCAATCGTGAGCGTTGGAATACCACACTCTTCTCCTTCTCGTAAAAGTTCGATTGGTGGCACAGAATTTTTGTTAGTCGTGTGCGACCAGTATTGCTTAGATAAGAAATTTTTAGTTGGTGTGATATGGTTTCAGATTTCGAATGTTCATGCGTTGAATTACTTGATTTCGTAAGAGAAAGGAAACTGTACCATTCGTGTGGATTTGCTGTATAGTGTAGGGGCCTTTGCTTCTTGCTTCAAAAGCTCCAGGGATTTGCTTTTCATTTTTCACCATAACTTGATCTCCTACACTGTAATCATGAAGCTTCCTGTGGCTGTTTTCTTTCATAGCATTCTTGTCGATTTGAGCTTGTCTTTTGTTTCTGACCATGGCCAAGTCAGTAATTACTGGAATCGGTAGGAACATATCTCTGTGGAATACAAGGGCTCCGGGTGTCATTCCAAACGTTTTGTTGATGGTTGATCTAACTGCAAACTGAGCCGATGCGAAGATGGTGTCAATAATATCAGTTGCTTCCTGGAGAGTTCGTGGAGGGTTGGTGTTGAGTTCTGTTCTCATTGCAGACTTCATCGTATCGTGGACGCGTTCAAGTACTGCATTGGATTGTGGGTTCCGGACTGAGCAGACCTTGGCTTTGATTCCTAGGTTGGCAAGATGGAGTTGGAAGTCGTTGCTCATGAAGTTGGTTCCTTGGTCGATAATACAATTTACTGGTTTTGGGTATCTGGAGAGCCAGCCATTGTCGAGGGCATGAACTGCCATGAGGCCGGTTGGGTTTACTTGTGGGGCTCGAATGATTTCAAGGAGGTTGGTGCACATGTCCATGATGGTAAAGCCATTGAAGGAGACCGTTCCATGGCCAGGGATCTTGATTTTCCAAGGGCCTACTCCATCGATTGCAATGGTGTCCCAAGGAACATACTGGTGTTCTTTGGTGGGGAGCTGTCCGTGGCTTTGGTGGCTATTCTTGTATCGTTGGCACGTGTCACACGTTTTGCAGAAGGCATTGATTTGGTCCTTCAGGTTTGGGGCATATACAAATTGGTTGATGGTTCAATACAATCGTTCTGCGCCGGCATGGCCAAGCACGTGGTGGTAGTATTTGATGGTGGCTTGCACTCTGTTTGGAGGGAGTACAATTTTCTGGCGACCGTTGGAGTCTACAACTTTCAAGTCGATGCCATTGAAGTTTTCAGTTGTATAACGAGGATTGGTAGAAATATCGGCATTGGCTGCTTGATCTTGGGCGAGTTGGTCGAAGGCTAAGGGGTACATGGGAATGTCTTCTGGGTAGTTAAGAAACAATTTGGAAAGAGCGAGAAGATCGGAGTCCGTTGAGTCAGTTGCAAGGTCCGAGTCATCCGTTGGATCGGGACCGAAGAACTCCTTCTTCTTCTCCAGAGTGTCTTGCTGAAGTGGGAGCCTTGAGAGGGCATCAGCAATGACATTGTCTTTGCCTTTGATATACTTGAATACTGGGGAAAATTCTTCAAGGAGCATGCGCCAAGTCATAATGCTGTGGCTGGTAAGATTTTGTCTGGTTAAGTTGATGTGGTCTGTCCATACGATGATTTCAGCACCCCAAAGAATGGTTCGAAATTCTTTGAAGACTTCGACAATACAGAGCATCTCTTTATCGACCGTTGGGTATTTGCGTTGAGCGGCGTTGAGTTTTCTTGAGAAGCAAAGGATGATTTTGCCGTTTTGGAGGATGACAGCGCCAAGCTGGTAATCAGAAGCATCAGTATAGACATGGAAGGGCTTGTTTGGATCAGGGAAGGCAAGGAGGATATCATTGGCAATAAGCGATTTGGCTTTGTTGAAAGCTTCAATGAGTTCTGGAGTTGGAGAGATTTTGCCTTTGGCTCGTCCAGAGAGGTCGGTAAGGGGTGCAAGGACTTCAGCTCGTTTGGGGTAGAAGTTTCGATAGAAGTTGATCATCCCAACAAAGGAACGAAGTTGGGTTGTTGTTGAGGGAAACGCAAGTTTCAGAATAGGAGAAATCTTGTTTGGATTGGGTCTAATTCCATCTCGAGAGATAATGTGGCCAAGCCAAGGAGCTTGGGATTGAAACCAGTGGCACTTGGAGGGCTTGACAGAGAAGTTGTGACACTTCAGTAAGGACAGAACAGAGGAGACTGATTTGCAATGGGAGTCAAGGGTGTCTGAGAAGATACCAATATCGTCGATGTATACTTCGATGTCCTTCAGGTGGGAGAGCATTTGTTCCATGCAGCCTTGGGCCCAACTTGGAGAGTTAAGGAAGCCCATTGGCAATCGGAGGAGTCTGAACTTTCCGAATGGAGTAACAAGGACACAAAGCCATGTGGAGGCTTCATCAAGTTTGAATGTGTGGAATTGCATGCTGACATCGATAAGGGTGACATATTTGAAGCCTCTTCTTCTGTGGAAGATGTCTTGGAGCTTTGGGAGCGGGTAGTGGAGTTTCTTGGTAACTTTGTTGAGTTCTCGGAAGTCACTGATGAGTCTACAGGAGCCATCTGGTTTGGGCACTACAAAGGTTGGCATTCCCCATTCAGTTGCATAGCACCGTTCAAGGATGCCAAGTTTCACTTGTCGGTCGATTTCTTTCTTCACTGCTTCTTGTTGGTGCAGCAGAATGGAATAGGGTTGTTTTACATGATATGGAGTTGCGCCTTGCTGGAGATCAATGTGGAACGTTTGATTAGGGAAAATGCCTAATTCTTTGTCATTCAAGCCTTCAAAAAGTTCTTCATTTTGGAGGAGTATTGGTAACAAGGCTTGTTTCTCTTGGTAGGAGAGATGGTTTTGGTCGGTGACAAGCTTGTGGAGGTCAGTTTTCTCATACTTGGTGGTTCCATCTACATAAGACTGTTGGATTGATTGGTTGGAGTAACTTTCTGCAACCGCGTGTGGTTCTGCGGACATGACTTTGTGGAGCAAGGACTTGTTGTCAAAGTAATTGCGAGGATGGAAGTCCATTGTCTTCTCATACCATTCTATGGTACAAGTCTCGAAGTCCATTTTCATTCCAAGATCTCTCATGGTTTTCCTTCCAATAAGGAGGTGATAGTTGATGTTCTGAGAGACTACAAAGCACTTAATTTGTAGGACTTTCATGGAGTATGATAGTTCTGGGAATATGGTGTTCTCCAAGGTTACGTAGTGGTTGCAAGTGGTTTTGCCGTTTGTTGTTTGCATTTGAATTGGTTGGTCTAGGAGGTTCTTCTTGATTCCAGAGGGAATTGCTGATTCCACTATGAGGTTGTCGGTTGATCCGGAATCGAAGAGGGTTTTCAAGTAGTACTTGCCAAGGGATCCGTTGATCGAGTTGCAGACACTTACTGTGGTTGGAGCAAGGTCGATGTCGACATTGTCCTTGCTAGGGGCAACATCTTGCTTGTTGTTGTCGGAATCGGTCTTTTCAGAGGGAAACCTTTGAAGATCTGTGTTGTAGTATTCTTCATCGATATCCATATCGACATGGAAGAGATCCGGCCAAGGAGTAGCAGGGATGGTAGTATCTTCTGGTTCATTGATGAAGACACACATGTGTTGCTCTGGTTCATGGAAGTTACTGCCGTGCGACGAAGAGGTAGTGGATCGGTTGCTGTTGTTGGAATTGCTGCTGCGATCATTCACGTGCGAGTCGTTGTTGTCCCTAGTGTTGTTATTAGACTGATTGGAGTTGCTGCCATACTTGTTGGTGTAGCATTGACCCCAAGTGTGATTGGCACCAGGGTGGATAGGACACGGTGAGTCATTTGAGATCCTAGTTGATCCTTTGTTGTTGTTGTTGCTTTGGTTGTTGCTGCGTTGGTTGGTTGTTGTTGTTGTGTTGGTTATTGTTATTGTTGTTGTTGTTTCGATTGTTTCGGTTGTTGCGATGATTGTTGCGATTGTTGTGATTGTTTCCATTTCGGTTGTTACGATTGTTGTTGGCATTGTTGTTGCTGTTGTTGTTGTTCTGAGACGAGTTATCTGATTTCTTGTTCTTTTTATTCTGTACAGATTGGAATCTTTCAAATCTTATCATCATTTCAGAGAGAGAATCTCTATGGGGCGAATGGTGTTGTTGATAGATGTCTTTCCAGTCCTCTGGCATCGATTCGAAGACTAGATTCTTAAAGTCACTTTGATTGATCTCTGCACCTTGTGGCGGGTGTCCCGGTAGTAATGGGAGAATAACATGGTTGTGGAAGTTGACTTGTGCTACAAATTGGTGTACAGTCATGGAGGTTGTCTTCTTAATGTTGGTGAGGAATCTTTTGTGATTCTGATAGGCATCAAGGTTGCTGTTGAACTTGAAGCTGATGAATGCTTCCACTGTCGTCTGGAAATTGTCCACAGTTCTCTGTGGGACATTGGCTGATACATAGCTGTTCCACCAGCTACAGTCGGTGTAGTCTCTGAGGAGGTCTACAAACTTGTCATAGATTCTTGGTCCTGTGGTTAGGTTGAGGGTCTTCTTAGATCTAATGAACTCATTGATGGTGAAAAGAATTTGTAATTTGGTTGATCCTGCAGTAATCAAAGGGATTTTGATCTTGGTAACTTCTTGGGAGCCGTTGACTTCTTGGGTATTCTTGTACTCAATTTTGTCAATAGTCTCTTGATCAAAGTCATACTTGAAGGGAATGACTGAGTAAGACATACTGGTCGATTTCTTATTGTTACTGGACAATCTTCGGATCGGTTGTTAGATGTGTAGTAGTGGTAATTTTTATTCGTGTAGTAGTTGAAGTAGTCTTTACCGGTAGAAAAGGGTCGAAGCGGTTATTCGACTGTTTAAACAGTGTCGTACGCCTCTAAAAAGGTACTAAAATAAGGTTTATGTATTTGTTAAAAACTAAGATTCAGATTGTGAGCTAGCTCTGTCAACTACTCCGAGGAGCCGTTGAGAAAGCTTATAACAGTAAAGAGCCGTTGAATGGAAATTCAACGTACATTGCACATAGAGAATTTGGATATGTTCTTCATCCAGTCTTCAATATTGAAGACCGGCTTGCTTTTCAGATTTTCTTGAATCGTGGGTAATTTCAATCGTGAGCGTTGGAATACCACAGGTACGTAGTCTGTGAAAAAGCTGACCCGATTGATTCGATCTCAATCACGATTCGATCTTGCGCAGAACGTGTCACTTCTTTTCGTTCCGCGATCTTCCGTGTCAGATGCTTTCTCAAAATTTCTCATGAAAAAAATGTTCCTCTTCGTTCATCGTTGCACAAAATACAGTACCGTACGTAATCATTACCAACACCAACACACTACACACACCACAGATACTTGCACATCCTGCTGACAGTTCAATCATGCCGAGCACTGCCAAAATCACCACCAAAACGTCGTCATCGTCGCGATGGACGCTCCGCGGACGCAACTTTGTTGTGACGGGAGGAACGAAAGGAATCGGCAAAGCCGTGGTCAAATCACTGCTGAACAACGGGGCGAGTGGCGTGCTCTTTTGCTCCCTATCGCCATGTGATTTCGACGCATACATTGCTTCGCTGGAAATCGACGGGTCGAACGAGGACGAGGGCGGCAATAAATCCATCATCCGCCACGTGATTTGCGATGTTTCCACGGAAGAGGGGCGCAAACGACTCGTGGATGCCGCCAAATCAACCTTTGGAAACGACGACGACGACGACGACGACGACAACGACGACAACTCCCGTTGCGTTCACGGCCTGATCAACAACGTGGGGATCAATATCCGGCAGCCGATCCTGGAACAGACGCCCGAGCAGTACCACGCCATGTTTCGCACGAACGTCGATGCGGCCTACTTTTTGTCGCGCATGTTTTCGGACCTCTTTGCGAACGGAAGCACGATCGTCAACGTCTCTTCGGCGGCGGGGGTCCAATCAAGCGGAACAGGTGCCGCCTACGGAATGACCAAGGCGGCCATCAATCAGTTTACCCGCATACTGGCCTGTGAATGGGCGAGTCGAAACATTCGTGTCAATGCCGTTACGCCATGGATGACGGTGAGTTGAGTCTAATCTAATCGACTTCGGTTCCGTTCAGGCGAGATGTTTGTAAAACCGAACGAAACGGATTCCGTTCGGAGAAAACTAGATATCTTCACTGGATCAATGCTTTCTGTCGAATCTTGGACCTCACATCTTGGATTTTATCTGCGCCCCTCTACGAACTTTTTCGAATTTGGATTCGTTACCAAAAAATAATCATCTTTTCTCTCACAAACACGTTGATAATCAATCAGATGACACCCATGCTCAAAGAGGCCGTCGCAAAGAACCCATCCCAGTTAGACAAGGTGGAAGCGTGGACACCCATGGGTCGACTGGCGAGCGCAGAAGAGGTTGCAGATCCGGTAGTTTTCTTGTGTTTGCCGGCATCGAGTTATATCACGGGGCAGGTTCTTGGAGTGGATGGTGGGTTGACAGCACAGGGGTTCAACGGGCCGACCTGCGAGTCATAGAAGTCAAATAATAATGGCAACAATAGTTTCGTAAATTTAGGGCTTTCAGTCATGATATTGAACTCTAGTTTATCTGCATTCATGTGTAACAATTAGTCTCAGTTCACTTCGTTTCGTTTCCGGCTCGCTGCGAGAGGGTCTTGCACCGACGGATCTGGAAAGGTGAAATCGGAACAATCGATAACTCCTGTTTTCTTATCGGTGCTACAAGAGGAGCATGCCAGATCAAACAGCTCGTGAATGGTCTTCAGCATGGACGATCGGCGTTCGGGCTCGGTTCCCCAAATCAAGTCCAGGGCATTCCACGCCGGTGTTGCGTGCAACAGAAGATATTCGTTGCCGGGATTTTGAGCGTAGGAATACGCCCCGAGGGTCGCACTGCACGACAACCGGCAGGCGATCAACAGTGGCAGGTGCTGCCGTTCCTCGGGAGTGATCGGCCGAACCGAGTTGTACCCACGCAACACGGCAGCGGCGGCAGCCAGCGAGCGTTTGTGTTTCCCAAAGGCGTTCAGCATGGAATAGGCCATGGCTACCGACAAATCCAAAATCGTCCAGCTGTCGCATCGTACACGTAGTGAGGAGTTTGCAAGACAAAGGAACAAAACCATGAGTCGAAAGGAATCAATCCATTGTTTTATGTGTTGAAGAATAGTACCGCAAACAAAACAAAACGATCAAAAACTGTTTGAACGCCGTCGTCATGGCGTTATCCACCTATCGATCTTATTGCATATCGAGGATGGCCATGATAGCGTTGACGATCCGGGGCTTTAATCCGTGGTTTGCTGTAGCTCTAAGTTTTGAAGAATCAACCATGGTTGGAAAGAAAAGGATGCCTCCGACAACGTTTTTGTCAATCGGTCGACATCCACATCATCCGGAAACCACAAAATAAATTGCGGAATCGAGAAAGATTCTCTAGTTAACACGAGCTCGGTAGTATCGAGAACACAACGAAAATAGTTGGTTCACAACTTTCTTCTTACCTTTCTACGGAGTCGCCAAAATCGATCACACCCGAGACACAGAAGTCGTCACCCAACAAAAAGTTGGCATCGTTGAAATCTGCATGAATCAGCGCCTTGGCGAAGGACTGTTCCGCGACTCCGCTGTCGATGAGATCGGTCTGGAACGTTTCGATCACGCTTTCGACAATAGATCGCCTTCGATCGTCGGTGACGTACTTGACAAAGTCTCGTAGATCCGTCGTGTTCTTGCCGTCCCACTGATGGTATCGCTTTGCCGCAGCCAGTTTGTCGGTATCCGGCAACGAAGAGAGGGCGACGCTCAGATTTCCAAGGAACCGACCAGCATCCGCTAGGCACTCGATTGGAAGCATGTGGTAGTCACTCATGGGTCTGCCGTTCACCCACCCCAACAGACGCAGCACCAACGGAGTAGGTGAATCCTCTTTCGAATGGACCGGGAGCGAAACAACCGCGACAGGTGTAGACGAGGGTGTACTCGGTGCGGTAGGTTTCTGAGGTTTGTTGGTCGAGATTCCACACTCATTTAGGTGTGTCATGATGGCGTTCTGCAAATGAATGGCCGACTTTTGGTAGCCGCTGTCTTCCTTGTCATTATCCAGGTATTGAATCAAATCCCTCGACTCGACTCCGTTGTGAACCTTCGCCAGGTAATCGGTGCCGTCTACGGTTATCCAAAAGTTGCGATCGTCGTAGCTATCCAACTCTTTCTTGAGCTTGATCTCAACGTCCTTTCCGTCGTAGAAGTACGTGCGGACCGCGCCGATTACTTGATCGGCAGTGGGGTCGGGTTTCAGCTTTTTGCGTAGGATTTCCTCCTCGCCGCTGTTGCTGTTGTCAGCCTCGGTGTTAGACATGTTGGCTGTGGTTTAGTCTGCAATGCAATGTTGTGTGAACAGGTGGATGTGGAATGTTGTATTATGGACGCAGACAAACCATTGTGGCATCACTGCTCAGCATCGTGTGATGTTTCAGTCATCTTTACCTCTCACCGTAGGGAATGCCGTAAGGTGTTCGGTACGATATGTTTCCACTTGCTGGCAAGATTTTTTTTGTGTCATCTTCCCCAACCATTCGAAAATGATTTAGGAATTTCGCGACAATGATACAGTACCGTACTCGTACTCGTACGTACGAACTGGTACATACTTCATGTACAGGGCATCACGCGGTGTTCCTCGCGATCCATTTCTGTACCGGTACGAACTCGTACCACCGGTAAGATTGTTATAAAAGATAGCTGTTGTAGAAACGGATGGTCAGGAACATGACTTTTGTGTTGACACTTTTCATTTTGGAAGGGATCATCTCTTTCCTCTCTCTCGATCGCTCAGGATTCCATTGTACGACCATAGTACCGTACCGTACTACTCGTACTTTCTCGGTATGACACGGTACCTAACAAAATCTCAAGTTGGAATAGCATGAAAATTTGGAACTCCAACCAAAGTGATCACATATTATCTATTGGTATATTTGAATCGTTGAGTGGTCAAGGACAAGAATCATTTGTCTATAAGCGAATGAATCTCACGGTAAGGGAAAGAGCCGTAGGTACACCAACGACGCAGAGCAATATATATATCGAGGATGTGCGTTCCAAACTACTAACCGCATGCGACCGGAGCCGTTGTATATGGAGCCATTGTCATTAGCCACAAAGTGCCGAAACGCTGTGGCAAAGAAGACTCGAGATTTCCCTATGGACAGCATTTTCACATAGGAGCCAGGTTAAATCTGTCGCCTTACCCGGAACATGCAATGCCGGTGCGTCTCGGCACGAAACGTATCATTCACTTGTCAAATACTGTATAGTACAACCGACTTCGGTACTTGATTCCGAACGTTCGATTGGCGAACGAGTCGATTGATTCGCGCCTAGCAACAGGGTCGAATGGGCACACACGAAAATCTGATTCTCGATTGCGAGTGACCCGTGCTTCGGTTCGTCGACACCCGTTGCGCCACCAAAAGGATTGCAGGAGTATACACTCGGTGTCGTTTGCAGAAATAGATCCGTCCGTACTGGTGGATGTCAACGAAATGCTATCTGTCATATATCAATCATGGGGAGGGAAGTCGTTTGGTGTCCTATCTGCGCTCGGCCAATTCGGTCGAAACAAAATTGTCCCGCGAGACAACGAAAGTCTCGACTATCAAACGAAGAACCGGCGGACCGAGTTTGATTGAAGGGGTCAAATGAATTTGTGACGACGGCACAACAAGAAGATCTGGTGATCGAAATCGAAATGAATTGAGTTCATCGGCAAGATGAAGAAATAGGATTGCTTCCGTTGTGTGCATATGTGTGTGTGTGTGTGTGTGTGTGTGTGTGGTGCCATTCAATACAGCATGATATCCCTAGTCCTACGACTAGTAGTCCTACTAGTAGTACACTACTACGACTACTAGTACTACTACTCTAGTACTAAAAAATGGTTTTCAACATGAATCCGCCTGCGCTGCTGGCTGCATTGGAACAAGAATAGTAGTAGTAGTACTAGGTTTCTATTGTTCTTCAGCAAGAATAAAGGGATAACTCTCTACAGGTACCATGCAGTACTAGTACTCCATACTGTGACCTATCTCAAACACTCTATGTTGATTATAATACTTTAGTAGCTACAGACGCTAGTAGTATTGCAATATTCAGATTCTAGTACATTAGATGAGGACAACAAGAAGAAGTGATGGTGCAAGAAAGATTTTCGTCTACCGTACCGTACTACGGTAGCAGAAATACGGTAGTTTTGAAACTCAGTCAATCAAAAAACGGATGACGGAAGGTCGCTTGGGAAACCGACGCGTGGTATTCTTTCCTTGCGCCACGCGTAGATTTCGGTACAACGTTTGGGCGCGATACAGTACGAACTACTCCTACTTGTAGCTAGCATTTTGGGGTGAACAGAGAACCGGTATCGGTAGGAGCTTCCATCGAAATCTAAATCTAAAATAAATTATGGCATTCAGCAAATCCTTGTTCACCAATAGATTATTTCTTTGTACGACTTGTGTGTGCGAAACAAGGGCACTACATTGGATTTCAATGAATCGGCGCCCAGTCTCATTGACAACACACGACAAAGGCAACTCGATAGAAATACAACGACAGTAGAATAGAGATAGAGAACGAACGCACGGAGAAAACCAATCGAAACCACCGAATTAACATGAAAACGATATCGTTTGTCCTGTTTGCGCCCTTGTTGGCTGTCGCGGAGTCCTCCTCCTCGCTTTTCGGATTTCGACGCCACGGGAACGCCTTTGGCGCATCATCGACAAAACAACAAATCGTCGACAAGACTCTTGGAAAACAAGATGCCCGGTCTCGACTTTGCGATGTGATCGGGCTGAGGGGCGGAGGAGATGGTTCCATCTCGGGTCCTTGCATCGGAATCGATCTCGGAACAACCTACTCGTGCGTCGGTGTTTGGAGAAACGACCGCGTCGATATTTGCGCAAACGAACAGGGAAACCGCATCACCCCTTCCTACGTGGCATTCCCAAAGGATGCTTCTACGGCCGGAGGACGCTTGGTAGGAGATGCCGCCAAAAATCAGGCCTCGCAAAACCCCACGGGGACCTTTTTCGATGTCAAACGATTGATCGGACGAAATTTCGACGATTCGACGGTGCAAAAAGACAAGCAACTGTTCCCCTTTGAGATTGCCAAGGACAAGCACGGGAAACCAATCGTGCGTCTGCCAAAAGAAATCGGAAAGAACTTCCCAAAGTCGGACTTTACGCCGGAAGAAATCAGCGGTATGATACTGCGAAAAATGAAAGAGACCGCCGAAGCCTATCTCGGTACCGAAGTCAAGCACGCCGTTGTGACCGTCCCCGCATACTTCAACGACGCCCAGCGACAGGC
>JAYLWI010000018.1:0-50000 GCA_037355745.1 Pseudo-nitzschia multiseries | reverse complement strand
ACAAAGAAGAAAAGACGAAAACAAGCACATAACTTCACAGTACCCGACAGGAACAAACCATCATGAACAGCAATATACCTCCCATGGATTTGGATGATCAGGAAATCAATGACAATGCCAATACAACTGTGGGTACAGAGAAGACACTAGAAGGAAAAACAGAGTCAAAAACAATTTCTGTCGTGCTAGAAGCAGCAATCGATACAGCACCCGACAGGAACAACCCTATCATGAACAGCAATTTATCGCCCGCCAACGCAGCAAGCGATACAGCACCCGACAGGAAAAATCCCATCATGAACAGCAATTTATCGAACACCAACAATCCTGCTTTGACGACACTAACTCCCATGGATTTAGAGGGTAAAGAAAGTAATGACAATGCCAATATAACTGTGGGTACGGAGAAGACACTTGAAAGAAAAATGGAGTCAAAAACAATTTCTGTCATGGTAGAAACAGCAATCGATGACAATGGTAATGCCAATGTGAATGTCGGCATTGTTAAGGAAACAAATTTAGAAAATATTGGACAGGACACGGTGAATTACAAAACGGTTGCAGGGACAGAGATGACAACAATTTCTGGTAATGACGCAACAGCAACAACAACAGAAATTGATGTGACGACAAATGAGACAACTTCACCGGACGATCATCAGATTGTTAAAAGGATGTCAGATAATCAAGAGACAAAGAATAAAGGAAAGCCAATCGGTTCAAAGAAAAAAAATGATCCTCTATCAAAATACAACAAACCCAATCTAGTGGAAATTAGAAAACTATCTAAAGAAAAAGCAATCGACATGATGTCTGGATTATGCAGTTATATCTTTCATGATAATGACAAGGAAATACCATATGCGATGCCAACTTCGGTGATGGGTTTCATATGTAAATGTGGGCAAGTTATGGGCCATGCAAAAAAAGCAAGTAAACACTTACAAAACTGCCAATCCATGGAAGACACTGTCCCAAAATGCATACCAGATGAAATGAATTATAGAGCTGAATCTCGATATGCATGGTATCAGAACAAGCTTCAGTTGAAATTGAGTCTTAAACAAAAAACATTTGCCTGTATCTGTGGTGAGATGCATGGAATAACAGCTTTTTCCACTCATGCTAATGCCTGTCAATTTGCTGCAGAGTGCGTCAAGGAATTTGAATTGAGGAATGCTACTCCTCAACCATTGAAATCTATGACAAATGGATCTTTTTCTAATGATGTTTTGCTTGAAATTTCTCAACCCAATCATTCAATATCTTACAAACGCATGAAATGTGAAGAAATGAAAGATCACCCATTTGTTACTATGACGTTTGAACAAGCTGCGTTTTATGTGCCAAAACTTGAAGATCCATTGTTTGCTACACAATTGCAAATTGTTGATAGCATCCAAGCCAAAATTATGAAACATTGGGATTTTTTCAAGTCAGTTGTTTCTAAGGCAAGGAAAGCAGATCATTCCGCACAACCAATACAAGCATTCAGATATGAAATGCATCTGTCTTTCAGTCCAACGCACCTAGCACTTAAACCGGCATGGAAAAAGTTTTGTGATAAAACTGGTTTTGAGATGCGTCATATGGTTTCTTTGTTAAAATTTATTGAAGAAACCACTATGAATATGTGTTTACCACGAACAATTCCAAAAGAAGAAATTCAATATTGGAAGGTTGCTACACCTAGCCTAATAATCACTGAAGTACGTGGTGATCAGGCCATGCACTTAGATTTGATGGGACATCGTTTTGAAAAACAATTTGGAATGCTGCTTACAGGAGGGCAGAGTACAACAAAAGTGGTTGAACCAAGTCAAAAAGAAAAGGTTGGTTATAGAACAGCGATTGATCTCATTCAGAAAGGTTTATCATCTGTTCGGGCTTTGAATTGGATAAATATTCCAGAATCATTTTTTCAGAAAATCAAAAATATGGGAGAAACGGAAGAAGCCTTGGATGAATATTTTCAAACAGCATTTGGTGATTTATTCAGGATTATTCATGGTGAACGTCATGTCCAATGCGACAAAAATAAATCGATTACACCCAATCTGCTCGAAAATTTTGAATTCAAAGCAGCCAGACTCGTACGGTGTCCTTTGCTGTCTTTTTCTGAAATTCCAGGAGGAGTAATCCACGCTGGTAGTGGTTCATCCATAAACACGATCCGTATTTTGCTATTTTGGACTGCATATAACAAGACAAAAACAAAACAGTATGATGCTGGTTTACAGGTTACACTTCTGCAGAATATGGTTATGATTGCAGAGTCTGTTTGGAAACATATTGATGATTTGGACAAAGAATATATGATTCATCTACTCTACTATGCATATTACGTTTCAGCAGAAGCTTACAAGCCTACAGCCTCTGGAATGTTTGCAAGTCAAGGCAATTTTTCTGAAGTGCACACACTTGTTTCAAAATTTCACATTATATGTGAATGTGAATCAGATGCAGAGAAGAATCAAAAAATGACTGAATTGCTTTCCACCTATACTAAACGTTTGTTCAAGGTTCAATATCACCGTGAAGCAAAAAAACATAAAAGAAACTATAAGGAAAATTAAGTTCTTTTCCCCACGACCCCCTTTTTGGGGGGTCTAATACGTGCAAAAGACAGATTACATTAAAAAAATTAAAATTTGTTTGTTAGATGTTAATTTCTCATTCCCTCTATGCTTTGAATTTATTTTGTGCGCGAGACATGCTCACACATACATCACATGCACATACATGACACGTGCCCCACTGCATGGTATAATTGGAAGACACATGTTGAATAGTTTTTAGAGTACTTTTCACATCATAGTATCTTCAATTCGTTCATCTTAATCAATTCCATTACTATGAAGTCCCAGGTTTGTGAAAAAATCTTTATTTTATTATCTATGATTAATCCAATTGACCTATTGCAAATTCCTAAGGCAATCTTGTTTCATTGTTTTTAATCTATCACAACAGTGTCAAGTCCCAGGTTCTCAAAATCGTTTGACAGGATAACGTAGAATTAGCAGGCAAACAATCAATTTGGAATTACTTCACACACTACTGTGTGGTTTTTGAAGGTATTTTGGTCCGTGCATTACCACTGCAATTTTTGCACACTTTTTTCACGATGAAAAACCCATCCTAATCACGATAAAATAAACACTTCAAATACAGCAGCATCTAATCAATCATTCTTTTCAATATGGCGCCAACGAGAAAGGCTGTAAACTCCATTGATGACTCTAAGAAAAAGACTACCACTGTCACCAGAAAACCTCCATCTCCAGTTAAAAAAGAGAAAATCATTAAACCTAGAAAGTTGAGCAGCCCACGAAAGTATCAGCAGAATGTGGTAGAAGTTTTCAAATTTTGCACGGATGATAGAATGATGGGTGCACAGCTTCTTAATGTTATGGGTGAAGCTGGTTTTGCGTTTCCTGTGTTGAAAGCAATCAGAGAAGGTAATTTGAACAAGTATCCTGAGCTAGGTCCTGATCATTTTGATGTGAGATGCACGGAAACTCTTATTCTGAGGGAATCACATGACACTAACAAAGCTCTAAAAGACACACCCACCAGCAAATATGGACATGTTGCTTTTGTTGCCTTCCCTAATCCTGACAGATACCCTACCATTGAAACAGAGACTATGGAAGAATTCAGAGATTTGATCGTCAAGATTTTTTGTAGTGAAGAACAGAAAGATGCCGAAAAAACATTTCTTCCATTTTCTCCAACTCATATCAAAATCCCAAACAATGCTCCTCCTAATAGTTCCATTGACAAAATATTCAAGGATGATAGTACACATGCAATCTTTGAAACCTATCATTGTCCAGAAGAGGTGACGACTCCGGAAGAGAAATATTCATACATCCGTGAGAATGATTTGTGGGACATCTTCACACGCAAAAACAATGGTGAATACAGCTACTATGCAACACGCTTTGTTGGCTTTCCTGTAGGACAGAACTATCAGGATTGAAGTATCATCTCCAGATTAACAGAAATCATGTTAATTACAAAGGGTCAATGCCACCTTATCAGAAGATTATCAGATTTAACCAAAAAGAATTATCGCATCAAAAACAATTGACATAATCGCATACCATCCCAAAAGCAATTATATAACAAATACAAAAAAAACATATTATTCATCATCTTTTTCTCAACTGTCATAAATTGAAAAATCTAAATCAAGCAAAGCATAACATTTGTGTACAAAAACAAAACATAATAAGTCTATTTCCGTACCAAAATTATAGAGATTTGAAGACAGTGCAAATCTTGTCAATCCCGGACCAAAATATAACTCAGTCATCAATCCAAAAACTCAACAGATTTGAAGACAGTGCAAATCCTGCCCATCCCCGATCAAAATATAAGTCAGTCATCAATAAAAAAACTCACCAGATTTGAAGACAGTGCAAATCTTTCCAATCCACGACCAAAATATAACTCAATCATAAACCCAAAAACTCACTAGATTTGAAGATAGTGCAAATTTTGCCCATCCCCGACCAAAATATAACTCAGTCATCAATCCAAAAATTCACCAGATTTGAAGACAGTGCAAATCCTGCCCATCCCCGACCAAAATAGAATTCAATCGTCAACCAAAAACTCACCAGATTTGAAGACAGTGCAAATCCTGCCCATCCCCGACCAAACTAGAACTCAGTCATCAATCCAAAAATTCACCAGATTTGAACACAGTGCAAATCTTTTCAGTCCCTAACCAAAATATAATTCAATCATCAACCGCAAAACCACACCAGATTTGAACACTGTGCAAATCTTGTCAATCCCCGACCAAAATTTAACTAAATCATCAACCCAAAAACACACCAGATTTGAAGACAGTGCAAATCCTGCCCATCCCCGACCAAAATATAACTCAGTCATCAATTCAAAAATTCACCTGATTTGAAGTCAGTGCAAATCCTACCCATCCACGACCAAAATATAACTCAGTCGTCAATCCAAAAACTCACCAGATTTGAACACAGTGCATATATTTCCATCCCCGACCAAAATATAATATAACTCAGTCATCAACCCAAAAACTCAACAGATTTGAAGACAGTGCAAATCTTTCCTTGAAGACAGTTCAAATCTTTCCAGTCCCTACCAATCGTCGACCTAACATTAACTCAGTTGACTATCAAAATATTGACCAGATTTGGCCCAAATTTATGTTTCAGGTACGTTAGGCAAGCAAATTGGAAATGTTTTCAACTATTTCAAATCTACATGGCTCTGAATATCCAGTTTTTTACCTAATATTATTGATCATTTTCACTACAATATTTTGAAACAGGTTGATAATGCTTGTGACAACTCATGCCATTCAAAAAGCCTATGAAGAGGCATTTAAAGCAAAAAATAAATTGATTACTTTTTCTCAGGGAAAGTTCAAAGCAAAAGTTTGCTGTATCTGTGACAGATTCATAAGAACAGGTGATGGAAAAAAAACTTGACTTTAGTTCTCTAGCACATCCATATGTTAGAGATTATTTTCACAAGAAGAAAATCAAGTGGGACAATATGCCGTTTAAATTTGCTTCTGTGTCAGTTAGGAACCAAGTTCTGAAGCAATACACACAGAAATGCATTGCATGGGACTAGAAGAATCAACAATGAAAAGAATTGCATTCAATGATTTCATTTTGTCACCAAAGACATATGCGATCAAGCCTTCTAGTGATAGAGAAGCTATCTCCCAATTTGGGTGCTGCAGCCAATGCTATAATGGTATTGAGAGCATGAAAAAGAACAATAATAAACAAGCCAAGCTTCCAAAATATGCTATAGCAAATGGACTCTTGCATGGATATCCTCCTAACGAACTATTAGATTTGACAGCAACAGAACTTGCCATTATCTCAGATGTGAGAATCAGCCAACACATATTTCATTTCCATGCTGGACAGCATCAAATGATTAAAGGGTATCACTTTTTGAGAAGAAACAATTTGGAATATACAAGTGGCGTTATCAACTATCTGGAATCAATTGGGAAGAATCAAATCCAAGTGATCCTAACAGGATCATTCACTAACCAACAAAAACTGGCAGTAAAAAAGAAAATGGAGTTCAGAATACAAAAAGTGAAAAAAGCCTTGCATTGGATGAAACAAAATATGGGTTACCTTGAGGATGAAAACATAAATGATACTCATATCATTTTACCTCTTTTTGTTGACAAGACCAATCAAATACCATCTTCGAACTCAAACATTGAACAACAATTTGAAATGCATGTCATCTTTCCTGATGAGAATCTACCCAGCACAACCAATGGAGGATTTGACACAGATAAACATTTCAAGGACCACTGTATAGAAGATCTCATTGACAAGAATGCCACCATGATCTGTAGAACATCCAACAACATACTGAAAGATTATGAAGGAAACAATTTCTTGCGTTCTTTCCCACTTCAATTTCCATATGGCATTGGATCTGTTGATGTGGATGGAGAAGAGAGAATGAGTCCTGATTATCTGAAATATTTATCAGAGTTATCATCACCATGCTTTCATCAGGGTGAATTTGTAGCAGTTATGTACAATTTTGTACAAAGAGTCAAAATGGTGAAACATTCCTATTTAAAAACAACAAAAAACCTGAGGTGCAACTTTTCACAGCTTGACCCAGTTCAACTCAAACAAGCATCAATCAATTTTCTAGATGGAAATGTTCTGCCAGAAACAAATGAAGACTTTTTTCTTTCTAAAATAAGGGGAGTAACAAGTTCAATGGGAAATACAAATGCAGCTTCTGATATTGCTAGAAAGAAAATGTTTCAACTGATGGCACATTATGGATTGCCTTGCATTCTATTCACCATCACTCCAAATGATTCAATCAATTTTAGGATTAGAGTGATGTCAAAATCCAAGGATGAAGAAGTTACTTCTGAGGATTTCCCAGATCTTTTTAAGCGAGAACAACCACCCATTGATGATTGTGATCTTTTTCAGTTTGTGACAGAGTGCTCATCGATAAGAACAACATATCCAGGTATTTGTGCTATTGAATTTGAAAATATTTTGGAAATAACCATCAAGTTCATATTGGGATGGGATAACAAGGAAGGTAACATCAAAGATATGGGTTTATTTGGAGATTTAGAAGCATATAGTGTTGCAGTTGAAGAACAAGGACGTGGCACTCTGCATGCACATTTTGTTTTGTGGATAAATAAATGGAATGACCTGCTACAAGATTTGCATACGGAGGACAAGCAAGATGGGGCAATAGAGACCATGAAACAGTATGCACAAAACATACTGACAACAAAATTGTTTCAGAACTTTGATTCTATTCAGTGCAGGAATCCTGAGTGTTTAAGTTTGGTTTCAGAATCTTTTGAAAAATGCACAGAACAGGATTTAAGGAGATTGAGACTTAAACATGGTCACACATCACTGGGTGACAAAGCAATTTTCAAATGCAGAGCCTGCTCTAAACTTTACACAAGTGAAGATATGGCGCGTGAAAGTTTAGATTTCCTCAAAAGTATACCAACATCAAATGAAACTGGAGAACAATATTTCATGTATCACAAGTTTTGGAATGGTGTGACTAAGCAATCAAAATGTCAGGTGACAATGGAAATGGCATTGCATAAAGAAACTGCTGCCCAAATTAAAAGTGGTCGTTTCCCGCGCCTTGGATCAATGAAATACCAAAAAAACCTTCACATTGTTAATTTGTTACGCAATTTGCATGCCTCAACACATGCAAGCTCATGTCACAAAAAGGACAAAAATGGTGAATGTAGGTTCAAGCTCCCGCTTCCTGCTTGTGATGAAACAAAGATACATTTTGAAGATGAAGAATTGACATCATTTGATTGGACAGGCAAATGCAACAAGAAACAATTGTTTGTCTGGGAACATGAGAGAACACATCAGGATTGTTTTGCCAATTCAAACAATAGTATTGTAAGTTCTATTTTTCAATGCAACAACAATGTTATTTGGGGGGTAGATGGTGCAGGGATTTATTACCTGACATGTTATGCCTCAAAAAGTACACAAAAGGATGATAAAGAAAAGATCAGTGCAGTTGCAGAAAAAGTAATCAAACAACTTGGTGAACAACAGAGACAAGAAAATGAAAATGTCACAATGAATGATGAAGAACATGATGAACCAAACACAGTAAACCACAGAAATGACTCTACAGCACAACTAAACGAAACAAATGAAGAAGATGATCTGATGAGAGAAAAGGTTGGAATAAGAGCTATTCTAAATGCATTGTTCAAAGTGACACAAGATAACATCACTTCAGCACCAATGGCTGCCTACCTGACAAGAAACCATACAAGATTTAGGTTCTCAGAAGAGTTTTCAACATTGGTGTTGAGCAATTATATTGAGAATGATCATGTTGTTGATGGTGTTCTAAAACTGAAAGAAGGCAATGAAAGTGACAATGAGGAAGACTTGCCAGTTTATCTATCAAAAGTTGCAAATTATATTTGCAGACCAACAGAACTAGAGGGTGTGTGTCTTTATGATTTTGCATCAAAGTATTATACAAAAATGAGAAGAAGTAAGACATCACTGGACTTTACGGATAACCATCCCTCCAAAAACCATTCATTTTGTGATGAATACAAAAAACCTAAACTTCCAGGTATCTGTCACTATGATTTGAAATCGACGTCAAACTTTAGGAACAAACAAATTGGGAATTTTGTCCCACAGCATGAAAATGAAGAACACCAGGAAATTGCTTTAGCAATGGAAGATTATGCTAAAAGAGCAAGTGTGTTATTTTCACCATTCAGAAAGCTTTCTGACCTCCAATTGAATTCCAAATATCTTCCCTATTTTCAATCTTTTTTAGCAAATGGTTTGCTAAAACAAGAGCATCAGAATATTTTGAAGAATATTCAAAGGACACATAACAGCTTGATGGGTGGACGTGCAAAAGATGCACTAGAGAGAGTGACCTTACCACCAGATACTAGGTGGACACATGATGAATCAAATGCAGAAGACAACAACAGAAATAATATCAACATCTTGGATGAATTGGATCTTTTTGGGAACACAGTTTTAGGATTGGATGATGACAACTGTTTTAGAACGAGTCATAATCTATTTTCCTTCAACACATCAATCATTACTAAGGCAGGAAGCAATCATTGTGGACACAATTTGATTAAGGCACCAAATATTGACCAAACAAAAACAATATTTTGTTCAGCTTCTAGGGTATCATTAATGGAAGATGGTGAAGATACAGATATGGGCAGGGATTGGCATGAGCTTGACATCACAAACATGATTAAAGTGATGGTAACACACCATACTGTTGTTACAAATGAAGAGATCACAAACTTATCTGCCACGGGTACTTGTGAAAACATGATTGCATATGGTAAAGAGATATTCAATGGTGACAAACATCAAATGATAGCATTTGTATACATTGTCTCTGGATTTGTACTGAGAGTTTATGAAAAACAAAAGAAAAATGGAATGAAAAAAACAAGAAACACAAGGAGAAGATTATCTGGTGAATTGGGAAGACTTGCACCATTCAATGAATTTGGTGAGGAGGAAGAGAACGATGATTTTGACTCATCTATTTCAAGGCGTGACAAGATCAACTTCAGTACAACAGTTCAGATGTTGCAAGAAATGCATGAACATAGACAACAATCCATAGCATTTCTATCGGGTGCAGGTGGTACAGGGAAAAGTCGCGTGATCAGAGCAATTCTGTCTTATTGCAAGGAATTCTGTGAAAATTTGAACATCAAGTTTACAAGGCAAACAATTGTTGTTACAGCTTTAACTGGATGTGCAGCAGTGTCAATTCATGGTAGCACTCTCCATAGTGCTTGCCACATTCCAGTGAAAGAGAACGATTCATACCTTGAAAAATTAAGTGAATTCAAAGAAGATTGGGTTGACACAGAAATGATCATTATTGATGAAATATCCTTTGCAAATTATTCATTGTTAAACAGGCTGCATAAAACATTGAATGAATTGAAAGATGCTCCAAGAACAAATACATTGTACGGTGGTATCAATGTACTCTTTGCTGGAGATTTCAATCAGCTACCACCCATAAATGGAACCAAAATATATGATGAGCAATATACAACAATGTTCAGGGATGCTGTCAATGTGATGCTGGAATTAAAAACAAACCACAGGTTTCAGGAAGATGCATCGTATGGAAAATTGTTAGAAAGAATTTTTAAAATTGGGCTTAGTGAAGAAGATGCTAAGCTTATCAACTCAAGGAAAGTGATTGAGAGTGATTCTTTACCAATGGCAATTTCTTATGCTGTACCAACAAACAAAGACAGGTGTGCAATCAATGATGCAATTTTTGCCCTTCATTTACAACAAACCCATTCCAAGAACATTGAAGACCCTATTCCCTTGCACACCATATGCATACGAGCATCCAATGTTGAATACAAATATGCCAAAAGCAGAAAAGATTACAAGGCCTTTCCAGATAAAGGAGATATATTTTACAGTTGTTGCTCTGATGCAGATGTTACAGAAAGAAGAGGAAGTACACATGTTGATCCATTTCTAAAGTTATATATTGGTTGTCCCATCATGATAACAAGCAATATATCTGTTGAAGAGGCTATAGCTAATGGTTCAATGTGTGAATTTAAAGGTTTGATTTTGAAACAAGAGATGAACAGGTTTGAAGCCCTTGAGAGTGTTGTGATCAATGGCTATTATGTCAATTGCATTGATGCTGATAAAATTGAATCTATACAAGTTATTCTAACAGATACCAATACTCCAGAAGAACAACCCATATACAACCTCAAATTGCCCGAAAAAGATATTTATGCCTTGTGCAAGTATCCTTCTCTGTTTAGTGAGCACATCAGTCACAAATCATCAAGACAAAATTTGAGCGTCAAACTCAAACAATTCCCTCTCAACATTTCCCATGCTAGAACTGTGCATAAATTACAAGGGCGTTCCATAGACAATATTTTGGTTTCGAGTTGGAACTATAGGATGCAACATTGGATATATGTTGTTTTGTCAAGGTGTAAAACATTGAACGGATTGTACTTGAGGGATGAGATAGATCATACCAAAGTCAAGGGAATGTGTAAAGAAATTAAAAATTTCTATGATGAATTCCAGAAAGAAAAACAACCACCATCAGTGTTGATTGAAAAAGTTACCAATAGTTTCTAACAATAGTAAATCCTGCCCGTTCACAACCACAATATCACTCAGTCATCAACCCATAAATACACCAGATTTAAAGAATATAACTCAATACTCAACCCCAAAAATTAGCCAGAAATGAACACAGTGCAATTCTTGCCCATCCTCTACCAAAATATAAGTCAGTCATCGTCAACCCAAAAATTCACCAGATTTGAACACAGTGCAAATCTTTCCAGTCATTAACCAAAATATATTTCAATCGTGAACCCAAAAACCAACCGAATTTGAACACAGTGCAAATCCCACCAATTCCCGACTAAAAAATAACTCAGTCATCAACCCAAAAACCCACCAGATTTGAACACAGTGCAAATCTTTCCAGTCATTAACCAAAATATATTTCAATCGTGAACCCAAAAACCAACCGAATTTGAACACAGTGCAAATCCCACCAATTCCCGACTAAAAAATAACTCGGTCATCAACCCAAAAACCCACCAGATTTGAACACAGTGCAAATCTTTCCAGTCATTAACCAAAATATATTTCAATCGTGAACCCAAAAACCAACCGAATTTGAACACAGTGCAAATATTTCCAGTCACCAACCGAAATATAATTCAATCGTGAACCCAAAAACCCACCAGATTTGAAAACAATGCAAATCTTTCCAGTCCCTAACCAAAATATGATTCAATCGTCAACCCACAAACTCACCAGATTTGAACACAGTGCAAATCTTTCCAGTCCCTACTCACCGTACGTACCGTACAATATTTCGCGCCTCGGTGAAAAAAACTATTTTTTTTAATTTTTAGTTTTTCAAATTTGGACAACACCCCCCCCCCCCCCCGGCGCGCGGCCCCCCCCCCCTCATCCAGTACATACTCATGCTGTATTTAGCTACCTTCATACTGATCCTACCACTTGATCTATACTACCAATCAAGTGACGTCATTCTTCGCGCGAGCTATATTTTAAATTCGAACTCTCATCTGATTTGATTTTAATATTTCGCGCCTCGGTTTGTCAGTTTCCAGTCCCTAACCAAAATATAATTCAATCGTGAACCCAAAAACCCGCCAGATTTGAGGACAGTGCAAATCTTTCCAGTCCCCAACCATAATATAATTCAATCGTGAACCCAAAAACCCACCAGATTTGAACACACTGCAAATCTTTCCAGTCCCTAACCAAAATATAATTCAATCGTCAACGTACCAAAAAAAAATCAATCTCGTACGAGTACGTACCTACCGGTACGAAAAAAAAAATCAATCTCGTACGGAAAAAAAATCAATCTCGTACGAAAAAAAAAACTCAAGTTCGTTTAAGGTTGTGATGAGAGTTCGAATTTAAAATAGAGCTCGCGCGAAGAATGACGTCACTTGATTGGTAGTATAGATCAATTGGTAGGATCAGTATGAAGGTAGCTAAATACAGCATGAGTATGTACTGGATGAGGGGGGGGGGGGGGGGGGCGCGCAGGGGGGGGGGGGGGGGGTGTTGTCCAAATTTGAAAAACTAAAAATTAAAAAAAATAGTTTCTTGCACCTCGGTTTTATGAATCGTTCGTATCTTTCGTTCGCGTCTTTTTCGATTGTATTGATTGAATAAATTCGATTCGTACCCGTCTTTTTCGATTGAATTTGCTGCCGACAACGACCGTATATTTTGCACCTCTACCAAACTCTCTCATCTGGTAAAGTTAACGTTCGTATCTTTCGTTCGCGTATCGATTGAATAAATTCGATTCGTACCCGTCTTTTTTGATTGAATTTGCTGCCGACAACGACCGTATATTTTGCACCTCTACCAAACTCTCTCATCTGGTAAAGTTAACGTTCGTATCTTTCGTTCGCGTATCGATTGAATAAATTCGATTCGTACCCGTCTTTTTTGATTGAATTTGCTGCCGACAACGACCGTATATTTTGCACCTCTACCAAACTCTCTCATCTGGTAAAGTTAACGTTCGTATCTTTCGTTCGCGTATCGATTGAATAAATTCGATTCGTACCCGTCTTTTTCGATTGAATTTGCTGCCGACAACGACCGTATATTTTGCACCTCTACCAAACTCTCTCATCTGGTAAAGTTAACTTGATCTAAGACAGATTTTAATCGTATGATTTTTTCTTTATTCAGGTTAAATCTTATGGTTACTTGCAACCAAAAAAATGAGAGTTTGCTACCATAAAAATGAGCGCGCGCCACTAGATATTACTATTGCTTTTAGAAGAAGCATCTCATTTCCGTAAATAAATGTTTGGCTAAGCTTTTTAGCGATTTTTAGTCGTAGCGTTTGTACCAAGTCTACTTGTTAAAAACAGATTTTTTTAATATTTCTACGTATTTTCCCCCCCCCCAAACCCCCCCCACATAAACTCCGTCTAGAAGGTTACGTTGTCAACTCCTAGGGTTAGTGTTAAACGTTCAACTAACAACTCCACCAATTCGTCCGCTCATAATTTTAGTGTTAAGACAATGTAATAACCAACAAGTTAACTACCAAATACCGACTGTTCACCTCCATATTTCAGAGCCCTCCAAACATTCTTCGAAGAATTCTTCGTTACGGAGCGCTCCCGAGGATTGGAACTTGGTCGAAGAAGAAAGAGATTTTCTTATTCTACAGCAGGCTGACTAATCATCGGAGTCAGCGGCTCACTTCTTTCATCCGCACCTTCTTCAGCGGACTGCTGGCCACCATTTGGAGCCAGCGACTTTCTACAGTTACTTTTCATCCGCGCGTTTTCAGCGGAATACTTCCTGTCCAAAGGCGGCATTTTCAACAGGATCGGTATCGCCACACCAGAAGCGATAGGGCCGATCATTATCAAGCGACTTTCATCTACAGCAGGCTGGCTAACCATTGGAGTCAGCGCCTTACCACGTTTTTCTTTCTCCGCGCATCTTTACCGGAAGAATATATTTTTTTGTCCACCAAGATTGGACCACAGAGCAAGTGACAATTTACAAGGAGCCGATTATTCGCCACACCAGAAGCGATAGGACCGTTTTACAAGGAGCCGATTATTCGCCACACCAGAAGCGATAGGACCGTTTTACAAGGAGCCGATTATTCGCCACACCAGAAGCGATAGGACCGTTTTACAAGGAGCCGATTATTCGCCACACCAGAAGCGATAGGACCGATTACCATCAAATCGATAGGGCCGATTATTCGCCACACCAGAAGCGATAGGGCCGATTATTATCAAGAAACAAACAAAAGCAGGATTGGTATCGACACACCAGAATCGATTGGGCCAATTACATATTTTTTCTGTCGGAATAGGAGTACGACAATTTGCGGAAGACGCATCGAAATACGCATCATTTTGCCAAATACGGCATTTTTACGGTTTACGTCGAACAAAAATACGCATCGATTTGCGGAATACGTATCAGAAATACGGCAATTTACTTACGTTTGAATCGAAAATACGCATCGATTGGAATACGTCGAAGGAAATACGCATCGACGATTTACGAAATACATACGACAATTTACTTTACTCAGATCGGAATACAGATCGGAATACGGATCAGAATTCGACAATTATATATATAACAAGCAGTAATCAGAGTTCAATTTCAGTCTGCAAGTGGGGGAGCCGACACTTCACTATTCCCTTGCAACCTGAATTTGAAATGGAGAACAACAAAGGCCGCTCTGAAAGAGCAGAGCGAGCACAACGGAGACAGAACAACAAAGACGTAGATAGGCAAAGAACTGAAAGAGCAGAGCGCGCACAAAGAAGAAACCAGAACAACGAAGGCTGCGCAAGAAGAAGACAGCAGAGAGCCGACAGTCGTGAAACAAGACAGTTGGCATCAGAACAGCAACGTGAAGAGCAGCTCAAGGAAGACGATACCGACGTTACACCTGAGATGCAGGAAATTGACCGGGAACTCCAATTATCGGAAGACATTGTCGGACCACCGGAAACAAGTACGGGAAACACCGTGGGGCTCGAAGTCGAACAATTGAACAATGCTGTCGATCAACCGGACCAACGGGACATCACTGGCGAGGACAAGAAGAGGAACAAGACCGACGATAGCGACGATGAAGTTTCACGTACAAGCAGCAGCAGCAGCTCAAGCGACAGCAGTGGCAGTGATAGTGATAGCCACAGTGATGACAGCAGCGAAACAGTGTACCATACAACGGCTTACGGAAGTGGCACAAGGAGTGACAGCGACGAATCAAAACTGAAAGGCATACAAGGAGTCACTATTGAAATGGCCACCACCGCGTTTGATCTTTATCTCTGAGCATTTGAAGAGAGTTGGATGATTCCTTTGAAGCAGGGAAGTGTGTTTGAAGTCGATCGAACAAGGGTTTCGATCATACTAGTCATCTTGCTTCTACAGGAATCTTCTCGCACGAATGAATGAATGAATGAGACATGAATGAATGAATGAGACACGAACGAATGAATGAGACACGAATGAAGTAGAATGAAACACGAATGAGACGCGAGTGAATGAATGAGACGCGAGTGAATGAATGAGTCTCGTGATCGATCGTACGAGTCATCCTGTTTCTACAGGAATGGACCAACATGAATGGAAGATGGGAATGGAAGCGGGAATGTGAGTTTACCACTTACCGATTCCGGTTCTCCTTCTTACTAAAAATAGACCCTTATGTACCAATTATACAGGGCGCAAGGTAGAGGCCTACAGCCCATTGGTACAAGGGCACGTGCAACACATCGAAGTATTAGCGGGTCGATGTGATTATTAGTGATTTAGTGTGTGCATTGGAGTATTAACAGACCGATGCACCAATTCTAGTGATCTTAGGAAAGAGTGGATTCGTCCGCTCATAATTTTAGTGTTAAGACAATGTAATAACCAACAAGTTAACTACCAAATACCGACTGTTTACCTCCATATTTCAGAGCCCTCCAAACAACGAACTCCATCATGGTGAATGGTGGATCAACACTTGGGAGAAGAGATGCAAATCCAAATCGAATGAAATTCTGGTTCCTATCATTCTCTACATGGATGGAATTGCAATTGACAATAGTGGTCAAACCACTCTTACCCCACTGAACATGACTCTTGGCATATTCAACACCCTAACTCGAAACTCCCGGCCGGATGCCTGGGAGGCTATATATTTTCACCCAACGGGTTCACGTGATAAAGGTGCCAAATCAATTGACAATGTGAACAATCTTCACTCTGGCCTTCGTTTGGCTCTTTCTTCTTTGAAAGATGCCTGCAACCAAACGGATGGTATTGAATGGTCTAATTTGCCGTGGAACAAGAAGAAATGGTCGGTTCAAATGAAATTTGTGGTTGCTTATTTCATAGGTGATACTCCCCAGCACGACCAACTTTGTGGACATTATCAAACATTGAACTCAAAGATGATCTGTAGGCATTGCAATTGTCCCAGAGCACTTGGTATTAATGCTCGTGTGAATGTTTTGAAGGTTCCCGTTTCACTTAAAACTGTTAACATGCAAGTGTCTAAGCACCAAAATGGGGATGAGTACAAATCCATTCGGCTCTGGAATATATCTGATTTTACTGCTCCAACGGTTGACAAAGGAGTGAATGTTGAACAGTATTTCAAAAACATCTCTCACCACAGTGTACATAACGGCAATGTTTTTTATGATCTTGATTTTGGGGGAAACCCACATAATATTCATCTAGCGTTGCCGGGAGAGAGACTCCATATGCACCAACTTGGTTGTGCAAAGCGTGCAGCGGAGACTTTCCGCGAGGACTTTTTAGGCAATAACCAGCGGCTTCTTGGTGAGATGGAAAGGTTAGCCAGTTACTACGGTGGTGCTGTTCAGAGGCAATCCGATCGTGACTTCCCACGAACCAATTTTTCAGAATCAATACATACAGCAAAGAAGGAGGGGAACCAGCACATTGGAATGCTTTATATTCAGATGCTGTCCCTTCTGTCTGCTGGAGGTCGTCAATTGTTGTTGTCTCGAAAGACGCCATCCAATCTTGAGAACAAGAGCAGAAAGTGTGAAGAGGAAATTGACCGACGTATTTACGCCATTGAGTTGTTGTTGGGTATGGAAGAGTTCCTAAAATACGCCGGAACGTTTGACGAGGTTTTCAAACAAGACAAGAAAGGTGTTTTGAATCTTGACAAAATGGTTGTTCTTTTCATCAACTGTATAAATAACAATCTGCAACGAAGTAAGGGAGAGGGTAACAATCTGGTGAAGAATCACATGTATTTTCATTTATCACAGTACATGAGATTATTTGGTCCTCCAATTGGATGGGACTCTGCTGCGAGTGAGAGCAATCATAAAACTGAAGTGAAGGCTCCTGCTAAGAGAACTCAACAAAACAAGTCCACACTAATCAAGCAAACTTGCAACCGAGTGATGGAGTATCGAACTATTGATCGACTTGACCGTGAATTTGATTTGTTCAAACATAGACCCATAACCGGACCAAATCATCCTAAGGAGGGTGGTTGGTCAGCTGGGTCTTCATTTTGGATTGGTGTGATGAATGGTCTCCCTTACATGAAGTGGGATGAAAAAAAAAACGCAAGTGTACCCTGGTTTCCATCTGATGTTCTCAAATTTTGTTGCGACGTGGTCCTTCCAGCTGTGGGCACCAGCATGCTTTTTGGAACCACGGAGCACAAGAGGTATGACAAATATCGTGAGATGAAATTACTATTTCGTGCCCATCCATCGTTTAAGTCTGATTCTGGACAATTGTCCAATGTATGGTATGACTGGGCTAATTTTCAACTCGACCTCCTTGATGGGCGTGGACTGCAAGTTTATCCATGTCAGATTTTGTGCCTGCTTTACCTCGAAGGTCCGTTCCCCGTGGGTAGCTCCGTTAGTGGTTTCGAATTAGTGCACGATGGTTATTATGCCGTCGCTTGTTGCTTTGTTTCTGCAGACCCCATACCAAGCAAGAGGGATAAAGGAAAAAAACACCATCATGCGTTGGTAAAGCAAGGTGAGTTGCGAAACAAATTGTATTTGTTTGACTGCAACGCCATTGAGTCCGAAGCTGCCGTTGTTAGAAACCATGGTAGTCCTGACCAATATTTTGTGCTGGGAAATCGTGAGCTATGGTTGTTTAATTTCCGTGAGACAATGGCTGCATTGGAAAAGAAGAATTTAGAATCAATAGTATGAGATGGTGAAGACAGCACATGACTTGAACGAACAAGTTTATTATCAGTGATATTTGTACTTAAATTGATTTACGTATTATTCATTATTCCACTATTCTACAACGCCGTTGCAGAATTTTTTGTTTTTGTTTTGGAGGAGTACTTGTAAATTGTTCTTTGTAAAGTTGTGTATTTATGGTTTTTGATGTACCCCCCTTTTCATGTGTATTTTGCGTTTTTCCAGTTTCTGCAACGGCGTTGCACGGAATGGCCTTTTTCCGTATTTTCAAGGGTACAGTCATACAATTCCAGTTTTCTTCAAAATGGTGCAATTGTGTTTCAAAATATCAGCAGGAAGCCAGCAGCAAGCAGTGGCGTTTCCAGCAGCGTTATGGACCAGCAGGAAGCCAGCAGTGAGCTGAAGTAGCAGGAAGCCAGCAGTGACCAGTGGCGATAGGGTCTAGCGAGAGCAACAATAACAGCGAATAGCGAGAGCAACAGCAACAGCAAGTAGCGAGAGCAACGGCAACAGCGACTAGCGGAGTGGCGTTTTGGAGGAGCAGCAGGAAGCCAGCAGCAAGCATCGGCGTTTGGAGCGGAGAAGCAGGAAGCGAGCAGCAGACGGTGTTTTGAGTGGCTCTGCGTGTGGATTGCTGTTGTTGATTTGTTGCCGTTGATTTGTTGCCGTTGATTCATCCTGTGGCTTCGTTTTGATCGTTGTTGCTGTTGCATATCTATAACACTATATAATAATTGAACAAAATGGGTGAGTATCTATTGATGTAGTACTAGTAGAGTAAATAATAACAACAGAATAGTATAATCTACATGCCACTAACCTACACTGTTGGCGTTCAATCAATTCGATGCTGACAATTTGTTGTTCCAATCCGTTGTTCCACCTCAATGAAAGATTCGCCATACCTCTAGTATTGTTCCGATTTGTGTTCCATTCGGATGTTGCAGCCTCCAAGGAAGACGGCAACGCACCTCTAGCGACATCAGGAAAGATTTGCCACACCTCCTCAATCCGTTGTTACGATCCCTCCCTATGAAAATAAGAAAAAAAAATAGAAGTGAGGAAATACAGCATCATCAGCAATGCAACAGGCAAGCACCAATGTCTATCTATCTCACGTTGTTGCCTTCCACTCGGCGTTGCCTTTGATTCGAATTGTTGGTGCCGATTCCGATATGTTGTTGCCATTACGTTGTTGCCAATACGTTGCTCAGACAATCGTGCCGTTGATTTGAAGAAATCTTACTCCTATGTAACGAAAAACTGGATCTTGTTCCTGATGATATAGATATGCAAGGGATGCAGATTTTGTGCTTTCAAGACGTCTACCGTATGTTTGGGTCACGAATCCGAACAAGAATATCTTTCCAGCAACTAATCACTCGTCCGATGCACTCTATTGTCTTGCAGTACAAGGCAGTTACTTCGCACTAAAATATCTCGAGCCTGAATCAGCCGGCCTAATGCTTTTACTAGCACTTCGGAGGGATTCCACGTTCTCGGACGGAGTGCCAATCGTACAAGTACGGTAAAGCAACTCTGCTTTTGATAAGTCGGGGTAAGAAGATTATGAAGGGAAAAGAAAATCACACTGTAAAATCACACTGTAAAATTAATCACACTGTGTGTGTGTGTGTGTGTGTGTGTGTGAGTTTTTTTTACTTTCCGCTGTGTTCTTTCGTGACACCTTGACACCCTGCCATCAAGATGTCAAAAATCTCCTACATACTACGTTCGCCAAGAAAAAAAAATCTCGTACGGTATGTACCAAAAAAAAATCTATCTCGTACATACCAAAAAAAAATCCGTGACACCTTGACACCCTGCCATCAAGATGTCAAAAATCTCCTACATACTACGTTCGCAAAGAAAAAAAAATCTTGTACGGTACGTAAAAAAAATCTATCTCGTACGTACAAAAAAAAATCTATCTCATACCTTCGAAAAAAAAAATCTCGTACGGTACGTACAAAAAAAAATGGTACGTTCGAAAAAAAATCAATACTTCAACTTACGTAGATTTCTACACGTTTTTTGTACTAAGGAATTTCTGGTATTGAATTTGTGTAGGTTTCTACGAGCGTAGCTTTCTACACGCTTTTCGTACTAGGTAGTACATTGTATTGAATTTGTGTAACTTTCTACTCCAGTAGCTTTCTACACGCTTTTCGTACTAGACAATACCTGGTATTCAATTCGTGCAGGTTTCTACGGGCTTTGATTTGTTCTACACGCTTTGCGTTGTAGATAATTCCTGGTATTGAATTTGCGTAGGTTTCTACTACAGTAGCTTTCTACATGCTTTGTGTACAAGATATTTTCTAAAATTATTCTAAAATTCATACTGACTAAAGTATCAGCCTGTTTCTTGTCCGGTTTGTTTCAAAGTCTACCCCATCCATAGTATGAACACTATTCATCCTGAAATTGCAGTCAATGCCACACATTTGCACTCAAAACTGACTAGAACTCACAATTTTGGTACATGCATGTCCAGGGACAAAAATTATTCTAAAATTCATACTGACTAAAGTATCAGCCTGACACTTGTCCAGTTTGTTTCGCAGTGTACCCCATCCATAGTATGAACACTATTCATCCTGAAATTGCAGTCAATGCCACACATTTGCACTCAAAACTGAGTAGGAATCACTATTTTGGTACATGCATGTCCAGGGACAAAAATTATTCTAAAATTCATAATGACTAAAGTATCAGCCTGTTTCGTGTACAGTTTGTTTTGTAGTGTGCCCCATCCATAGTATGAACACTATTCATCCTGAAATTGCAGTCAATGCCACACATTTGCACTCAAAACTGACTAGGAATCACTATTTGGTACATGCATGTCCAGGGACAAAAATCATTCTAAAATGCATACTGACTAAAGTATCAGCCTATTTCTTGTACAGTTTGTTTCATAGTCTACCCCATTCATAGTATGAACACTATTCATCCTGAAATTGCAGTCAATGCCACACATTTGCACTCAAAACAGACTAGGACTCACTATTTTGGTACATGCATGTCCAGGGACGAAAATTATTCTAAAATTCATACTGACTAAAGTATCAGCCTGACACTTGTCCAGTTTGTTTCGCAGTGTACCCCATCCATTGTATAAGCACTATTCATCCTGAAATTGCAGTCAATGCCACACATTTGCACTCAAAAACTGAGTAGGAATCACTATTTTGGTACATGCATGTCCAGGGACAAACATTATTCTAAAATGCATACTGACTAAAGTATCAGCCTGACACTTGTCCAGTTTGTTTCGCAGTGTACCCCATCCATTGTATGAGCAATATTCATCCTGAAGTTGCAGTCAATGCCACACATTTGCACTCAAAACTGAGTAGGAATCACTATTTTGGTACATGCATGTCCAGGGACAAAAAGTGTTCTAAAATTCATACTGACTAAAGTATCAGCCTGTTTCTTGTACAGTTTGTTTCATAGTCTACCCCATTCATAGTATGAACACTATTCATCCTGAAATTGCAGTCAATGTCACACATTTGCACTCAAAAACTGAGTAGGAATCACTATTTTGGTACATGCATGTCCAGGGACAAAAATTATTCTAAAATTCATACTGACTAAAGTATCAGCCTGTTTCTTGTCCAGTTTGTTTCATAGTCTACCCCATCCATAGTATGAACACTATTCATCCTGAAATTGCAGTCAATGTCACTTATTTGCACTCAAAAACTGACTAGGAATCACTATTTTGGTACATGCATGTCCAGGGACAAAAATTATTCTAAAATGCATACTGACTAAAGTATCAGCCTGTTTCTTGTACATTTTGTTTCATAGTCTACCCCATTCATAGTATGAACACTATTCATCCTGAAATTGCAGTCAATGCCACACATTTGCACTCAAAACTGACTAGGAATCACTATTTTGGTACATGCATGTCCAGGGACGAAAATTATTCTAAAATTCATACTGACTAAAGTATCAGCCGGACACTTGTCCAGTTTGTTTCGCAGTGTACCACATTCATAGTATGAACACTATTCATCCTGAAATTGCAGTCAATGCCACACATTTGCACTCAAAACTGAGTAGGAATCACTATTTTGGTACATGCATGTCCAGGGACAAAAATCATTCTAAAATTCATACTGACTAAAGTATCAGCCTGTTTCTTGTACAGATTGTTTTGTAGTGTACCCGATCCATAGTATGAACACTATTCATCCTGAAGTTGCAGTCAATGCCACAAATTTGCACTCAAAACTGACTAGGAATCACTATTTGGTACATGCATGTCCAGGGACAAAAAATATTCTAAAATGCATACTGACTAAAGTATCAGCCTATTTCTTGTACAGTTTGTTTCATAGTCTACCCCATTCATAGTATGAACACTATTCATCCTGAAATTGCAGTCAATGCCACACATTTGCACTCAAAACAGACTAGGACTCACTATTTTGGTACATGCATGTCCAGCGACGAAAATTATTCTAAAATTCATACTGACTAAAGTATCAGCCAGACACTTGTCCAGTTTGTTTCGCAGTGTACCCCATCCATTGTATAAGCACTATTCATCCTGAAATTGCAGTCAATGCCACACATTTGCACTCAAAAACTGAGTAGGAATCACTATTTTGGTACATGCATGTCCAGGGACAAACATTATTCTAAAATTCATACTGACTAAAGTATCAGCCTGTTTCTTGTACAGTTTGTTTAGCAGTGTACCCCATCCATAGTATGAACACTATTCATCCTGAAATTGCAGTCAATGCCACACATTTGCACTCAAAACTGACTAGGACTCACTATTTTGGTACATGCATGTCCAGGGACAAAAATTATTCTAAAATTCATACTGACTAAAGTATCAGCCTGACACTTGTCCAGTTTGTTTCGCAGTGTACCCCATCCATTGTATGAGCAATATTCATCCTGAAGTTGCAGTCAATGCCACACATTTGCACTCAAAACTGAGTAGGAATCACTATTTTGGTACATGCATGTCCAGGGACAAAAATTATTCTAAAATTCATACTGACTAAAGTATTAGCCTGTTTCTTGTACAGCTTGTTTCATAGTCTACCCCATCCATAGTATGAACACTATTCATCCTGAAATTGCAGTCAATGCCACACATTTGCACTCAAAACTGACTAGGAATCACTATTTTGGTACATGCATGTCCAGGGACAAAAATTATTCTAAAATGCATACTGACTAAAGTATCAGCCTGTTTCTTGTACAGTTTGTTTCATAGTCTACCCCATTCATAGTATGAACACTATTCATCCTGAAGTTGCAGTCAATGTCACACATTTGCACTCAAAAACGGAGTAGGAATCACTATTTTGGTACATGCATGTCCAGGGACAAAAATCATTCTAAAATTCATACTGACTAAAGTATCAGCCTGTTTCTTGTACAGATTGTTTTGTAGTGTACCCGATCCATAGTATGAATACTATTCATCCTGAAGTTGCAGTCAATGCCACAAATTTGCACTCAAAACTGACTAGGAATCACTATTTGGTACATGCATGTCCAGGGACAAAAAATATTCTAAAATGCATACTGACTAAAGTATCAGCCTGTTTCTTGTACAGTTTGTTTCATAGTCTACCCCATTCATAGTATGAACACTATTCATCCTGAAATTGCAGTCAATGTCACACATTTGCACTCAAAAACGGAGTAGGAATCACTATTTTGGTACATGCATGTCCAGGGACAAAAATTATTCTAAAATGCATACTGACTAAAGTATCAGCCTGTTTCTTGTACAGTTTGTTTCATAGTCTACCCCATTCATAGTATGAACACTATTCATCCTGAAATTGCAGTCAATGTCACACATTTGCACTCAAAAACTGAGTAGGAATCACTATTTTGGTACATGCATGTCCAGGGACAAAAATTATTCTAAAATTCATACTGACTAAAGTATCAGCCTGTTTCTTGTCCGGTTTGTTTCATAGTCTACCCCATTCATAGTATGAACACTATTCATCCTGAAATTGCAGTCAATGCCACACATTTGCACTCAAAAACTGACTAGGAATCACTATTTTGGTACATGCATGTCCAGGGACAAACATTATTCTAAAATTCACACTGACTAAAGTATCAGCCTGACACTTGTCCAGTTTGTTTCGCAGTGTACCCCATCCATTGTATGAGCAATATTCATCCTGAAGTTGCAGTCAATGCCACACATTTGCACTCAAAACTGAGTAGGAATCACTATTTTGGTACATGCATGTCAAGGGACAAACATTATTCTAAAATTCATACTGACTAAAGTATCAGCCTGTTTCTTGTACAGTTTGTTTCATAGTCTACCCCATTCATAGTATGAACACTATTCATCCTGAAATTGCAGTCAATGCCACACATTTGCACTCAAAACTGACTAAGACTCACTATTTTGGTACATGCATGTCCAGGGACAAAAATTATTCTAAAATGCATACTGACTAAATTATCAGCCTGACACTTGTCCAGTTTGTTTCGCAGTGTACCCCATCCATTGTATGAGCAATATTCATCCTGAAGTTGCAGTCAATGCCACACATTTGCACTCAAAACTGAGTAGGACTCACTATTTTGGTACATGCATGTCCAGGGACAAAAATTATTCTAAAATTCATACTGACTAAAGTATCAGCCTGTTTCTTGTACAGTTTGTTTCATAGTCTACCCCATCCATAGTATGAACACTATTCATCCTGAAATTGCAGTCAATGCCACACATTTGCACTCAAAACTGACTAGGAATCACTATTTTGGTACATGCATGTCCAGGGACAAAAATTATTCTAAAATTCATACTGACTAAAGTATCAGCCTGTTTCTTGTACAGTTTGTTTCATAGTCTACCCCATTCATAGTATGAACACTATTCATCCTGAAATTGCAGTCAATGCCACACATTTGCACTCTCAAACGGAGTAGGAATCACTATTTTGGTACATGCATGTCCAGGGACAAAAATTATTCTAAAATTCATACTGACTAAAGTATCAGCCTGTTTCTTGTACAGTTTGTTTCATAGTCTACCCCATTCATAGTATGAACACTATTCATCCTGAAATTGCAGTCAATGCCACACATTTGCACTCAAAACTGACTAGGAATCACTATTTTGGTACATGCATGTCCAGGGACAAACATTATTCTAAAATTCATACTGACTAAAGTATCAGCCTGTTTCTTGTACAGTTTGTTTAGCAGTGTACCCCATTCATAGTATGAACACTATTCATCCTGAAATTGCAGTCAATGCCACACATTTGCACTCAAAACTGACTAGGACTCACTATTGTGGTACATGCATGTCCAGGGACAAACATTATTCTAAAATGCATACTGACTAAAGTATCAGCCTGTTTCTTGTACAGTTTGTTTCATAGTCTACCCCATTCATAGTATGAACACTATTCATCCTGAAATTGCAGTCAATGTCACACATTTGCACTCTCAAACGGAGTAGGAATCACTATTTTGGTACATGCATGTCCAGGGACAAAAATTATTCTAAAATTCATACTGACTAAAGTATCAGCCTGTTTCTTGTACAGTTTGTTTAGCAGTGTACCCCATTCATAGTATGAACACTATTCATCCTGAAATTGCAGTCAATGCCACACATTTGCACTCAAAAACTGACTAGGACTCACTATTTTGGTACATGCATGTCCAGGGACAAACATTATTCTAAAATTCATACTGACTAAAGTATCAGCCTGACACTTGTCCAGTTTGTTTCGCAGTGTACCCCATCCATAGTATGAACACTATTCATCCTGAAATTGCAGTCAATGCCACACATTTGCACTCAAAACTGAGTAGGAATCACTATTTTGGTACATGCATGTCCAGGGACAAAAATTATTCTAAAATTCATACTGACTAAAGTATCAGCCTGTTTCTTGTACAGTTTGTTTCATAGTCTACCCCATCCATAGTATGAACACTATTCATCCTGAAATTGCAGTCAATGCCACACATTTGCACTCAAAAACTGACTAGGAATCACTATTTTGGTACATGCATGTCCAGGGACAAAAATTATTCTAAAATTCATACTGACTAAAGTATCAGCCTGTTTCTTGTACAGATTGTTTTGTAGTGTACCCGATCCATAGTATGAACACTATTCATCCTGAAGTTGCAGTCAATGCCACACATTTGCACTCTAAAACTGACTAGGAATCACTATTTGGTACATGCATGTCCAGGGACAAAAATTATTCTAAAATGCATACTGACTAAAGTATCAGCCTGTTTCTTGTACAGTTTGTTTCATAGTCTACCCCATTCATAGTATGAACACTATTCATCCTGAAATTGCAGTCAATGTCACACATTTGCACTCAAAAACTGAGTAGGAATCACTATTTTGGTACATGCATGTCCAGGGACAAAAATTATTCTAAAATGCATACTGACTAAAGTATCAGCCTGTTTCTTGTACAGTTTGTTTCATAGTCTACCCCATTCATAGTATGAACACTATTCATCCTGAAATTGCAGTCAATGCCACACATTTGCACTCAAAAACTGACTAGGAATCACTATTTTGGTACATGCATGTCCAGGGACAAACATTATTCTAAAATTCACACTGACTAAAGTATCAGCCTGACACTTGTCCAGTTTGTTTCGCAGTGTACCCCATCCATTGTATGAGCAATATTCATCCTGAAGTTGCAGTCAATGCCACACATTTGCACTCAAAACTGAGTAGGAATCACTATTTTGGTACATGCATGTCCAGGGACAAAAAGTGTTCTAAAATTCATACTGACTAAAGTATCAGCCTGTTTCTTGTACAGTTTGTTTCATAGTCTACCCCATTCATAGTATGAACACTATTCATCCTGAAATTGCAGTCAATGCCACACATTTGCACTCAAAACTGACTAGGACTCACTATTTTGGTACATGCATGTCCAGGGACAAAAATTATTCTAAAATTCATACTGACTAAAGTATCAGCCTGTACACTTGTCCAGTTTGTTTCGCAGTGTACCCCATCCATTGTATGAGCAATATTCATCCTGAAGTTGCAGTCAATGCCACACATTTGCACTCAAAACTGAGTAGGACTCACTATTTTGGTACATGCATGTCCAGGGACAAAAATTATTCTAAAATGCATACTGACTAAAGTATCAGCCTGTTTCTTGTACAGTTTGTTTCATAGTCTACCCCATCCATAGTATGAACACTATTCATCCTGAAATTGCAGTCAATGCCACACATTTGCACTCAAAACTGACTAGGAATCACTATTTTGGTACATGCATGTCCAGGGACAAAAATTATTCTAAAATGCATACTGACTAAAGTATCAGCCTGTTTCTTGTACAGTTTGTTTCATAGTCTACCCCATTCATAGTATGAACACTATTCATCCTGAAATTGCAGTCAATGTCACACATTTGCACTCTCAAACGGAGTAGGAATCACTATTTTGGTACATGCATGTCCAGGGACAAAAATTATTCTAAAATTCATACTGACTAAAGTATCAGCCTGTTTCTTGTACAGTTTGTTTAGCAGTGTACCCCATTCATAGTATGAACACTATTCATCCTGAAATTGCAGTCAATGCCACACATTTGCACTCAAAAACTGACTAGGACTCACTATTTTGGTACATGCATGTCCAGGGACAAAAATTATTCTAAAATTCATACTGACTAAAGTATCAGCCTGTACACTTGTCCAGTTTGTTTCGCAGTGTACCCCATCCATAGTATGAACACTATTCATCCTGAAATTGCAGTCAATGCCACACATTTGCACTCAAAACTGAGTAGGAATCACTATTTTGGTACATGCATGTCCAGGGACAAAAATTATTCTAAAATTCATACTGACTAAAGTATCAGCCTGTTTCTTGTACAGTTTGTTTCATAGTCTACCCCATCCATAGTATGAACACTATTCATCCTGAAATTGCAGTCAATGCCACACATTTGCACTCAAAACTGACTAGGAATCACTATTTTGGTACATGCATGTCCAGGGACAAAAATTATTCTAAAATGCATACTGACTAAAGTATCAGCCTGTTTCTTGTACAGTTTGTTTCATAGTCTACCCCATTCATAGTATGAACACTATTCATCCTGAAATTGCAGTCAATGTCACACATTTGCACTCTCAAACGGAGTAGGAATCACTATTTTGGTACATGCATGTCCAGGGACAAAAATTATTCTAAAATTCATACTGACTAAAGTATCAGCCTGTTTCTTGTACAGTTTGTTTAGCAGTGTACCCCATTCATAGTATGAACACTATTCATCCTGAAATTGCAGTCAATGCCACACATTTGCACTCAAAAACTGACTAGGACTCACTATTTTGGTACATGCATGTCCAGGGACAAAAATTATTCTAAAATTCATACTGACTAAAGTATCAGCCTGTTTCTTGTACAGATTGTTTTGTAGTGTACCCGATCCATAGTATGAATACTATTCATCCTGAAGTTGCAGTCAATGCCACACATTTGCACTCAAAACTGACTAGGAATCACTATTTGGTACATGCATGTCCAGGGACAAAAATTATTCTAAAATGCATACTGACTAAAGTATCAGCCTGTTTCTTGTACAGTTTGTTTCATAGTCTACCCCATTCATAGTATGAACACTATTCATCCTGAAATTGCAGTCAATGTCACACATTTGCACTCAAAAACTGAGTAGGAATCACTATTTTGGTACATGCATGTCCAGGGACAAAAATTATTCTAAAATGCATACTGACTAAAGTATCAGCCTGTTTCTTGTACAGTTTGTTTCATAGTCTACCCCATTCATAGTATGAACACTATTCATCCTGAAATTGCAGTCAATGCCACACATTTGCACTCAAAAACTGACTAGGAATCACTATTTTGGTACATGCATGTCCAGGGACAAACATTATTCTAAAATTCACACTGACTAAAGTATCAGCCTGACACTTGTCCAGTTTGTTTCGCAGTGTACCCCATCCATTGTATGAGCAATATTCATCCTGAAGTTGCAGTCAATGCCACACATTTGCACTCAAAACTGAGTAGGAATCACTATTTTGGTACATGCATGTCCAGGGACAAAAAGTGTTCTAAAATTCATACTGACTAAAGTATCAGCCTGTTTCTTGTACAGTTTGTTTCATAGTCTACCCCATTCATAGTATGAACACTATTCATCCTGAAATTGCAGTCAATGCCACACATTTGCACTCAAAACTGACTAGGACTCACTATTTTGGTACATGCATGTCCAGGGACAAAAATTATTCTAAAATTCATACTGACTAAAGTATCAGCCTGACACTTGTCCAGTTTGTTTCGCAGTGTACCCCATCCATTGTATGAGCAATATTCATCCTGAAGTTGCAGTCAATGCCACACATTTGCACTCAAAACTGAGTAGGACTCACTATTTTGGTACATGCATGTCCAGGGACAAAAATTATTCTAAAATGCATACTGACTAAAGTATCAGCCTGTTTCTTGTACAGTTTGTTTCATAGTCTACCCCATCCATAGTATGAACACTATTCATCCTGAAATTGCAGTCAATGCCACACATTTGCACTCAAAACTGACTAGGAATCACTATTTTGGTACATGCATGTCCAGGGACAAAAATTATTCTAAAATGCATACTGACTAAAGTATCAGCCTGTTTCTTGTACAGTTTGTTTCATAGTCTACCCCATTCATAGTATGAACACTATTCATCCTGAAATTGCAGTCAATGTCACACATTTGCACTCTCAAACGGAGTAGGAATCACTATTTTGGTACATGCATGTCCAGGGACAAAAATTATTCTAAAATTCATACTGACTAAAGTATCAGCCTGTTTCTTGTACAGTTTGTTTAGCAGTGTACCCCATTCATAGTATGAACACTATTCATCCTGAAATTGCAGTCAATGCCACACATTTGCACTCAAAACTGACTAGGACTCACTATTTTGGTACATGCATGTCCAGGGACAAACATTATTCTAAAATTCATACTGACTAAAGTATCAGCCTGACACTTGTCCAGTTTGTTTCGCAGTGTACCCCATCCATAGTATGAACACTATTCATCCTGAAATTGCAGTCAATGCCACACATTTGCACTCAAAACTGAGTAGGAATCACTATTTTGGTACATGCATGTCCAGGGACAAAAATTATTCTAAAATTCATACTGACTAAAGTATCAGCCTGTTTCTTGTACAGTTTGTTTCATAGTCTACCCCATCCATAGTATGAACACTATTCATCCTGAAATTGCAGTCAATGCCACACATTTGCACTCAAAACTGACTAGGAATCACTATTTTGGTACATGCATGTCCAGGGACAAAAATTATTCTAAAATTCATACTGACTAAAGTATCAGCCTGACACTTGTACAGTTTGTTTCATAGTCTACCCCATCCATAGTATGAACACTATTCATCCTGAAATTGCAGTCAATGCCACACATTTGCACTCAAAACTGACTAGGAATCACTATTTTGGTACATGCATGTCCAGGGACAAAAATTATTCTAAAATGCATACTGACTAAAGTATCAGCCTGTTTCTTGTACAGTTTGTTTCATAGTCTACCCCATTCATAGTATGAACACTATTCATCCTGAAATTGCAGTCAATGTCACACATTTGCACTCTCAAACGGAGTAGGAATCACTATTTTGGTACATGCATGTCCAGGGACAAAAATTATTCTAAAATTCATACTGACTAAAGTATCAGCCTGTTTCTTGTACAGTTTGTTTAGCAGTGTACCCCATTCATAGTATGAACACTATTCATCCTGAAATTGCAGTCAATGCCACACATTTGCACTCAAAACTGACTAGGACTCACTATTTTGGTACATGCATGTCCAGGGACAAAAATTATTCTAAAATTCATACTGACTAAAGTATCAGCCTGTTTCTTGTACAGATTGTTTTGTAGTGTACCCGATCCATAGTATGAATACTATTCATCCTGAAGTTGCAGTCAATGCCACACATTTGCACTCAAAACTGACTAGGAATCACTATTTGGTACATGCATGTCCAGGGACAAAAATTATTCTAAAATGCATACTGACTAAAGTATCAGCCTGTTTCTTGTACAGTTTGTTTCATAGTCTACCCCATTCATAGTATGAACACTATTCATCCTGAAATTGCAGTCAATGTCACACATTTGCACTCAAAAACTGAGTAGGAATCACTATTTTGGTACATGCATGTCCAGGGACAAAAATTATTCTAAAATGCATACTGACTAAAGTATCAGCCTGTTTCTTGTCCGGTTTGTTTCATAGTCTACCCCATTCATAGTATGAACACTATTCATCCTGAAATTGCAGTCAATGCCACACATTTGCACTCAAAAACTGACTAGGAATCACTATTTTGGTACATGCATGTCCAGGGACAAACATTATTCTAAAATTCACACTGACTAAAGTATCAGCCTGACACTTGTCCAGTTTCTTTCGCAGTGTACCCCATCCATTGTATGAGCAATATTCATCCTGAAGTTGCAGTCAATGCCACACATTTGCACTCAAAACTGAGTAGGAATCACTATTTTGGTACATGCATGTCCAGGGACAAAAAGTGTTCTAAAATTCATACTGACTAAAGTATCAGCCTGTTTCTTGTACAGTTTGTTTCATAGTCTACCCCATTCATAGTATGAACACTATTCATCCTGAAATTGCAGTCAATGCCACACATTTGCACTCAAAACTGACTAGGACTCACTATTTTGGTACATGCATGTCCAGGGACAAAAATTATTCTAAAATTCATACTGACTAAAGTATCAGCCTGACACTTGTCCAGTTTGTTTCGCAGTGTACCCCATCCATTGTATGAGCAATATTCATCCTGAAGTTGCAGTCAATGCCACACATTTGCACTCAAAACTGAGTAGGAATCACTATTTTGGTACATGCATGTCCAGGGACAAAAATTATTCTAAAATTCATACTGACTAAAGTATCAGCCTGTTTCTTGTACAGTTTGTTTCATAGTCTACCCCATCCATAGTATGAACACTATTCATCCTGAAATTGCAGTCAATGCCACACATTTGCACTCAAAACTGACTAGGAATCACTATTTTGGTACATGCATGTCCAGGGACAAAAATTATTCTAAAATGCATACTGACTAAAGTATCAGCCTGTTTCTTGTACAGTTTGTTTCATAGTCTACCCCATTCATAGTATGAACACTATTCATCCTGAAATTGCAGTCAATGCCACACATTTGCACTCTCAAACGGAGTAGGAATCACTATTTTGGTACATGCATGTCCAGGGACAAAAAGTGTTCTAAAATTCATACTGACTAAAGTATCAGCCTGTTTCTTGTACAGTTTGTTTCATAGTCTACCCCATTCATAGTATGAACACTATTCATCCTGAAATTGCAGTCAATGCCACACATTTGCACTCAAAACTGACTAGGACTCACTATTTTGGTACATGCATGTCCAGGGACAAAAATTATTCTAAAATTCATACTGACTAAAGTATCAGCCTGACACTTGTCCAGTTTGTTTCGCAGTGTACCCCATCCATTGTATGAGCAATATTCATCCTGAAGTTGCAGTCAATGCCACACATTTGCACTCAAAACTGAGTAGGAATCACTATTTTGGTACATGCATGTCCAGGGACAAAAATTATTCTAAAATTCATACTGACTAAAGTATCAGCCTGTTTCTTGTACAGTTTGTTTCATAGTCTACCCCATCCATAGTATGAACACTATTCATCCTGAAATTGCAGTCAATGCCACACATTTGCACTCAAAACTGACTAGGAATCACTATTTTGGTACATGCATGTCCAGGGACAAAAATTATTCTAAAATGCATACTGACTAAAGTATCAGCCTGTTTCTTGTACAGTTTGTTTCATAGTCTACCCCATTCATAGTATGAACACTATTCATCCTGAAATTGCAGTCAATGCCACACATTTGCACTCTCAAACGGAGTAGGAATCACTATTTTGGTACATGCATGTCCAGGGACAAAAATTATTCTAAAATTCATACTGACTAAAGTATCAGCCTGACACTAGTCCAGTTTGTTTCGCAGTGTACCTTACCCATAGTATGAACACTATTCATCCTGAAATTGCAGTCAATGCCACACATTTGCACTCAAAACTGACTAGGAATCACTATTTTGGTACATGCATGTCCAGGGACAAACATTATTCTAAAATTCATACTGACTAAAGTATCAGCCTGACACTTGTCCAGTTTGTTTCATAGTCTACCCCATTCATAGTATGAACACTATTCATCCTGAAATTGCAGTCAATGTCACACATTTGCACTCAAAAACTGAGTAGGAATCACTATTTTGGTACATGCATGTCCAGGGACAAAAATTATTCTAAAATGCATACTGACTAAAGTATCAGCCTGTTTCTTGTACAGTTTGTTTCATAGTCTACCCCATTCATAGTATGAACACTATTCATCCTGAAATTGCAGTCAATGCCACACATTTGCACTCAAAAACTGACTAGGAATCACTATTTTGGTACATGCATGTCCAGGGACAAACATTATTCTAAAATTCACACTGACTAAAGTATCAGCCTGACACTTGTCCAGTTTGTTTCGCAGTGTACCCCATCCATTGTATGAGCAATATTCATCCTGAAGTTGCAGTCAATGCCACACATTTGCACTCAAAACTGAGTAGGAATCACTATTTTGGTACATGCATGTCCAGGGACAAAAAGTGTTCTAAAATTCATACTGACTAAAGTATCAGCCTGTTTCTTGTACAGTTTGTTTCATAGTCTACCCCATTCATAGTATGAACACTTTTCATCCTGAAATTGCAGTCAATGCCACACATTTGCACTCAAAACTGACTAGGACTCACTATTTTGGTACATGCATGTCCAGGGACAAAAATTATTCTAAAATTCATACTGACTAAAGTATCAGCCTGACACTTGTCCAGTTTGTTTCGCAGTGTACCCCATCCATTGTATGAGCAATATTCATCCTGAAGTTGCAGTCAATGCCACACATTTGCACTCAAAACTGAGTAGGACTCACTATTTTGGTACATGCATGTCCAGGGACAAAAATTATTCTAAAATTCATACTGACTAAAGTATCAGCCTGTTTCTTGTACAGTTTGTTTCATAGTCTACCCCATCCATAGTATGATCACTATTCATCCTGAAATTGCAGTCAATGCCACACATTTGCACTCAAAAACTGACTAGGAATCACTATTTTGGTACATGCATGTCCAGGGACAAAAATTATTCTAAAATGCATACTGACTAAAGTATCAGCCTGTTTCTTGTACAGTTTGTTTCATAGTCTACCCCATTCATAGTATGAACACTATTCATCCTGAAATTGCAGTCAATGTCACACATTTGCACTCTCAAACGGAGTAGGAATCACTATTTTGGTACATGCATGTCCAGGGACAAAAATTATTCTAAAATTCATACTGACTAAAGTATCAGCCTGTTTCTTGTACAGTTTGTTTAGCAGTGTACCCCATTCATAGTATGAACACTATTCATCCTGAAATTGCAGTCAATGCCACACATTTGCACTCAAAACTGACTAGGACTCACTATTTTGGTACATGCATGTCCAGGGACAAACATTATTCTAAAATTCATACTGACTAAAGTATCAGCCTGACACTTGTCCAGTTTGTTTCGCAGTGTACCCCATCCATAGTATGAACACTATTCATCCTGAAATTGCAGTCAATGCCACACATTTGCACTCAAAACTGAGTAGGAATCACTATTTTGGTACATGCATGTCCAGGGACAAAAATTATTCTAAAATTCATACTGACTAAAGTATCAGCCTGTTTCTTGTACAGTTTGTTTCATAGTCTACCCCATCCATAGTATGAACACTATTCATCCTGAAATTGCAGTCAATGCCACACATTTGCACTCAAAACTGACTAGGAATCACTATTTTGGTACATGCATGTCCAGGGACAAAAATTATTCTAAAATGCATACTGACTAAAGTATCAGCCTGTTTCTTGTACAGTTTGTTTCATAGTCTACCCCATTCATAGTATGAACACTATTCATCCTGAAATTGCAGTCAATGTCACACATTTGCACTCTCAAACGGAGTAGGAATCACTATTTTGGTACATGCATGTCCAGGGACAAAAATTATTCTAAAATTCATACTGACTAAAGTATCAGCCTGTTTCTTGTACAGTTTGTTTAGCAGTGTACCCCATTCATAGTATGAACACTATTCATCCTGAAATTGCAGTCAATGCCACACATTTGCACTCAAAACTGACTAGGAATCACTATTTTGGTACATGCATGTCCAGGGACAAACATTATTCTAAAATTCATACTGACTAAAGTATCAGCCTGTTTCTTGTACAGTTTGTTTCGCAGTGTACCCCATCCATAGTATGAGCAATATTCATCCTGAAATTGCTGTCAATGCCACACATTTGCACTCAAAAACTGACTAGGAATCACTATTTTGGTACATGCATGGCCAGGGACAAAAATTATTCTAAAATTCATAATGACTAAAGTATCAGCCTGAGACTTGTCAATATTGTTTCATAGTCTCCCCAATCCATACTATGAGCAATTTTCATCCAAACATTTCAGAAAATAACACACTTTTGCACTCAAAAAGTAACTGAGAAACACTATTTTGGTTACTTGTTCATACAAAAATCAAAAAATAATAACAAAAAATTACGGAGACTATCCTTTGTACACCACATCTCTACGGAGGAATCGATCCACTGGACACGTTAACATCTATATCAAGAACCAATCATATCCTGACGAGGAAAGTTACACTACTTAAAGTTAGTCTGTTTTGATGGACTAGTACAAAAAGACGTCGCTACATTGGAAAAATGTACTCCATAGAAAATAACAAAACAACAAAAAGGGCTTTTCCTGCAACACCGTTGCAGAAAATGAAAAGACAATAGGTACGAGAATCAATGCTTGGGCTAAGTACAATTACCCTCAGTGGAACCTACGGATTGTGGTCCGCGCCAAAATTTTCAGGACACCACATTGCAGAATATCACGGCACGCGCAAACAAAAGATAGGCAGGCGCCAGTAAAACAACACTCACAGGTAGTACAATTAATAGTAATACAGCACTTCCCGGGAGGCAGTAAATCAAGCACTTACAGCGCGTACAGTATGAATGAAAAAAACATGCCAAACGCTTCCTTCAAACAACATTATTATCATAAAAATAGCGCGCCAAATCAATCAAAGGAAAAGACGGTAAGTTGAGGTGCACAATTTAACAAAAAAATAATGGTAGAACTGAGTAGTTGCAGTCCGGTGACAGGTAAAACCATTGTTACCAATAACACAAACAGCCCGCACAGCAGTGTATTGGGAAGTGACCAAACAAACACAAACGATAGCCAAACATATAGAACCACCAACAGTAGCAACAGAAATATTCTACAGACAACAAAAGAATCCGATAATGATAACTTGGAAAACAACATTGTCAAACACGTCAAAGAAACAGCGTTCAGGAAATTTAAATTCCCGCCAGAGAATACATTTGTGAAGGCAACAATATTCAACATTGCAAAACTAACGAATAACAATGAAATACCAAATACGATCGCTATAAAGGAACAAAAGTGGAGTGGAATTTATTGCCGAGCAGGCACTACGTGTAGACACAATGCTCAAACTCTTGCCAGGAAAAACTACAAAGGTAAGCAACCAACAATAAAATGATTGCCGGCATGCACTCTTTCATAATCCTTTCTAACATTTTGGTCATATTAACACTGACATGTAGAGGATAAAAGGAACAACCTGATACCAGATAGTTTCCCAGGAACGGTTGTTGTTACTCTAAAAATCGACCGGTAAGGTATTGGATAATTGAAATTTAAAGAGATGTGAGCTCAAAGAGAGGCTCTTATTTTCACTACGTATTTTCACTGTGTATCGGGGCTCTCTGCTGTATTTTACATGGTAGAGATCTTCCCCGGTGCTGTTATATTAGCGTTGTGTCGGTCTTACTGTATCGGTCATTTGGTGGTATTGGTCATTCATGTTGTTAAGTAATCTGTTCGATGGGGCGTATGCTTGTTCACGGTATATATGCTAGATATGAGGCCCATCTGGAATCGGTATTGGTTTTCTTGATTGCAATAAGTAATTTCCTCACGGGATATCAAGTATATTCTTTTGAATGTACTTATGGATTCCAAGTGTTCACTTATTGGTCAGGTGTTTGGATATGTCTTGTTTCTAACCGATTACTGTCTTTTGTTTGTAGTCCTAAGTGATATCATTTTTTACCACTTAGGGATTTCCAAGTAGTGGAGGTGCGTTTGATTCTAAGCTTCGGTCTTTGGAATATTCGTATCTAGTATCGTCTTCCCGCACCTCGGTCGTTGTTTCGTTCTCGTTTCGTCGGCTTTTTCGATCGAATTTGATGCCGACAAAGTCCGTATTTTTCGCCGACAACACACCCCTTGATCCAATACTTTTGTATTGGATTACTGTCGGAGTATGTTTGACCTTGGGTCGATTCATCTGCATCCGTATGATCAATCGGATCGAATCCGGGTGCGATTGAATCAAATCAAATCAAATCAATGTGATTGTAATATGAGATCCAGTGCTCAATCGAAGCGATCGAAAGATGTAACTGACTATCGATCAAAGCGATCGAACGATTTAACCTGGGTAGTGTCCCATGATATATCTTGCATGTCGGGCGTGCAAGATCCATCCCAATGGTTTGGTTAGGTCATCGGCCGGGTTGATAACTCCAGGAATATGAATCATCTTGATCTCACCGTTTTCCTTTCATGCTTGTATGGCAAAGAACCTGATTTCAATATGTCTGGTTCGTTCGGTTGGCTTCTGAGCATTGATGATCTCAATTGCCGATGCATTGTCTTCATAGATAGGGGTTGGACCAGCTTGAGCAAATCCTAATTCTTTGAGTACGAATCTGAGGTATCTGGCTGTTTTGGCTGCTGTGACTGCAGCAATGAATTCTGCTTCTGTAGAACTCTGTGCAGTGAGTGATTGCGCTTTGGATCTGTAAACAATTGCTCCACCCGCATAAGTGAACACATATCCTGTGGTGGACCTGCGATGTTTTGGATCATTTCCATATGCTGCATCAACAAAACACATCAACTTGCTATGCTTGATATCCGCAGGGTATTCTGGGAGTGATCCATCTTGGACTACATCATTATATGGTTCTCCTGATGGAAGAGATGGTTCTGCATTCGGTCTATAGAATCTAATACCCCAGGACCTGGTTGTTCTGAGATATCGAGCGATGTTCTTCAGACTGGAATAGTGGAATGCAGTGGGATTGGAACTGTATTTTGACATCAGGGTCACTGCATAGCCAATGTCTGGCCGGCAGCTCACATATGCAAACATCATTTCACCTAAGAGTGTTCTGTAGGAGAACCCAGATGTGGATTGTAATGCAGCGTGTTCCTTGGTGCCTTCTAATGGTCCATTCGTATGTGATTGCAGTTGGCTCAGTACTTCAGTAGATAACGGCGCTGATGGTTTGGAGTGGGGTTTCATCTTAGAATCAGTCTCCCAACCATGGGATGTCATGATCCGGTCGATGTAATTGGCACAGGACAGTTCAATGTAATCAGCTGTCTGTTTGACGTCAATTCCGTTGAAGTCCTCGAGCAATCCCAATTTTGTAAAGGGGATCACGTCTTCCTTTGGTAGTTTGAGCCTTGCACCTATAATGTCATAGATCTTGTCAGATATGGATTCTGATGTACAAGCTAGTGCAAAATCATCAACTTGTCTCAACATGTAGACCGTTTCACCCTCGAAGACAGTTGTATAGATCGTCCTGTCATGTGTGGTGGTTTTGAAGTTGAGATCAGGGCCTTTCAATATTTTGTTGATGTGTGTTTCCCAAAGTCTTCCAGATTCTGGATGGCCTTGAAGTGCTCGAAGGACTGGGAGCACCAATCGTCTGTCTATGTCCTTGTCATGCTTGTGTCTGTACCATTCTGCATATGCATCGTCAATAGTCATGTATGTAGGAATGTTGGGCCCTGGAGAATGGGCATATGCGTCAGCCGCGTCCCCCCCATAAACTTTGAGATTGAGGCTAGCTGCAATGGCAAAGAACAATCTTTGGATGGGGTGTTCAACACACGATGAGTATGACATTGCTATGGCATGCAGGGTTGGCGCTGCATATTTGCTTCCATTGCAACATTGTCTGGCTCTTCTGACACCATTTCGTTTCACACTGTATTGCCAGTGAGGTCTGAGAATGATAGCGTCGGGGTCCTTAGGGTATTGAATTGGTGATCCAAACATTTCCAAATCTTCAAACTGATCAAGCTGTTTTCGCTCCCCAGCTTGCCATTCAGGCCATGTAGATAAAGGCTTGAGATTCCTTCGAGTGAAGTGCCCTAGTGCTTGTTCTTCAGGTGTAGTTGCCTTGGAGTTGATGGCCTTGATGAAAAGTTCAATTTCTTCAGTGGACAGTGAATCTGCATCTAGTGGTAGTGCTTGATTTCCTGGTTTATGAAGCTTGGTGATAGCTCTGAGGGATGCAATATCAATAGTCGGAATGACAACCTCCATATCGTATTCAATTGGCGCCAAGTGTTTTTGGATGGAGGCATGGAGTGCTTCAGTGCTATCGACCTGGTTGATTCTCGATTGTATCAGCTGCTTGTATTTGGTACCAATGCGCTTGATGGTTTGAATGGAGGAAATCCGGTCCAAGAATGGTGGATCTTCTTCAGCAGTGGGTTCCTTCCAGGAGGTATTGGGAGCAAATAAACCATATTCATTTGAGTGTTTCCTGACCTCCTTCATAGACAATTTTTCTTCAAGTGCGAAGGTGATTGGTGTATCTATTGAAGAATCCCGCACCCCTCGATCGTGGCAGGCCTGTAAAGCTGTAGTAACATCAGCAGCAGTAAAGACACGATTGTGATTGATAGATACAATATAAGCGCCGCGGAGCCTGGAGAGAGTCTTCTTGTGGGAGGAGAAAAGCTTGGAGGCAGGACTTTTGGGAAGGATGTCAGTGATGTAGGCTCTGCCAATCAGTGAGTCATTGGCATAGCGAAGGCCAAACTTGAGATCAGCACAAGATGGAGAGACAGTGAGTCGAAGATTGGTGAGGTCTGCAAAGGGGGAAATTGAGAATTGGAAATCACTGGATGAGGCCTCACGGGTTTCTGCAGGAAGTGGAGTGTTGTCATCAGTCCGGAGCAGGTGCTTGACATTGGTTGGAAGATCTGCAAGAGGTAAGTCATTCATCCCTTCATCAAATCTGACATGAGTGGCGATCTTGACTCGGTGCGTTTCAGTGTCATACCAAAGAATGTTTCTTGTAGTGTATGGGACGAAACCCAGGAAGATGCCTTTGCGTGCATTGGGTTTGAGTTTAATAGATCTTTTGCCTGGCGGTCGAACCCAAACTCTACAACCAAAGGTTCGGAAATCAGCAAGGTTTTCCTTACGGCCAGTTGCCAATTCCAATGGTGAATGTGGTTGGTTGCCTTCAGGGAATGCATTGGACAACCGAAGTGCATGGTAGAAAGCAAAGGGCCAGAACTTGATGGGCAAATTAGCACCAGACAGCATTGTCCTCATGGAGTTAGCAAGAGTTCGGTGTGCTCTTTCAACTGTACCATTCTGGTGTGAAGCGTCCGCGCCAGTGGGGAAAATTGAATATCCAAACGCAGAGAATAGGTTTCTGATGTCAGGATTGTGATAGAGTTCTCCACCTTGATCAACTGAAACATATTTGTCGGCACAAGTTGGGTTGTGCTGGGCGAAGAAATGCTCTAACCAGTGTAGTGGCGCTGCTTTAGAGATTCGCGTGTCTCCATATTTCATACCAGTATAGTGGTCTGTGATGAGAATCCAAGCAGTTTCTCCATGAATGCCTTCATAATCGCGCTTGCGTTTGCTGTTGGAGGATTTGGTACCTGAGAATGCAAAATCAATAGATAAACCCTGAAACGGTTGTGTGGCCTTGCGTGTGGAATGCGAGCCAGCAGGTGCTTTGGTTTGCTTACATTGTATGCAAGTTGGACATTGGTCAAGAATACTGGTTTGCCGTTTGAACTTTGGGACTCCAATGATGTGCTTATGAGCTTGATACAGAAAATCATCGCATGGGTGTCCCAACCTTTGGTGCCACAGGAGTTTCGATGTCTTGGTTTTGATGGCTTGGATTGGGATATTTTTTTCCACAATCTTGGTGAAAAACAGTTTGGCATCAAACCTTGGCATGTCACTGGTATCAGACTGAGCTTTCGCTGCTTCAGTGCATGTCTGCAGATTGACAAGGTTTGTGTATATATCATACCTGTAGTTGCTAATTGCTTCTTTGGAGGCCAGTTCACAAGCTTCCTTGAACTGCATGTCAGTCGCTAAGGCATAGGCGGACGATGTTGCACAATTGGCATATGGAGAGGCAATATCAACGTCTGGGATCAGTACTGGGTGTGTATAGCATTGACCATCAATGATGCTTCCATGGAGGACAATGCTGCAGGCAGTGTTCTGCTTGTGATGACAAATAATGGTGAGGTTGCCATTTTGTGGAGCAGATGAGTCAAGGTTCTCAGTGAATGATTTATGGATGGACTGTCCACTGAACTGACATCGCATACGGGATGTCATTCCACAGAGATCGTTCTCACTCAGTAATGTTGTTGACAGGGAGGGAGAATAGTAGAAGAAGACTTTGATATATCCAATGTGATTCGGTGCTGGGATATGCAAATATCCTGAGCCTTCAGGGATGCAGGTAGCTGCTGTGCCTCCTATTGCTGCTGTAAGCCTGACAGGACATTTTCTTATCTTGGTGTAAGGTTTGTAACCGTGCAGGATGTGTTTGAGGTTTGTGCAGGAAACCTTTGCACCGGTGTCAATCTGAGCCCGGACACCCTGTTGGAAGTAGGCTGTAGCTGCAATAGGGTCCGGTGGGACGAGGGATTGCACATTGTATGTATCAACTGGCGTAGGGTTGTCCCTATCGAAATTGGGATCCTCATTGGTCTTCAGGTGTGATTCCAATGTAGGGGATGTAGCCCTGAGTGATTCCATGTCACAGTAGACATCAATGGGGATTGATGACTGGAAGCTGTCCTTGGGAAGGAGGTTGACGGCACCAATTATGACAGATTCGTAGGAGCTGGCACTGCTGGAGTCCAAGGAGGGGCATAAGCTGCTCACTTGAGGCGCTGTGGCGTTGTCAAATCCTTGAGGATCATCTTGAGGTGATGTCATAGTATGGCTCCAAGAAAGACTTTCTATTCTTGGCCATTGCAAAAATTTTGTCCTTCTACTGCAGCATCAGGTGAAACCTCATCTTGATCTTCATTACCAATGTTGATCTGTGAGATTTGTTGGGTGGAATCCAAGAGTTGTTGGGTCTGCTTATTGGATTTGTTCAGAAAAACAGCCGCAGCAATCCTATGTTTCTTCAGGGACTCAATATCTTGCAATGCAGGACAATTATCAAAATTGTGACCGGACATGTGGCAAACGATACATTTTCTGGATGTGTCAAAAAGACTAGGTTGCTTATCGAATGCCGTGATGGCATTGCAGTATGCTTGGTGGAGGAAGGGATCGTCAGATTCTTCGTCCATCTCCGGGTAGCCAAGTGATTCAATCAGGCTGATTGAGTGAGAGGTCAAGGTAGAAGGTGTCCTAACAGTGCTGTTGCTAGCGCGTTTTTGAAATCTCTCATTGCGCCGGTGACCTGGTCTGGTACCTGAGACAGGCAATTGCTTGGGCTGGATTGGTTTGGAGGTGTCCCTCTTGTACTTTTGTTCAGCCTTGATCTCTTGTTCATAGGTTTGAAGGGTTTGTAGAAGCCTACCTGCCTTGTATTTGTCTCTTTTGAATTGATCATCAGAGTCGCGTTCATCTTCTGTCTTTTTGAAGAGCTCTTCTGAGAGGGTGGTTCCTGCAATCAGGTTGCTAACTTCTTCTGTTGAACTGATAGTGCTGGGTTGGTTTTGGAGGAACACTCTAAGTCTCAGATAATCCTTGTACCGGAAGTAGTATTCTTCAAGAGATTCATTTGGATCTTGGTTGGGAGGGTTTCTGACCATTCTGCTGGCGTTGGATGGCCTTTTTGAGTTGGGATGCGTTTGAGCAATAACTGTGTATAGCGCTTCATATCCCTGTCCGCCTTCAAAGCTCTGAATAGTGGCCTTCATACTTGCACATGAGTCAGGGATGATTTTATCAGTTCTTAGTGCAGTGTAAATGAGATTTCCCCATTCATTGATAGCCAATTCATATCTTGAAGGTAGGTCGTGCGGGAGGTCATCACCAATTGTGAATCCTCTGAGGTGGTCAGCTTCACGTCTGAACAGATAGTATGGGTGCACATAAATATGATGTTGCTGGGAATGAGCTGTGATTTCTCGGTACCATTTCCTAACCTGGGGGTCCGTTGCGTCCTTTAGTTGTGGGAATCCTGAGAGGAACAGTTTGTCTCTAGCAGCTTCCTTGGACTTGTCTGAGGCTCTGGTCAAATCAAAACAGTCACCACTTCTAGTGATCAGGCGCTGGTCATTTCTCCCACTGCCTAGGTTGTGTAGGTAGTAGTTTTGCCTGACAATGGTTTCACTTCCCGATGAGTCGGTGTAGGTGATTGGGAAGTCTTTCATGTCATCTCTGGTGAGGAATTCATCTTTCCTGTAGTAACGGTCCTTCACTGGTGGTGGTAAGGTGGCCGGATTCCATGGGAATCGATCGTGGGGGATTAGAGAAGATTCTCGTAATTGTCGATGATGCAATGTAATTACTTGTCGGTTCAATCGTAATCGCAGGTTAGATCGAAGTCGTCGTCCGTTGTAAATGTAAGCGTTCGATCGGCGAATCGGGAATTGCGGTGTCGTTGACGGCGGCGTTCGTTATTGCGATCGAAACGACGATGCGTATGTGTATTACAGAAGGAGATTCTTGGTAGAATGTTCTGGATATACACCCCTTTTGTCGTCAATTGTAGTCGGTTGTTGTTGCGATGCGGCGATGTTTTAATTAACCGGCGATGTCGGAAGGAGCATTCGTGTCCGATCGCAGTTGTCAAAAAGAAATGGATTAACCGGTAATCGTTTCGTTCGATCGGCGTCCTTAGATGTGTATGACAGAAGGAGATTCTTGGTAGAACGTTCTGTATATACACCCCTTGATACGTACGCTTCTTGGTCGTGTATTACAGAAGAAGATTCTTGGTAGAAGGATCTGTAGATACACCCCTTGATACGCGAGTAAGGAGGAGAAAGAAAGAAAAGAAAAGAGGCGGGGAGGTCTATTGATACAGCCCGTCGCCGAGTCCCGTACCAAGTATACTCTGGCTGTAACCGACAGTGGAGGTGCTGTACGGGGCGGAGATAGGTAGCTTAAGGTATACACTTGGTAGTGTAAGTTATAAGGGCTCTATAACCTGTTGTTACTCTAAAAATCGACCGGTAAGGTATTGGATAATTGAAATTTAAAGAGATGTGAGCTCAAAGAGAGGCTCTTATTTTCACTACGTATTTTCACTGTGTATCGGGGCTCTCTGCTGTATTTTACATGGTAGAGATCTTCCCCGGTGCTGTTATTATTCTCGTACCGATACTGCTGTTGCTGTTGCTGTATTAGCGTCGTGTCGGTCTTACTGTATTGGTCATTTGGTGGTATTGGTCATTCATGTTGTTAAGTAATCTGTTCGATGGGGCGTATGCTTGTTCACGGTATATATGCTAGATATGAGGCCCATCTGGAATCGGTATTGGTTTTCTTGATTGCAATAAGTAATTTCCTCACGGGATATCAAGTATATTCTTTTGAATGTACTTATGGATTCCAAGTGTTCACTTATTGGTCAGGTGTTTGGATATGTCTTGTTTCTAACCGATTACTGTCTTTTGTTTGTAGTCCTAAGTGATATCATTTTTTACCACTTAGGGATTTCCAAGTAGTGGAGGTGCGTTTGATTCTAAGCTTCGGTCTTTGGAATATTCGTATCTAGTATCGTCTTCCCGCACCTCGGTCGTTGTTTCGTTCTCGTTTCGTCGGCTTTTTCGATCAAATTTGATGCCGACAAAGTCCGTATTTTTCGCCGACAACACACCCCTTGATCCAATACTTTTGTATTGGATTACTGTCGGAGTATGTTTGACCTTGGGTCGATTCATCTGCATCCGTATGATCAATCGGATCGAATCCGGGTGCGATTGAATCAAATCAAATCAAATCAATGTGATTGTAATATGAGATCCAGTGCTCAATCGAAGCGATCAAAAGATGTAACTGACTATCGATCATACGGACTTTGTCGGCATCAAATTCGATCGAAAAAGCCGACGAAACGAGAACGAAACAACGACCGAGGTGCGGGAAGACGATACTAGATACGAATATTCCAAAGACCGAAGCTTAGAATCAAACGCACCTCCACTACTTGGAAATCCCTAAGTGGTAAAAAATGATATCACTTAGGACTACAAACAAAAGACAGTAATCGGTTAGAAACAAGACATATCCAAACACCTGACCAATAAGTGAACACTTGGAATCCATAAGTACATTCAAAAGAATATACTTGATATCCCGTGAGGAAATTACTTATTGCAATCAAGAAAACCAATACCGATTCCAGATGGGCCTCATATCTAGCATATATACCGTGAACAAGCATACGCCCCATCGAACAGATTACTTAACAACATGAATGACCAATACCACCAAATGACCAATACAGTAAGACCGACACGACGCTAATACAGCAACAGCAACAGCAGTATCGGTACGAGAATAATAACAGCACCGGGGAAGATCTCTACCATGTAAAATACAGCAGAGAGCCCCGATACACAGTGAAAATACGTAGTGAAAATAAGAGCCTCTCTTTGAGCTCACATCTCTTTAAATTTCAATTATCCAATACCTTACCGGTCGATTTTTAGAGTAACAACAGGTTATAGAGCCCTTATAACTTACACTACCAAGTGTATACCTTAAGCTACCTATCTCCGCCCCGTACAGCACCTCCACTGTCGGTTACAGCCAGAGTGTTTGTAGTCCTAAGTGATATCATTTTTTACCACTTAGGGATTTCCAAGTAGTGGAGGTGCGTTTGATTCTAAGCTTCGGTCTTTGGAATATTTGTATCTAGTATCGTCTTCCCGCACCTCGGTCGTTGTTTCGTTCTTGTTTCGTCGGCTTTTTCGATCGAATTTGATGCCGACAAAGTCCGTATTTTTCGCCGACAACACACCCCTTGATCCAATACTTTTGTATTGGATTACTGTCGGAGTATGTTTGACCTTGGGTCGATTCATCTGCATCCGTATGATCAATCGGATCGAATCCGGGTGCGATTGAATCAAATCAAATCAAATCAATGTGATTGTAATATGAGATCCAGTGCTCAATCGAAGCGATCGAAAGATGTAACTGACTATCGATCAAAGCGATCGAACGATTTAACCTGGGTAGTGTCCCATGATATATGTTGCATGTCGGGCGTGCAAGATCCATCCCAATGGTTTGGTTAGGTCATCGGCCGGGTTGATAACTCCAGGAATATGAATCATCTTGATCTCACCGTTTTCCTTCCATGCTTGTATGGCAAAGAACCTGATTTCAATATGTCTGGTTCGTTCGGTTGGCTTCTGAGCATTGATGATCTCAATTGCCGATGCATTGTCTTCATAGATAGGGGTTGGACCAGCTTGAGCAAATCCTAATTCTTTGAGTACGAATCTGAGGTATCTGGCTGTTTTGGCCGCTGTGACTGCAGCAATGAATTCTGCTTCTGTAGAACTCTGTGCAGTGAGTGATTGCGCTTTGGATCTGTAAACAATTGCTCCACCCGCATAAGTGAACACATATCCTGTGGTGGACCTGCGATGTTTTGGATCATTTCCATATGCTGCATCAACAAAACACATCAACTTGCTATGCTTGATATCCGCAGGGTATTCTGGGAGTGATCCATCTTGGACTACATCATTATATGGTTCTCCTGATGGAAGAGATGGTTCTGCATTCGGTCTATAGAATCTAATACCCCAGGACCTGGTTGTTCTGAGATATCGAGTGATGTTCTTCAGACTGGAATAGTGGAATGCAGTGGGATTGGAACTGTATTTTGACATCAGGGTCACTGCATAGCCAATGTCTGGCCGGCAGCTCACATATGCAAACATCATTTCACCTAAGAGTGTTCTGTAGGAGAACCCAGATGTGGATTGTAATGCAGCGTGTTCCTTGGTGCCTTCTAATGGTCCATTCGTATGTGATTGCAGTTGGCTCAGTACTTCAGTAGATAACGGCGCTGATGGTTTGGAGTGGGGTTTCATCTTAGAATCAGTCTCCCAACCATGGGATGTCATGATCCGGTCGATGTAATTGGCACAGGACAGTTCAATGTAATCAGCTGTCTGTTTGACATCAATTCCGTTGAAGTCCTCGAGCAATCCCAATTTTGTAAAGGGGATCACGTCTTCCTTTGGTAGTTTGAGCCTTGCACCTATAATGTCATAGATCTTGTCAGATATGGATTCTGATGTACAAGCTAGTGCAAAATCATCAACTTGTCTCAACATGTAGACCGTTTCACCCTCGAAGACAGTTGTATAGATCGTCCTGTCATGTGTGGTGGTTTTGAAGTTGAGATCAGGGCCTTTCAATATTTTGTTGATGTGTGTTTCCCAAAGTCTTCCAGATTCTGGATGGCCTTGAAGTGCTCGAAGGACTGGGAGCACCAATCGTCTGTCTATGTCCTTGTCATGCTTGTGTCTGTACCATTCTGCATATGCATCGTCAATAGTCATGTATGTAGGAATGTTGGGCCCTGGAGAATGGGCATATGCGTCAGCCGCGTCCCCCCCATAAACTTTGAGATTGAGGCTAGCTGCAATGGCAAAGAACAATCTTTGGATGGGGTGTTCAACACACGATGAGTATGACATTGCTATGGCATGCAGGGTTGGCGCTGCATATTTGCTTCCATTGCAACATTGTCTGGCTCTTCTGACACCATTTCGTTTCACACTGTATTGCCAGTGAGGTCTGAGAATGATAGCGTCGGGGTCCTTAGGGTATTGAATTGGTGATCCAAACATTTCCAAATCTTCAAACTGATCAAGCTGTTTTCGCTCCCCAGCTTGCCATTCAGGCCATGTAGATAAAGGCTTGAGATTCCTTCGAGTGAAGTGCCCTAGTGCTTGTTCTTCAGGTGTAGTTGCCTTGGAGTTGATGGCCTTGATGAAAAGTTCAATTTCTTCAGTGGACAGTGAATCTGCATCTAGTGGTAGTGCTTGATTTCCTGGTTTATGAAGCTTGGTGATAGCTCTGAGGGATGCAATATCAATAGTCGGAATGACAACCTCCATATCGTATTCAATTGGCGCCAAGTGTTTTTGGATGGAGGCATGGAGTGCTTCAGTGCTATCGACCTGGTTGATTCTCGATTGTATCAGCTGCTTGTATTTGGTACCAATGCGCTTGATGGTTTGAATGGAGGAAATCCGGTCCAAGAATGGTGGATCTTCTTCAGCAGTGGGTTCCTTCCAGGAGGTATTGGGAGCAAATAAACCATATTCATTTGAGTGTTTCCTGACCTCCTTCATAGACAATTTTTCTTCAAGTGCGAAGGTGATTGGTGTATCTATTGAAGAATCCCGCACCCCTCGATCGTGGCAGGCCTGTAAAGCTGTAGTAACATCAGCAGCAGTAAAGACACGATTGTGATTGATAGATACAATATAAGCGCCGCGGAGCCTGGAGAGAGTCTTCTTGTGGGAGGAGAAAAGCTTGGAGGCAGGACTTTTGGGAAGGATGTCAGTGATGTAGGCTCTGCCAATCAGTGAGTCATTGGCATAGCGAAGGCCAAACTTGAGATCAGCACAAGATGGAGAGACAGTGAGTCGAAGATTGGTGAGGTCTGCAAAGGGGGAAATTGAGAATTGGAAATCACTGGATGAGGCCTCACGGGTTTCTGCAGGAAGTGGAGTGTTGTCATCAGTCCGGAGCAGGTGCTTGACATTGGTTGGAAGATCTGCAAGAGGTAAGTCATTCATCCCTTCATCAAATCTGACATGAGTGGCGATCTTGACTCGGTGCGTTTCAGTGTCATACCAAAGAATGTTTCTTGTAGTGTATGGGACGAAACCCAGGAAGATGCCTTTGCGTGCATTGGGTTTGAGTTTAATAGATCTTTTGCCTGGCGGTCGAACCCAAACTCTACAACCAAAGGTTCGGAAATCAGCAAGGTTTTCCTTACGGCCAGTTGCCAATTCCAATGGTGAATGTGGTTGGTTGCCTTCAGGGAATGCATTGGACAACCGAAGTGCATGGTAGAAAGCAAAGGGCCAGAACTTGATGGGCAAATTAGCACCAGACAGCATTGTCCTCATGGAGTTAGCAAGAGTTCGGTGTGCTCTTTCAACTGTACCATTCTGGTGTGAAGCGTCCGCGCCAGTGGGGAAAATTGAATATCCAAACGCAGAGAATAGGTTTCTGATGTCAGGATTGTGATAGAGTTCTCCACCTTGATCAACTGAAACATATTTGTCGGCACAAGTTGGGTTGTGCTGGGC
>JAYLWI010000017.1:0-50000 GCA_037355745.1 Pseudo-nitzschia multiseries | reverse complement strand
TTATGCGAGTGGCCAACCTTTCTCGACGCACTCATCGAGCCTGATTTTGCCCGCGAGCTTACCTACACTCAAAGTGGGCTACCAACCCATCTCCATCGGTCCATCCAATGGACCATAGAGGCACTTGCGGAATTCTCGAGTGACCTACGCAAGGACGGGAAGAATTGGAAGGAGGTAATGTCATATACGTATGAAGATGTCAGAACCTTCTGTATGGAACGCGCTCTGCGCCTTCAGAGTGAATCTGTCCTGAATCTCCCAGCTCCTCCACTGGGAACCAATAAAAAGTCACCTCAGCAAGTGAAGTACGAATCTTGGTGTCAAAAAGCACGAGATGAAAAGTCCTTTACGCCCCTCACGAATGACTCAAGATTCGAACATTGGCTCGTGGGTTTCAAGGCTAAACTCGAGGCATACGACATTGACACTGAAACATTCCTTGATGAAACTTGGCCTCCAGCTGCACTACAAGGTTATACACGTGACCTCTTCGTCAAACAGTGTGCCTTCTTCTGGGTTCTAATGTTGGAAGTCTTCAAAAGTGACTTATCCGTGTCATGCGTCCACAGCCATTCCATCTCACGCAATGGACGTCAAGCATATTTTGATTTTGTGAGTCTTCACAGTGAATCAAAAGCCAAAGTATATGACAACGCGGCTCAATTGCAAGCTTTGTTGAAGTTGAATCTCAGCAACTGGAAAGAATCTAAAGTGAAGTTTATCACACATTGGTTTGAAGAATTGAATCACCTCAACAAGCTTTGTCCTCCCAACAAACCCCTTGAGTACCATACTGCAAAATCAGCATTATGTCAGGCATGCTATTCCAGCTTTCAGCTAAGTGAACAGTTTGCCAAAGTCAAGGATCCAGGTGGCACGAATAGTACCGTGACAGATGCAGTCGCTGAGGCAGCTGCTATCCACAAACTCAAAATCACGCTCCTACTTGAAGCAACTTGACTTGATTCTCAGTCCGCAATGTCGGCTCCTAAGTCCACAGTACGTGCACATGTACACGACTTCTCATCTGGACAAGGCCAAAACCATGATGACTATGCTCTCCCTATTGAATTCGAAGGTGACTACCAAGACTATGCGGTATTCAAGGCTGGACGTTCACCCAACCCTACCACGCGCCTACCTACAAACATATGGAAGGCCCTATCACGTCAAGACATGAAGAGTTGACTGAATTTTTCCCCCGAAGGCAAGAAAATAGTGGTCACATCATTACGGCGCGAATTGCTCCCAGATGATCAGCTGGATCCTAATGCTGTCAAACCCATCACCCGGAAAGCATACACACATGGACATTCCGTCTCATTCCTAGAAGATGATACCTCGAACGAAGATGCACATACCAATGCCTCAGAAGACCTCCACCCAGCTGTGGAAAATGACCGTAGAGGTGTCTTCCATGCATCACTTGGTGTATACAAGTCTCAGACCTCTTCATCCAAGGACCAAAGACCCCTCAAGTCTTCCGTGTCGCCTGCACATCCCGCACGATTCCTCTCTGAGAATCCTGACATTCGGTACAAAAAGGACGGCAATACCCAGATACCTGTGGGAACATCCTCTTATTCCGTCAATTTTCATCAATGGTATAACCCCGATGATGATCTGACCTTCCCACATGATAATCAAATACCATCGTACATCTATCGTGCTCACAAAGCTACCATCACCAATCCCGGCTTCGCCACGGTCGACCGCGGTGCAAATGGTTGTATCATCGGTAATGATGCATGCCTCATCTCCAAAAATATTCTTCCACGATATGTCAATGTCACAGGCATTAACAATCACCAAGTGCAGAATATTCCCATTGCTACATGCGGCGCCTATTCTGTCTCAAATAGAGGTCCCGTCATCCTCATTTTCAATGAATGTGCATATACGAGTCGACACCCCTCTATCTTGTCCTCCGGCCAGATGGAAGCATATTTCTCCACTGTCGATGATACATCCATCAAAGCGGGCGGTGGACAGGTAATCACCACCTCCGATGGATATGCACTGCCTCTTAGCATACGACATGGTTTACCATACCTTGCCATGCAAAAGTACACGACTATTGAATTTGACACGCTCCCACATGTTACCATGACATCCGATAAGCACTGGGACCCATCCGTCCTCGATACCACCATCAGTGCAAAAGATGAACAATTTCTTCAGAAATATCCTCCTCAGTCGCAACAACTTCCATATCCCGAATACGACGAATACGGAAACCCACGTTGTCTTGAAGGGTTAGATATCTCTGTGTCCCCTGGCTCTTCCACGGTTACGTCTCTCAGTTCGTACTCCAGTCACTCCACTTGGTCTCCCTTTTTCCCTATTGATGATCATGGAACCAACAATTGCTCATTCTGGCTTACACCTACCGACTACGTTCATCAGGAGCACCTTGCATGCTGTACTTCCCCTCCAATCTCTGGGACGGTCACTGCCTTTCCCACGGAATGTACTGCTAGTGATGCTACACGTATTGCAACTACACCCCATGAGCGCTATCCCAACGAACATGATTACTTATCTCTGAAACCTTTCTTTTTGCTGGGTTTCCGCAGATTGCATCAAAACTAATTTTTAAAATTCAACGCAATATGGTTCGTTAGCGGTTAGCCCCGATGGTAACATTTTCAAACGTTTTCATTCCCCCCAGCCGGCTATGAACGTTTGACCATTCAATGACGACGTCCTGTCTGATGCTGTCTATTCAGATGTCCCAGCGATTGATGGCGGCTCCAAACTTGCCCAGATCTTCTTTGGTCGGAAGTCCCATATCATACATGTTGAAGAAATGCGCACCACCGGCGACTTTCTATCATGCTTTCAGAACTTCGTTCAAAAATGGGGCAGGCCTCTTTGCCTCCTATGTGATCATGGGAACTACCAATCTAGTAAGAGGGTCACCGATTATCTCAAAATGTTATGGATTGGACTCTGGCAAAGTGAACCCTATCACCAACACCAGAATCAATTTGAACAGAGCGGTATCAAACGTTTAAGCGCATTGTCAATTGCGTCATGGACCGTACAGGCACACCACCGCATCTCTGGCTGTTGTGCATGACATACGTTGCCGGACTCCTCAATGTTATTTCTGATCCTACTCTGTCGGACAAACAACCGGTCTTCATTGCTACCGGTACACTTGGCGATATAGGCGCATACACCAGTTTCTTCTGGTTTGAACCTGTTTATTTTAAGACCAATGACTCCCCTTTCGGTACCCAGTCTACCGAACGCCTTGGTCATTTCGTAGGCATTGCCGAACATGTTGGCAATGGACTTTGTTTCCGAATCTGGGATCCAGTCACCAATAAATTGCTTGACCGTTCTGGTGTACGCTCTGCTCTTACACCTGAGTCTCGCAACAAACAAGCTGGCCTCTTTACCGATGACGGCTTCATCAAATGGCGTAAGGCCAAGGATTCCCTACCCCAATTGTACGCCACTGGTGACGCTCCTACACTCACAAAACATGGGGAGCATATCACTACGAATAGTCCCACTGAAGATTCTACACCAAAGGACGTCCCAGCTACTCCTCCTCTTGGCATCTCAACTACTGACTCCGACACCACTCAAAGCCTTGCCACTCCTGCGGAACATGATGACACCACGCCGTCTGTACCTACCGAGCAACCCAGTACAACACCCCCCGCATCTGGTAATCAGGTTATTATCAAACCACCCGCCCACCCCTCGTCACTGAGCTTTCTTTACAAGAAGGTCAATGACAGCCCAAGCTGGTCCCCTTCTCCCCTCCCTAACAACTATGGGGAGAGTTTTGATGGCCCTCCTACGACACACATCTTCAGCAAGACACCCGATGGCGTTCTCCTCACTGAAGATGATTTTGATCCACTGGAGCTAGCATACTTTGATGTTAGTGACGTCACAACTCCACACACCAACCCCGCTACTCCTTCAGTAGACCCATCACAGGTAGTTGTTACCAATGAAGAAGGCAATGCACAATTTGACGATGATGGTAAACCCATTACCATTCCTACAGTCTCGATTGCCAATCTACAAGGAAGATCTTTCCTTGTAACCAACCCTGATGGCACTCAGAAGCGTCTTACCATTGTCGATGTAGAAGACAGTCTTGAACGCAATAACGACTTCATCAAGTTCAAGTGCAAACACTCTGATGACGAACTTGCCAATATCATTGCATACAATGATGTCATGAATTACATCCACCATGATTTGACCCAAGAAGATGGAAAACTTTGGTCATTTCGCCGAATCCTAGGACACCAAGGTCCACTGGATAACAAGCACCCTCAATACAAAGGTTCCAAGTATAACCTTTGGATTGAATGGGAAAATATGGAACAAACATATGAACCATTAGCCAACATTGCGGCTGATGATCCTGTTACCGTTGCCAAATATGGGAAAGACAACAACTTGCTTGACCTCCCAGGTTGGAAACGTCTCAAGCAAATCACCAATCTAGCACGACGAACCAAGAAACTCGATTGGCTCGTGCATCAAGCCAAACTTCGGTCTTTCCGTACCACCACACAGTACCAATATGGATTCAAGGTACCTCGTAACCACGAAGAAGCCCTCCAATTTGATCAAGCCAACGGAAACCACAAATGGGAAGACGCCACCACTCTTGAAATGAAACAGCTCAATGAATACAATACCTTCATTGATAAAGGCTTGTACAAGACAAGCTCCATCCCACCCGGGTTCCAACAGACCAAGGTACACATGATATATGCTGTCAAGCATGACGGTAGACACAAGGCTCGTCTTGTTGCAAACGGTAATCTCACTGAGGCCCCCATCCAAAGTGTTTATGCTGGTGTCGTATCTCTCCGCGGCCTACGTATGTGCCTGTTCCTAGCCGAACTGAACAGCCTAGAAGCATGGGGTACGGATATAGGTAATGCCTACCTCGAAGCAGTTACTTGCGAGAAAGTCTGCATCAAGGCAGGTCCCAAATTCGGACCACTGGAAGGTCACCTATTGATCATCTACAAGGCCCTATATGGCCTCAGATCTTCGGGCAAGTGCTTTGGTGATTTACTAGCAGCTTGCCTTATTGAACTCGGCTTCGAAAGATCCCGCGCGGAACCGGAAATCTTCCTCAAGCCTGGAATGAACAAGCATGGGGAACCTGTATATGAACTCATATGCACATATGTCGATGATCTATGTCTTTGCATGGCAGATCCCAATTCTTTCCTGGAAATACTACAGTCGGAGCCATACAACTTCAAACTGAAGGGATCCGGACCTATGAACTTTCATCTGGGTTGTGGATTTGAGCGCGACACACATGGTGTTCTTTGTATGAATCCCATAAAGTTCATCGAAAAGATGGAAGCGTCTTATGAACAAATGTTTGGATGCAAACCTAGCACCAAGTTCCAGTCACCCATTGCGGAAAGCGATCATCCCGAATTGGACTCCTCAGCTTTTCTCAAGGAAACTGGTATACAGAAATACCAAAGCATGATCGGTTCACTCCAATGGATCATCGCCATTGGACGTTTTGATGTTCAGACAGCTGTGATGACACTCTCGAGTTTCAGAGCCCAACCACGAGACGGACACCTTGACCGTGCCAAACGTATCTATGGATATATCTCCAAGTTTAGACATTATAAAATCAGATTCCACGTGGAACCCCCAGATTTTATATTGACTAAACCAGACACCATTGATTGGTCCAACACCGTTTATGGGGAGCATTCTGAAGAGCTACCCAACGACGCTCCTGCACCACTTGGGAAGACAGTAGTGTTAACACACTTCTATGATGCCAACCTCATGCATGATATTCTCAGTGGTAAGGCTGTAACCGGCATCCTTCACTTTGCGAACAAGACTCCCATGATGTGGTTCTCAAAGAAACAATCTACTACAGAAACAGCCACGTTTGGAGCTGAATTCGTTGCAGGAAGAACTTGCATTGAGCAAATTGTTGATCTACGTCACTCGTTCCGATACCTAGGAACACGAGTCCATGACATCTCCTACTCATGGGGAGACAACGAGAAGATGATTCAAACGTCAACCTTTCCTTATGCAAGGTTGCATAAGCGTCACAACATCCTATCTTTTCACTACGTACGAAGCATGATAGCAAGAGGTTTCATTCTAATGCTGCACATCCCAGTATTAATAATTTTCCTTCTGAATCCGATTCGTTGAGAGTCTGATTCAAAGGCTTCTGAAGAACAGCAACGCTGCGTTAGTGTGTTAGTAGACGAACGATTGTACTCTACGCGTGACAATTGTGTTTGGATACTTTCGGCAACGGATAATCGGACTACAGGCGAAGATAGAGAAACGCCAGATCTCTTCTTGCTGTGACTTATTCAGATTGCAGCGAGACAGACCTTAGTATGTAGATTACAAGTAGTTGGTAGCAACTAATGTGAATTTTGGGATATAAATCAGTTGAATGTTAAAAGTATGAGATAAAGTGAAATCTTGCCGAAATGCAAGATATCTCTTTTATTGAGATGAATACGTTGCAACTGCTGTTGCGTAGTGATGAGATTACTCGCTGATTATTTCCGTACATGTATTGGTCGTTGACCATATATATCTGTATGCATGTATATGTATTGTGTGAGAATCACACGCCAACGGTTTTCTTCTCTTGTTCCGTTAGGAAGACTTCATGATATGTTTATCATTAAGGTCAGGAATTGCTCCCGTAGCTCGTGTGATATTTTATGAAATCAGAGTTTGCTCACCGAAGAACAATGGCAATACTGTAAAACAGGGATTGCTCACCGTTGATGCGCGATGGGAATCGATGCGCCGTGGGAATCGATATGCCGTGGGAATCGATTACTTAGATTGATACGGGACTCATTGATTCGTACGAATAGGATATCTACCATCTGGTAGCTTTGGTACTTCTGGTCACGAAAGGAATTTAATACCCAGGTAAGGATAACTGTGCAGATATCCTCACCAAGCATTGGGGACACTCAGTTGTGTATCCACTGCTCAAGCCCATCTTCCACTTCTGCAGGAATACCAGCGACCTCCTCCAAGATGATGGAAGCATCATGTAAAACGTGATGGCCTTTCACAAGGAAACATGGGGAGTATTAAATTCCTTTCGTGCCCAGAAGTACCAAGGCTAGTACCCGATGGTAGATATTCTATTTGTACGAATCAATGAGTCCCGTATCAACCAAAGTAATCGATTCCCACGACATATCAATTTCCACGGAGCATCGATTCCCATCGCGCATCGACGGTGAGCAATCTCTGTTTTATAATATTGCCATTGTTCTTCGGTGAGCAAACTCTGATTTCATAAAATATCACACGAGCTACGGGAGCAATTCCTGATCTTAATGATAAACATATCATGGAGTCTTCCTAACGGAACAAGAGAAGAAAACCGTTGGCATGTGATTCTCACACAATATATATATATATATATACAGATATATACGGTCAACGACCAATGCATGTACAGAAATAATCAGTGAGTAATCTCATCACTACGCAACAGCAGTTGCAACGTATTTCACCTCAATAAAAGAGATATCTTGCATTTTGGCAAGATTTCACTTTATCTCATACTTTTAACATTCAACTGATTTATATCCCAAAATTCACATTAGTTGCTACCAACTATCTGTAATCTACATTACTAAGGTGTGTCTCGCTGTATCTGAATAAGTTCACAGTAAGAAGAGATCTGGCGTTTCCATAGTCTCGCCTGTAGTCCGATTATCCGTTGCCGAAAGCATCCAACCACAATTGTCACGCGTAGAGTACAATCGTTTGTCTACTAACACACTAACGCAGCGTTGCTGTTCTTCAGAAGCCTTTGAATCAGACTCTCAACGGATCAGATTCAGAAGGAAAATAATAATACCATATGGTTAGTTATTTGAAAATGTGTCTAATGGGAACAATGCTGTTCTTGTCGGTTCTTACTTTTATAATTTTTCCTTGCTAGTGTCTGGGCATTGTGCCTACATGTAGTTATTGCTCTGCAGAACATTCCATTCCACTTCTGTGCATGGACGTTCCATGTCGCTGATAGTTTGTTGTCATGATTCAATTTTACAATCATGGTAATAATTGTCTTTATGTATTGTGTACCTTGTTCGTCCCTTATCAGGAATTTCATTTGCCTGAACGTTTCTTCCTTGACATACGCAGTAATGTACAACTTTGCGTCGAGCAATGTCCGACGTTCCGAATTTCCAGTACTTAAAACACGTAGAACCCTACATCAACTCCCTTTATCCTCTCTTCCACTCTTCCCCTACCAACACTGGGCCCATACATCCCTTATACGACTTGCTCTTTCTGTTGGCGCTATCAGCTTGGCCGCTTGTTGCTCCCTTTGGTTGCTTCCCTTGGTCGCTTCGGCTCTACTTTTGGCGTCGTCGTCTGAGCATTGTCCTTTACGGCACATAATTTTCTACACTGTACTCCGTACAGTTTCTACATAGTCATTCACAGCCGCCGCAAACACTCCTCTAGTGCCCCATTGCCTACAGCACTGACACAATCAAGCCGGTGACACCCTTGATACGCAACTGCATCTACCTCCATCGATCGTTGCCTTCAGCCCTCTCCCTCCATCTCCGCTTTCCCTCCATTGCTCAACAGCGCAAGACTCCAACTTCACACAAATGAGATTCAGGGTTATTTCGGAATCACGCGCAGATTTGGGTTGAACTCCACTGGTCCCCCTTTGTAATTTCATCCTATTTATTGAAATTAATGTCAAACTCATAATATTTTGATGCACATTGCATTTTCTTACCCCACTGGCATCTGTTTCCAAAGTAGTGGCGTGTTACTGAATTTTATGCCTGAAACAAACAGTGCATGGTCACAATTTTTCAATCTCAATCGTTTCCCCATTTTTATTGTTATTACTGGCTATCGTACAACATTAGTAGTAACAATGGTCCACACTCCCAAATATCAGGTATATTGTTTACGTTGCTACCGGGACTCTCCTCTGATCACTACTGGTTACGGAAAGCAGAAGGTTACCAAGAAGAAGAGACCCCCCTTGTTTACAGCGTGACTAAGAAAGAAAACGGGAGTAGTTGTTTCTCCTGGTCTTCTGGACCATATTGCATGTAATCCAGGTACATGTTATTCTTATTACTACCGGTGTTTGGAAGTAGATGATTTTGCATCTTTGTTATTCATTAGAAAATTGAAGAAGAAGCTCGAGGATGCTACTCAACAATTAGGTCTAACGAACACCTGTAATGGTCCACAGGGTAGTGACGGCCCATTACCAGAGGTGCTCAACAATCAAGTTATGTATGACCCTTCTGTCAAACCGATTTGACGTGCCTTGATTGGTTGGGAATTAAGAAACATAGAGGATGACAACGATTCTGTTTCAGATGACAATTTGTTCTTTCCTAATGATGATGATGAGGAAGAAGGAAGTGAGAGCATAGAGGCCCCCACTCTTTGAGTTTCAATGATGAAGAAGGCAACAACATTGATGTTGACGATTCCCAGCATGATTCAAACACGCTAGTAATTACAACACCCAATGTAGGAAGGAACATATCTGACGAATTGAAGGTCAAGATCAAGTTAATGAAAATCATGCGGAATCATAGTATACCATTAGTTGCAGAGAAGGAATTGTATGAATGGGCTATCGAATTGGAGCGGCTTAATTTATTTTCATGGACTAACGGCAATCTCATAAAGACCAGGGCAAGTGTCATGAAGGAGATTTCCGCAACTGTGCCTGAAATAAAAGGTGATGGGTTTGAACCTCATCTTATTGACTGGTGTTCTAAGAAATCACAGAATGCTGATGTTTCCAGTCGCAAACAAATGTATGTCCGGTCGTTCCCAAAAGCACTTCATTCCCTATTAACAAATGTGACTTTGGTGAAGGAAGACAATCTGTCATTCCCCCATGCTGAAGACCCAATCTTACCAGTCCGTTATCCAGAACTTCAAGGGAATATTGATATTGACAAACTCCATCATGGTGAATGGTGGATCAACACTTGGGAGAAGAGATGTAAATCCAAATCGAATGAAATTCTGGTGCCTATTATTCTCTACATGGATGGAATTGCAATTGACAATAGTGGTCAAACCACTCTTACCCCACTGAACATGACTCTTGGCATATTCAACACCCTAACTTGAAACTCCTGGCCGGATGCCTGGGAGGCTATATATTATCACCCAACATGTCCAGGTGATAAAGGTGCCGAATCAATTGACAATGTGAACAATCTTCACTCTGGCCTTTGTTTGGCTGTTTCATCTTTGAAAGATGCCTGCAACCAAACGGATGGTATTGAATGGTCTAATTTGCTGTGGAACAAGAAGAAATGGTCTGTTTGAATGAAATTTGCGGTCGCTTATTTCATAGGTGATACTCCCCAGCACGACCAACTTTGTGGTCATTATCAAACGTCAAATTCAAAGATGATCTGTAGGCATTGCAATTGTCCCAGAGCACTTGGTATTCATGCTCGTGTGAATGTTTGAAGGTTCCTGTTTCAGTTAAAAGTGGTAACATGCAAGTGTCTAAGCACCAAAATGGGGAAGAGTACCACTCCATTCGTCTCTGGAATATATCTGATTTTACTGCTCCAACGGTTGACAAAGGAGTGAATGTTGAACAGTATTTCAAAAACATCTCTCACCACGGTGTACATAACGGCAACGCTTTTTATGATCTTGATTTTGGGGAAAACCCACATAATATTCATCTAGCATCGCCTGGAGAGAGACTCCATATGCACCAACTTGGTTGCGCAAAGCGTGCAGCAGAGACGTTCTGCGAGGACTTTTTAGGCAATAACCAGCGGCTGCTTGGTGAGATGGAAAGGTTAGCCAGTTACTACGATGGTGCTGTTCAGAGGCAATCCAATCGCGACTTCCCACGAACCAATTTTTCAGAATCAATACATACAGCAAAGAAGGAGGGTAACCAGTACATTGGAATGCTTTATATTCAGATGCTGTCACTTCTGTCTGCTGGAGGCCGTCAATTGTTGTTGTCTCAAAAGACTCCTTCCAATCTTGAGAACAAGAGCAGAAAGTGTGAAGACAAAGTTGACCGGCGTATTTACGCCATTGAGTTGTTGTTGGGTATGGAAGAGTTCCTAAAGTACGCTGGAACGTTTGACGAGGTTTTCAAACAAGACAAGAAAGGTGTTTTGAATCTTGACAAAATGGTTGTTCTTTTCATCAACTGTATAAATAACAATCTTCAACAAAGTAAGGGAGAGGGTAACAATCTGGTGAAGAATCACATGTATTTTCATTTATCACAGTACATGAGATTATTTGGTCCTCCAACTGGATGGGACTCTGCCGCGAGGGAGAGCAATCATAAAACTGAAGTGAAGGCTCCTGCTAAGAGAACTCAACGAAACAAGTCCACACCTATGAAGCAAACTTGCAACCGAGTGATGGAGTATTGAACTATTGATCGACTTGACCATGAATTTGATTTGTTCGAACATATACCCATACCGGACCAAATCATCCTAAGGAGGGTGGTTGGTCAGCTGGGTCTTCGTTTTGGATTGGTGTGATGAATGGTCTCCCTTACATGAAGTGGGATGAAAAAAAACGCAAGTGTACCCTGGTTTCCATTGGATGTTCTCAAATTTTGTTGCGACGTGGTCCTTCCGGCTGTGGGCACCAGCAAGCTTTTTGGAACCATGGAGCACAAGAGGTATGACAAATATTGTGAGATGAAATTATTGTTTCGTGCCCACCCATCATTTAAGTCTGATTCTGGACAATTGTCCAAGAATGTATGGTACGACTGGGCTAATTTTCAACTCGACCTCCTTGATGCGCGTGGACTGCAAGTTTATCCATGTCAGATTCTGTGCCTGCTTTACCTCAAAGGTCCTTTCCCCGTGGGTAGCTCCGTTAGTGGTTTCGAATTAGTGCACGATGGTTATTATGCCGTTGCTTGTTGCTTTGTTTCTGCAGACCCCATACCGAGCAAGAGGGATAAAGGAAAAAAACACCACAATTTTGCAACCAACAACTTTGTCCGACATTCCGAATTTCCAGTACTTAAAACACGTAGACTTCTACACAGAATTCCTTATACTCTTTTTCCCCCTCTATCCCTTGACCAATCCAGATACCAGGCCCCACACCTACCATCTGCAACTTGCTCCTTCTGTTGTTGCTATTGGTTTGGTTGTTCGCCTGTTGCTTCCTTTGGTTGCTTTGGCTGTTCTCCCCTCGCCGTCGTTTGGGCTTCCCGTCCGTCACATAATTTTCTACGCGGTCTTCATTACAGTTTCTACGTAGCAGGACGAACCTCTGTTACGATACGCCACATAATTTTCTACTCTGTCTCCAATACAGTTTCTACGTAGAAGCAAGCAAGTGTCTTTGTATCCACAAACAAACAACAACAACAACAGCAGATCCCTCAATCGCACCATCCAACAGCAGCGCCCCCAACAACAGAAACACCCCCGTCCATCGCACATCGCATTGCACCTAACATTCTGCCTTCCTTCCCCCATTGCCAACGTCTTCCTCTCGCTCTTGCGGACACGCCGGTACTAGTCTGGTCCTCAATTTTACCTCCACACACGGCGTCTCTTCTTGCTTCAAACACGTATGCAGCTCCAGCAACCGAACCGTCTCCAATCTGAGTACACCGTACCTCCACACACGGCGTCTCTTCTTGCTTCAAACATACGCAGCTCCATCAACTAACCTGCCTCTAATCTGAGTACACCGCACCATCGTTGCGCCTCGTCCTCCATTATACCGACAATCGCCTTCATTCTGACGTTGATTCTCTTCCCTCCACACCCACCATCGACACAGCACAGCCCCGCCTGACGCCGCTGCTCTCGCCTGCCCTATCCAACTGCTTCATCGAATCAATCGCCCCCTCTACCAGCGATCATACAGCCGCTCCATCGCTCGAGCTCCCTCTTCTCCGCTTACTCCCTACACAACGTACCTTGTTTGTTGAGGCTATAGAATCACCCACCTTCGACACAGCACCGACCGGCGCCGCTTCTATCGACTCTCCACCTGCTTCATCGAATCGATTGCACTCTCTCCCAGCAATCACTATAAACCAATTCCCAGCATGCCTACCCCCACTACTCCTACTAAGCCTCCTGAGGGCCGCTCCTCTGCTTCTTCCCCCAAGAAAAGACTCCAGTCTACGCCCTCTCTATCTTCTTTTCTGCCCGCTCCTCTGCATCTAGCTCTCGCTACCCCAATCACGCCCATCTGAAGAAGTCCTCCCCCCCCCCCCCTGCTCCTACCCGGGCCACTCCTTCTCCTTCCTCTCTTCGCCCCCGGAAAGATGCATCTCTGTCTGCTTGTTCCTCTTCCTTGGCCAGCCAATCCTCTGTTACCTCCATGTCTGTCTCTTCATCTGATTCCTCTGTGGCCTCCTCTACTCAGTCTGCTACGAAGCCTGCTCCTTGTCAGGTTTCTAAGAAGCCAGCCCTTAAGTCTCCCCCCCTTCAGCCTCCCGCTCTCAAGCAGCTTGTCCTTACTCCCTCAGCTCTTCAGCAGCCAGCACCATCTGCCTCTCATCCCGCCCCTGCCCCAGCTCTTAAGCATCTCTCCTCCAGCCGCCCCCCTCCCTGACTCCCTCCCCCAGCTTGGATCGTCAAGCACTTCGTAAACAGGGTCTGGCCGCTGCAAACCAGGCCCACTCCGCTTCCTTCCTTTGGCGCTTTTATGGTGATGGCCATTTCCCGACCCCATCTTCCATCCAACACCTCCGGAAGTCTCCAGCTCAGACCCGAGTTTGGAACGCCTCTCCTAGTCCTACCCACTTCTTCAGCAAGAAGGATGGCCGTGATAAGAAATCCATTCATGATGTGTGCCGCCTCTCAGTTGCCCCGGTGTATGCCTTGGTCCATCCAGATGGTTCTGATTGGAGGTCTGCTACTGTGGAGGCTCTGGTTTCCCTGGCTTCCGCGTGTTTCCAAGGCTCTGCCGAGTGGACCGAATCCCCTCCTGGCCAAGCCCTCCGGAAATGTCTCATTGGTCTTGCCAAGATGTCTCCCAAATGCTTTGATGACCTTTACTGTGAAGGCAACCTTATGCCTAGCACTGAAGGGCAGGTTTGGCTGTCTGCCAACAGGGTCCTTGGCTCTCACTGGTTCTTCAAGACTAAGCCTCCTGCTCCAGCTCCTACAGCCACCTCCAACTCTTCCACCCAGGTGTCTGGCTCTCGGTCTGTCTCCTTTTTTCCTTCTGTTGGTGCTGCTTTGGTTATTTCCTCCTCTGTCGGTCACTTTCTTCAATGGCGGGGGGTTTGCTCCAGTGATTCCAGGGCTCCGTGAAGTTGATGTCACTGAAGGTACCAAGTTCTCCTACAGCTCCTGCTTCACTTTGTCTCTCCCCAGGCTGATGTCACCTTGCCCTAGTGACTTGTACGATGAAATGCTAAAGTCCCTGACTGATGCACTCAGCTTGCTCTGGTCTGTAGACCAAAAGCTGGTCCTCTATGTTTTTCCTTCCCACGCCAGCATCAACCCCAAGGCTAAGCCCGTCCCCAAGCTCTGGTCTACCCTGCCTGACCGGCAAACTCTTGAACTTTACGTTGCTTCACTCTGGCTCCGGGTTCAAGCTGCACCCCACCTTTGGTTCTACATTGGCCACAGTGTCCCCGTGGATACTCTGCTGTCTGACACTCTCCTTCAGCGCCTCCCGGACCGTGAAATGGACTTCAAGTACAATCATATTCAAGCCTCTACTACTGTCACCTGTGGTTTCCTGCTCAGTTCCTATATGCAGAGTTTTGATCTTGATCATTACAATGCATTGCTCCAGACCCATCCTCGGTTTCAAGCCTTCCCTATTGCTGTCATCCGGAAGAACATTCGGCTCGACAATTCACGAACTCCTGATCCCTCCCCTGTCCCAGCTGCACATATTTTGTGTGATTCTACCAAGGGTTCTCAGACTGTCAAGCTTTTGAAGGTCCAGTTCAATCACTGCTCTGCGTCTGATATAGCATCCCTACCTGATGGTAAATTCTACAAGCTTATTGAGACTGCTACCAATCCCTCTGACCGCTGCCTTCCCCCTTCCAAGCTGAAGACCCTTTGTCAAGCCAAGCACCGTCAAGCCAAGTTCATCAAGACCCATGAAACTGCTTCTGTTCTAGGTGTTGTTGACTTGGATCTTCCTGTCAATTTGGGCCACGGCTTGAGTGCCACCACCTTGTGCCGTGTTCTTCTGGGAATCCGTACTAGTAGGGACAACTGGTCGTGGCCACTGTTCCTCTCTGTTGACACCAGCTCTTATCGTGGTGAAATCCTGGCCCTGTACAACACTACTACCTTGGCTGAAGCTCAAACCATGCTGTCATTTCTCCCCATCTTCCTGGAGGCCCGGTATGGCTCTTGTGTTTGCCAATGGTTTTCTACTGAGTGTCTCACTGAGCTGGAGGATTTTCATTGAGATCCCACTGAAGGACGGGTTGTTGAAAATGCCCCTGCGCCAGACCAGGAGCCAGAGGATGCTCTTCCCTTCTTTGGTTGTGGTGATGTCTGTGATTGGGAACTTGTGGATGATGATCTGTCCATTGATTCCCTTTCCAACGCTGTTACTTTTGACCTTGATATGCACTTCTCTTTTCAGGTTCGTGAGGACAGTGGTGGGTGTGGTTTTGATGATGGCCAGTCCATGTCTACTCTTGCTACCGGCACTTCCAACATCACTTCTGTTCTGGGTGCCACTCCGACTGCTGCCCTCCCCGGTGGCACTGCCATGGCTGAAATTTTGCATCCTGCTGCCAAGCGCCCCACAGCCCTCTACTCTCCTCTACGCTCTGGTCTCACCTCCATAGCTTTTTCTCCCGGCACCGATGCTAGTGTCAGCAAACTGAGCCATACCAATGCCTCCACCAGCTCTGCTCCGGCTTCTCTCCTCTCCGTGCGACAGACACGGTATGCATCTGATCATGGTTAGGAACCCTTGCTTCTGGCTTGGTGGAATGCCTACCTCTCCAAATTCCACCTTTGCATCCCTCAGTTTCCCTTCCTCTTCTTCAGCTCCTCCTGTTTCCCAACGTGTCCCCTCCACCGTGTTTATCCTAGCCCTGCACCAGGTGTCACTTCAGGTGCTTTCCCCAGCAATGCATTTGGAGTGCTTCCCAGTGCTTCACCCAGGGTTGCATCCAGTATTACACCCAGCGCAGCCCCAACTTGGGATCCCAGTGTCTGACCATGCTCTGCACACAGTGTTTCTCTTAGCACTGCACCCAGCGTCACTCCAAGTGATTCCCCCAGTAATGCCTATGGCATGCTTCCCAGTGCTTCCCCTCGGTTTGCATCCAGTGTCATACCCAGCGCGGCCCCAACTGAGGATCCCAGTGTTTCACCCTGTTCTGCATACAGTGTTTCTCCTCGCACTACACCAGGTGCTGCTCCAAGCGCTTCCCCAAGCCCTGCATTTGGAGTGCTTCCCAGTGCTTCACCCAGGGTTGCATCCAGTGTCACACCACGTGCTGCATCAACTGGGGATCCCCGTGTTTCACCATGATCTGCACACAGTGTTTCTCCTAGCACTGCACCAGGCGTCACTCCAAGTGCTTCCCCCAGCAATGCATTTGGCCTGCTTCCCAGTGCTTCACCCAGGGTTGCATCCAGTGTTACACCAAGTGCTGCATCAACTGGGGCTCCCAGTGTTTCACCATGATCTGCACACAGTGTTTCTCCTAGCACTGCACCAGGCGTCACTGAGCGCGCCAAATACATGAAATTGAACAGTTGGTAAGTTCCTATTTCCGATTTAACAAAAAAATAATGGTTGATCACGTTTCCACACCGGCGGTTCAGGGTACAATGATTGATACACAGATAACAAACAGCCCAGCGAGCAGTGTATCAGGTAGTGAGACACAAAACACGAATGATAGCACAACAGATAAAACCGATAGCACCAGTAACAGCAGCGGTGCAAAAGACAATTTGCAAGAGCGCACTGACAACAACATTAAAAATTACATTACTGCATACGACAAGGAAGAAAAGTTCAGGCAAATGAAATGTCCGATGATGGACAAACAAGGTACACAATACATAAAGACAATTATTACCATGATTGTAAAATTGAATAATCAAAATAAACTACCAGCGACATGGAACGTCCATGCGCCAAAGTGGAGTGGAATGTTCTGTAGAGCAATAACTACATGTAGGCACAATGCCCAGACACTAGCGAGGAAAAATTATAAAGGTGAGAACCGACAAGAACAACATTGTTCCCATTAGACATATTTTCAAATAACTAACCATATCGTATTGTTCACATTGATGCATAGACGATAAAAGGAACAAACAGATACCGGATAGTTTCCCAGGAACGGTTCTAATCAAGAAGGAAAACGAAAACACAAACTCAGAAAATAGGTACCAATTGCACAAAGACTATCGATGGAAAAAATACACCGGAATTACAATATTTCTTCAAAAGAATTCTTGGTGCAGTCTCGCCTAAAAAGATGGACTTAAAAAAAAAATGGTACAAACAACAATCAGTAACATTTTCACTCCGAGCAATGAAGCTTTTGCTCTGCTATTCCTTTACAACGACTATGAATCATGGCTCAACACAACAAAGTCACATAAACGATGCTCGTGCTTTCGTCAAATTCTTGCAATGTTTTAAAATATTCCGAAACATTTTGTTTTGCGCACAATAAATAATTCTCTACCTATTTTTGCACGCAACAATTTCAAGTAGGTCTATTTTCACATCCAGTGTTTCAGCCCGTTTATCATGGTTGTCCACAATTTTTCTATTCTACAATTTTTTTCAAGCTTACCCCGATAATAATTATTCGCCATTCAATTTTTGTTTTTGTCCACACGAATGTCATGTTTTGTAATAATATCCTCTGTGTACAATGATATTGTCGTAGCGTTATTACGATTATTTTCATAAATTTATGAGCTTCTTGATAACCATCAAGAATATATTCTGTTACGTTGCTTTCACATTACTCACACTACGTTTTTCAAATATCAAAAGCCACTAACCATATTTTTGTACATATAAGAAAGTATTTTATCCGCATTTGCAATACTCTCCAGCATTTTGCAATATTCACCCTACGCTTATCAAATACCGAAAAGCAACAAATATATTTTGTAACAAATACAAAAGTATTTTATCAGCCTTTGAAATTACCTCATTTATTGTATTATATTCGAACAGCACACCCTGAACAATATTGTGCAAGCCATAAAATAATAATGAACAAGCCGTTCTACTATAATGATGTTGATATCACCAATTACTCTTGTTCGTTTTTATTGTATTCCATGAAAAATGTGTAGTCCTCATCATCTTCGCCTAGAATTTCAACCAAGGTACGTTTTCGCTTCCGTTGTTTTCCCTCTTCGTCCTCCTCCTTATCTTGTTGTTTATGATTGCCATTTTGCTTTTGGTACATTTTAAGTATTTCCGTCTCTAATTCTTTCGACTGTTGTTCCTCCCTTCGTTCTTCTAATTCACTTACTAGGTATTCGTAAAGATCTTGTCCCTCGTTACTCCACCCCTCCTTATTTCCTGACTTACCGTCAGTGAATTTTTTTCTCAACCTCGTGCCCTTTGTTGTGTTTAGCCACAAGTCGTAGCCGTTGTAAAGGAAAAGCAATGCAAAAGCTTCATCGCTTGGGGGGAAAATGTTACTGACTGTCATTCTGACTGATTAGTGCTTTGCAGGGGCCCTGTGGAGTTGTTGAGTACATAGTGTTTGTATGTATTTTAAGTATGTGTCAGTAAAGCTATGGTAAGAAATTCTACGATTAAAATATAACTCAGTCTCGAACCCAAAAATCCACTAGGTTTGAGCACTGTGCAAATCCTGCAAGTCCACGACCAAAATAAAACTTAGTCATCAATACAAAAACCCACCCTATTTTCGCACAGTGCAAATCTGTCCAGTCCCTAACCAAAATATAACTCAGTCATCAACCAAAAATCACCATAATTAAGCACAGTCCAAATCCTGCCAATCCCCGACCAAAATATAACTAAGTAATAAACCCAAAAACCAACATGATTAAATCGTCAAGATTAAAAACCCACAAGATTTAGACACAGTGCAAATCGTTCCAGTCCCTAACTAAAATATAACTCAGTCATCAATTCAAAAACCAACCAGATTTTAGCACAGCGCAAATCCTGCCAATTCCCGACTAAAATATAACTCAGTCATCAACCCAAAAACCTACCAGATTTTAGCACTGTGCAAATCCTGCCAGTCCCCGACTAAAATATAACACAGTCATCAACCCAAAAACCCACCATATTTTAGCACATTCCAAATCCTGCCAATCCCCGACTAAAATATAACTCAGTCATCAACCCGAAAACCAACCAGATTTGAACACAGTGCAAATCTTTTCAGTCCCGAGCCAAAATATAATTAAATCGTCAACCCTAAAACCCACCAGATTTAGACACAGTGCAAATCTTTCCAGTCCCTAACCAAAATTTAACTCAGTCATCAATTCAACAAAAACCAACCTGATTTTAGCACAGTGCAAATCCTGCCAATTCCCGACTAAAATATAACTCAGTCATTAACCCAAAAACCAACCAGATTTTAGCACAGTGCAAATCCTGCCAATTCTCCACTAAAATACAACTCAGTCATCAACCCAAAAACCCACCAGATTTTAGCACAGTGCAAATCCTGCCAATTCCCGACTAAAATATAACTCAGACATCAACCCAAAAACCAACCTGATTTGAACACAGTGCAAATCTTTCCAGTCCCTAACTAAAATATAACTCAGTCATCAATTCAAAAACCAACCAGATTTTAGCACAGTGCAAATCCTGCCAATTCCCGACTAAAATATAACTCAGTCATCAACCCAAAAACCAACCTGATTTGAACACAGTGCAAATCTTTTCAGTCCCTAACCAAAATATAATTAAATCGTCAACCCTAAAACCAACCAGATTTAGACACAGTGCAAATATATTCAGTCCCTAACCAAAATTTAACTCAGTCATCAATTCAACAAAAACCAACCAGATTTTAGCACAGTGCAAATCCTGCCAATTCCCGACTAAAATGTAACTCAGTCATCAACCCAAAAACCAACCTGATTTGAACACAGTGCAAATCTATTCAGTCCTTAACCAAAATATAATTCAGTCATCAATTCAAAAACCAACCAGATTTTAGCACAGTGCAAATCCTGCCAATTCCCGACTAAAATATAACTCAGACATCAACCCAAAAAACAACCAGATTTTAGCACAGTGCAAATCCTGCCAATTCCCGACTAAAAGTCATCAATTCAAAACTCACCAGATTTTAGCACAGTGCAAATCCTGCCAATTCCCGACTAAAATATAACTCAGTCATCAACCCAAAAACCCACCAGATTTTAGCATTGTGCAAATCTTTCCAATCCCCGACTAAAATATAACACAGTCATCAACCCAAAAACCAACCAGATTTGAACACAGTGCAAATCCTGCCAATTCCCGACTAAAATATAACTCAGTCATCAATCCAAAAACCCACCAGATTTTAGCACAGTGCAAATCCTGCCAATTCCCGACTAAAATATAACTCAGTCATCAACCCAAAAACCAACCCGATTTGAAAACAGTGCAAATCTTTTCAGTCCTTAACCAAAATATAATTCAGTCATCAATTCAAAAACCAACCAGATTTTAGCACAGTGCAAATCCTGCCAATCCCCGACTAAAATATAACGCAGTCATCAATCCAAAAACCAACCTGATTTGAACACAGTGCAAATCTTTTCAGTCCCTAACCAAAATATAATTCAGTCATCAATTCAAAAACCAACCAGATTTTAGCACAGTGCAAATCCTGCCAATCCCCGACTAAAATATAACTCAGTCATCAACCCAAAAACCAACCTGATTTGAACACAGTGCAAATCTTTCCAGTCCCTAACTAAAATATAACTCAGTCATCAATTCAAAAACCAACCAGATTTTAGCACAGTGCAAATCCTGCCAATTCCCGACTAAAATATAACTCAGTCATCAACCCAAAAACCTACCAGATTTTAGCACTGTGCAAATCTTTCCAGTCCTTAACCAAAATATAATTAAATCGTCAACCCTAAAACCAACCAGATTTAGACACAGTGCAAATATATTCAGTCCCTAACCAAAATTTAACTCAGTCATCAATTCAACAAAAACCAACCAGATTTTAGCACAGTGCAAATCCTGCCAATTCCTGACTAAAATATAACTCAGTCATCAACCCAAAAACCAACCTGATTTGAACACAGTGCAAATCTTTTCAGTCCCTAACCAAAATATAATTCAGTCATCAATTCAAAAACCAACCAGATTTTAGCACAGTGCAAATCCTGCCAATTCCCGACTAAAATATAACTCAGACATCAACCCAAAAAACAACCAGATTTTAGCACAGTGCAAATCCTGCCAATTCCCGACTAAAAGTCATCAATTCAAAACTCACCAGATTTTAGCACAGTGCAAATCCTGCCAATTCCCGACTAAAATTTAACTCAGTAATCAACCCAAAAACCCACCAGATTTTAGCATTGTGCAAATCTTTCCAATCCCCGACTAAAATATAACACAGTCATCAACCCAAAAACCAACCAGATTTGAACAGAGTGCAAATCCTGCCAATTCCCGACTAAAATATAACTCAGTCATCAATCCAAAAACCCACCAGATTTTAGCACAGTGCAAATCCTGCCAATTCCCGACTAAAATATAACTCAGTCATCAACCCAAAAACCAACCCGATTTGAACACAGTGCAAATCTTTTCAGTCCCTAACCAAAATATAATTCAGTCATCAATTCAAAAACCAACCAGATTTTAGCACAGTGCAAATTATTAAATTCCTTTCGTGTCTAGGTTGGTAGAGGTACGAGATCGGAAATAATGAGACCTCGAAAATTACCGGACAAGAGAAGAATCGATCGTCACTCCACAAAATCGATCGTCACTTCATTTTGATACTTAAGTACGCACACTAGAGGTTCGCACATGCAATCTCTTGTTAAGTGTGCTGTTGCCAATTCCCGACTAAAATATAACTCAGTCATCAATCCAAAAACCCACCAGATTTTAGCACAGTGCAAATCCTGCCAATTCCCGACTAAAATATAACTCAGTCATCAACCCAAAAACCAACCCGATTTGAACACAGTGCAAATCTTTTCAGTCCCTAACCAAAATATAATTCAGTCATCAATTCAAAAACCAACCAGATTTTAGCACAGTGCAAATCCTGCCAATTCCCGACTAAAATATAACTCAGTCAATAACTCAAAAACCCACCAGATTTTAGCATTGTACTAAAATATAACGCAGTCATCAACCCAAAAACCAACCAGATTTTAGCACATTCCAAATCCTGCCAATCCCTGACTAAAATATAACTCAGTAATCAACCCGAATACCAACAAGATTTGAACACAGTGCAAATCTTTTCAGTCCCGAACCAAAATATAATTAAAAAACACACAAGATTTTAGCACAGTGCAAATCCTGCCAATTCCCGACTAAAATATAACTCAGACATCAACCCAAAAACCAACCAGATTTTAGCACAGTGCAAATCCTGCCAATTCCCGACTAAAATATAACTCAGTCATCAACCCAAAAAAACCCACCAGATTTTAACACAGTGCAAATCCTGCCAATCCCCAACCTAAAATTAACTCAATCATCAATAAAAAAACCCACCAGGTTTGAAGAGAGTGCAAGTCTTTCCAATCCCCGACTAAAATATAACACAGTCATCAACCCAAAAACCAACCAGATTTTAACACAGTGCAAATCCTAACAATTCCCGACTAAAATATAACTCAGTCATCAACCCAAAAACCCACCAGATTTTAGCATTGTGCAAATCCTGCCAATCCCCGACTAAAATATAACGCAGTCATCAACCCAAAAACAAACCAGATTTTAGCACAGTGCAAATCCTGCCAATTCCCGACTAAAATATAACTCAGTCAATAACTCAAAAACCCACCAGATTTTAGCATTGTACTAAAATATAACGCAGTCATCAACCCAAAAACCAACCAGATTTTAGCACATTCCAAATCCTGCCAATCCCCGACTACAATATAACTCAGTAATCAACCCGAATACCAACCAGATTTGAACACAGTGCAAGTCTTTTCAGTCCCGAACCAAAATATAATTAAAAAACACACAAGATTTTAGCACAGTGCAAATCCTGCCAATTCCCGACTAAAATATAACTCAGACATCAACCCAAAAACCAACCAGACTTTAGCACAGTGCAAATCCTGCCAATTCCCGACTAAAAGTCATCAATTCAAAAACCAACCAGATTTTAGCACAGTGCAAATCCTGCCAATTCCCGACTAAAATATAACTCAGTCATCAACCCAAAAACCAACCAGATGTTAGCATTGTGCAAATCTTTCCAATCCCCGACTAAAATATAACACAGTCATCAACCTAAAAACCAACCAGATTTGAACACAGTGCAAATCCTGCCAATTCCCGACTAAAATATAACTCAGTCATCAACCCGAATACCAACCAGATTTGAACACAGTGCAAATCTTTTCAGTCCGGAACCAAAATATAATTAAAAAACACACAAGATTTTAGCACAGTGCAAATCCTGCCAATTCCCGACTAAAATATAACTCAGACATCAACCCAAAAACCAACCAGATTTTAGCACAGTGCAAATCCTGCCACTTCCCGACTAAAAGTCATCAATTCAAAAACCAACCAGATTTTAGCACAGTGCAAATCCTGCCAATTCCCGACTAAAAGTCATCAATTCAAAAACCAACCAGATTTTAGCACAGTGCAAATCCTGCCAATTCCCGACTAAAATATAACACAGTTTTCAACCCAAAAACCAACCAGATGTTAGCATTGTGCAAATCTTTCCAATCCCCGACTAAAATATAACACAGTCATCAACCCAAAAACCAACCAGATTTGAACACAGTGCAAATCCTGCCAATTCCCGACTAAAATATAACTCAGTCATCAACCCTAAAACCCACCAGATTTTAGCACAGTGCAAATCCTGCCAATCCCCGACTAAAATATAACACAGTCATCAACCCAAAAACAAACCAGATTTTAGCACAGTGCAAATCCTGCCAATTCCCCACTAAAAAGCAACTCAGTCATCAACCCTAAAACCCACCAGATTTTAGCACAGTGCAAATCCTGCCAATCCCGGACTAAAATATAACTCAGTCAATAACTCAAAAACCCACCAGAATTTAGCATTGTACTAAAATATAACGCAGTCATCAACCCAAAAACCAACCAGATTTTAGCACATTCCAAATCCTGCCAATCCCCGAATAAAATATAACTCAGTAATCAACCCGAATACCAACCAGATTTGAACACAGTGCAAATCTTTTCAGTCCCGAACCAAAATATAATTAAAAAACACACAAGATTTTAGCACAGTGCAAATCCTGCCAATTCCCGACTAAAATATAACTCAGACATCAACCCAAAAACCAACCAGATTTTAGCACTTGCAAATCCTGCCAATTCCCGACTAAAAGTCATCAATTCAAAAACCAACCAGATTTTAGCACAGTGCAAATCCTGCCAATTCCCGACTAAAATATAACTCAGTCATCAACCCAAAAACCAACCAGATGTTAGCATTGTGCAAATCTTTCCAATCCCCGACTAAAATATAACACAGTCATCAACCTAAAAACCAACCAGATTTGAACACAGTGCAAATCCTGCCAATTCCCGACTAAAATATAACTCAGTCATCAATTCTAAAACCCACCAGATTTTAGCACAGTGCAAATCCTGCCAATCCCCGACTAAAATATAACTCAGTCATCAACCCAAAAACCAACCCGATTTGAACACAGTGCAAATCTTTTCTGTCCCTAACCAAAATATTATTAAATCGTCAACCCTAAAACCTACTTGATTTAGACACCATGCAAATCTTTCCAGTCCCTAACCAAAATATAACTCAGTCAATAACACAAAAACCCACCAGATTTTAGCATTGTTCAAATCCTGCCAATCCCCGACTAAAATATAACGCAGTCATCAACCCAAAAACAAACCAGATTTTTGCACAGTGCAAATCCTGCCAATTCCCCACTAAAATACAACTCAGTCATCAACCCTAAAACCCACCAGATTTTAGCACAGTGCAAATCCTGCCAATCCCCGACTAAAATATAACTCAGTCATCAACCCAAAAACCAACCAGATTTGAACACAGTGCAAATCTTTTCAGTCCCTAATCAAAATATAATTCAGTCATCAATTCAAAAACCAACCAGATTTTAGCACAGTGCAAATCCTGCCAATTCACGACTAAAATATAACTCAGTCATCAACCAAAAACCAACCTGATTTGAACACAGTGCAAATCTTTCAGTCCCTAACCAAAATATAATTCAGTCATCAATTCTAAAACCCACCAGATTTTAGCACAGTGCAAATCCTGCCAATCCCCGACTAAAATATAACTCAGTCATCAACCCAAAAACCAACCAGATTTGAACACAATGCAAATCTTTTTAGACCCTAACCAAAATATAATTCAGTCATCAATTCAAAAACCAACCAGATTTTACCACAGTGCAAATCCTGCCAATTCACGACTAAAATATAACTCAGTCATCAACCCAAAAACCAACCCGATTTGAACACAATGCAAATCTTTTCAGTCCCTAACCAAAATATAATTCAGTCATCAATTCAAAAACCAACCAGATTTTAGCACAGTGCAAATCCTGCCAATTCCCGACTAAAATATAACTCAGTCAATAACTCAAAAACCCACCAGATTTTAGCATTGTGTAAATCCTGCCAATTCCGGACTAAAATATAACTCAGTCATCAACCCAAAAACCAACCCGATTTGAACACAGTGCAAATCTTTTCAGTCCCTAACCAAAATATAATTAAATCTTCAACCATAAAACCCACCAGATTTAGACACAGTGCAAATCTTTCCAGTCCCTATCCAAAATATAACTCAGTCATCAATTCAAAAACACACAAGATTTTAGCACAGTGCAAATCCTGCCAATTCCCGACTAAAATATAACTCAGACATCAACCCAAAAACCAACCTGATTTTAGCACAGTGCAAATCCTGCCAATTCCCGACTAAAATATAACTCAGTCATCAACCCAAAAACCAACCAGATGTTAGCATTGTGCAAATCTTTCCAATCCCCGACTAAAATATAACACAGTCATCAACCCATAAACCAACCAGATTTGAACACAGTGCAAATCCTGCCAATTCCCGACTAAAATATAACTTAGTCATCAACCCAAAAACCCACCAGATTTTAGCACAGTGCAAATCCTGCCAATTCCCGACTAAAATATAACTCAGTCATCAACCCAAAAACCAACCAGATGTTAGCACAGTGCATATCCTGCGGATCCCCGATCAAAATATAACGCAGTCATCAACCCAAAAACACACAAGATTTTAGCGCAGTGCAAATCCTGCCAGTCCCTGACTAAAATATAACGCAGTGATGGACCCAAAAACCAACCAGATTTGAACACAGTGCAAATCTTTTCAGTCCCGAACCAAAATATAATTAAATCGTCAACCCTAAAACCCACCAGATTTAGACTCAGTGTAAATCTTTCCAGTCCCCGACTAAAATATAACGCAGTCATCAACCCAAAAACCCACAAGATTTTAGCACAGTGCAAATCCTGCCAATCGTCGACTAAAATATAACTCAGCCATCAACCCAAAAACCAACCAGATTTGAACACAGTGCAAATGTTTTCAGTCCCGAACCAAAATATAATTAAATCGTCAACCCTAAAACTCACCAGATTTGAACACAGTGCAAATCTCTCCAGTCCCTAACCAAAATACAATTCAGTCATCAATTCAAAAACCAACAAGATTTTAGCACAGTGCAAATCCCGCCAATTAACACTGTGCAAATCTTTCCAGTCTCTTACCAAAATATAATTCAATCGTGAACCAAAAAACCAACCATATTTGAACACAGTGCAAATCCTGCCGATCCCCGAGCAATATATAACTCAGTTATCAACCAAAAAACCCACCTGATTTGAAGACAGTGCAAATTCTTCCGACTCCCGACCAAAATATAATTCAATCGTGAACCAAAAAACCAACCATATTTGAACACAGTGCAAATCCTGCCGATCCCCGACCAAAATATAACTCAGTAATCAACCAAAAAACCCACCTGATTTGAAGACAGTGCAAATTCTTCCGACCCTCGACCAAAATATAATTCAATCGTCAACGCAAAAATCCACCAATTTTTGCACAGTGGAAATCTTTCCAGTCCCTAATCAAAATATAACTCGTTCGTCAAAGACCGAACTTACAAATCCTGCCCATCCCCAACCTTAAATCAACTTGATTCTCTATTCATATTATGTATCCAGTTCAGACAAAGATAGTTCTGACAGCAGTTCCAATTGAGTAGCAATGGTGAATGTAACGACTTACTTAAAATTATTGTTTAATATTACTTAAGAGGGTTAGCTCTAAGTACAGTTTTGCGAGATACATATGCGCTCATAATATAACAGCCTTCGTATTTTGGATTCGAACAGCTATGTAATACTAATGGATTGAACAATAGAGTATCGCCTGACCTCAATGGCACTTTTACTCCATACGTGGGGAAGACAAAGTAATAAATCACCTCTTCATCACTTACATGTTTTGGAGCAATAACTGTCAGCCTTGTGTAGAACATATCGGCATCGGTATGGCATTTTGAGTGATAATCCTTTCCAATGGCAAAGGCCGTTGCGTGATGGCCGATTGCATTCAACGTTGTACGATTAACAACCTCATTCATAACAGTCGTTTCAAGGTTGACAAATTTGGACATTGGAGTTAAACTGAGCTGCATTTCCTTCACAATGTGTAGGGCTTTCTGTTCAAGGTTGTATTTTGTTGTCGAGTCCACATTGTTTTTGAAAACGTACACACCATTTCCTGATTTCAATCGATTTGGTCTCATCCCAACAATAGCATATCCACTGTTTACACTGTCACATTTGGTTCCTCGACCTATTTTGGGTTTAGATTCAACAATCTGCCCAGCAAATGTTCTTGTGATTTCTATATTTTTGGGAGTACCCAAGCGTCGTTTTGCGATTTGTGTGGAAGCTTTTGCAAAGATTCTCAATGATGGTTCTGATTCTGCAAACGCTAGAACAAACTTCTCGTTGGTACTATCCAATGTCGTGAAACTGTCTATAGAGACTGCTTGTGCCAAAGAATATTTCTTCTCTCCAACTGTCGTCCGGCCCCAATTCGTATCCAGGAATTTTCCTTTAAACCCATTTTTGTTAACTGTTTTCAATGCTATTTCCTCGACATGTTTGAAAATTGCTTTTGCATCTCGATTCCTGTCGCCTTCTGCAGTCTTGTTAGGTTTGATCTCCAACAAGTGTTTGTAAGTCTGGTGGATTGTTGCTGAGGATGGTGCTGCGTTTTGGAGAAAATTTGAAGTCGTTTTCTTTCTCTCAGTCTTCCCGCGTTTCCTCTTGGATTTTTGCTTGATTGCTTTTGCTGGCAACTGCTTTGTTGATTTGAATCCCATTGTTGTTGGATCGATTGGTGTTCCGGATTGATTGGTGTTGCTGTTGTCGATCGATTGTTGTTGGATCGATTCGTTTTGCAGATCGATTCGTGTTGCTGATCGATTGTTGTTGGATCGAGGAGGAGCGTTTCGCTGATTCGTTGCCGAGCGCCGGTGGAGGAGGAGCGTTTCCGTTATTCGTTGGAGGAGCGTTTCCGTGATGCCGACGATTCGTTGCCGTTTGCCGGTGGAGGAGCGAGGTTGGTGGATCGCTGGTGGAGGAGGTGAAGTGATCCGATGCCGACGATTCGTTGCCGCTTGCTGGTGGAGGAGGAGCGTTTCTATGCTGCCGATTTTTTGCTGAGCGCAGATCGATTGGTGTTGGAGCGATTCGTGTTGCAGACCGATTGGTGTTTGATCGATTGGTGTTATCGTTTCCGGTTGCGGTGGGTTCGATCGTTTTGGGTTGCTGCTGTTGCTGTTGCTGCTGCCGCTTGCTGCTGTTGCTGTCGCTGCTGCCGCTTGCTGCTGTTGCTCTCGCTGCCGCTTGCTGTTGTTGCTCTCGCTGCCGCTTCCGCTTGCTGTCGAATTGCCGTTGGAGGAGGAGCGTTTCGCGGATTTGTTGCCGAGCGCCGGTGGAGGAGGAGCGTTTCCGTTATTCGTTGGAGGTGCGTTTCCGTGAGGAGGTGGAGCGATTCGTTGCCGCTTGCTGGTGGAGGAGGAGCGTTGCGATTTGGATGGAGCGCCGGTGGATGAGGAGGAGAAGAGACGTTGGCAGAGCGACGTTGGTGGAGCGCCGGTGAAAGAGCAATTGGATGCCAAAGATTCGTTGCCGTTGTTTACTCCTACTAGGGTTTGCGCCGGTGAAATTGAACAAAATGGGTGAGTATCTATTGATGTAGTAGAGTAAATATAACAAAAGAATAATATAATCTACATGCCACAAACCAAGACTGTTGGCGTCCAATTGATTCGATGCTGACGCACACGCCTCCTTTTGTTGTTGCCTTTGATTCGTCCGATCAATTCGATGCTTACGATTTCAAGGGAAGATTTGCCCCACGGTTCCGATCCGTTCCTATGAAAATAAGAAGAAAAATAGCGAGGAAATACATTATCAGTAATGCCAGTGGAGTGGAAGACGAATCAATTGCCGTTGAAGACGAATCAATTGCCGTTGTTGATGCCGTTGCCGATGCCTAACTCTCTACTTCTTACCTTTGCTTGTTGTTCCAACGTTGTTCCGTTCCCCGTTGCTTCTATTTGATCGTTCCCGGCTTCAATGGTTCCCGGTTTCTTCTATTCGATCGTTCCTGGTTGCTTCGATGGTTGTTGCTTCCGATTCCGATTCAATCGTTCCTATGAAAATAATAAGAAACCAGAAGGGAGGAAATACATTATCAGTAATACCGGAGGCAGTATCTCTTATAGTCATTGTCTATCTCTCTCATTCTTACCTTTGCTTGTTCCGGCGTTCCGACAATCGTCCCGATGAAATGGTTGTTGTTGCTGCTGCTGTTGATTTGCAGCCTTCTTTTTCCTCTGTCACGAAAAACAGTACCTCGTGCCTGTTGATATAGAAGCAATGGATGCAGATTTATTGCTCTCAAGACGTATATGTTTGGGTGATCAAGTCCAAGAACACTACTATCTATCCAGCAAACCACCTCTTGTCCAATGCGAGCTAATTCTTTTTCCAGTACAAGGCTGTTATTTCAGACTAAAATATAAGAGCACGGATAACCTGCCGAATACTGATAATTAAGTATAAGGTGGAATCCCACGTTCACCAACGGAGTGCCAAATAGCAACTCTACTCAAATAAGTTGGATGTCAGAAGGCTGATTATAAAGTGAATTTTTTTTGTTGCGAGATAGAAAAAGTGATTTTTTTGTCCGGGGGTAGAAAATAAAATTACTGTGTGTTTGTGTGAGAGAGAATTTTTTTTTTTTTTCGTGTCCAATTTCGTTGAAGTATCTAGTACATTATGTAGAATTGTACATGATTTTGTAGTACTACGGTACGTACGGAAAAAAAAAAAATCTTCGTACGAATCTTTTTCAAACGTCGTACGTACGAGATTCTTTTTCGGTTGATGACCGAATTATATTTTGGTTAGGGACTGGAAAGATTTGCACTGTGTTCAAATCTGGTGGGATTTTTGGGTTCATGACTGAATTATATTTTGGTTAGGGACTGGAAAGATTTGCACTGTGTTCAAATCTGGTGGGTTTTTGGGTTGATGACTGAATTATATTTTGGTTAGGGACTGGCAAGATTTGCACTGTGTTCAAATCATGTGGGTTTTTGGGTTGATGATTGAATTATATTTTGGTTAGGGACTGGAAAGATTTGCACTGTGTTCAAATCAGGTGGGTTTTTGGTTTGATAACTGAGTTCTATTTTGGTCGGGTACTGCCAGGATTTGCACTGTGTTCAAATCTGGTGGGTTTTTGGGTTGATGACTGAATTATATTTTGGTTAGGGACTGGAAAGATTTGCACTGTGTTCAAATCTGGTGGGTTTTTGGGTTCATGACTGAGTTATATCTTGGTCGGAGACTGGCAGGATTTGCAGTATGTTCAAATCTGGTGGGTTTTAGGGTTGATGACTGAGTTTTTTTTTGGTTAGGGACTGGAAAGATCTGCACTGTGTTCAAATCTGGTCGGTTTTTGGATTGATGACTGAGTATATTTTAGTCGGGGATTGACAGGATTTGCACTGTGTTCAAATCTGTTATGTTTTAGGGTTGAGGATTGAGTTATATTTTGGTCGGGGATTGGAAAGATTTGCACTGGCTTCAAATCTGTTCAATTTTTGAACTGATGACTGAGTTACTTTTTAGTCAGGGATTGAAATAATTTGCACTGTGCTCAAATCTCGTGGGTTTTTCAGCTGTTGGGAGACACAAAACATAAGAATACTGATCTACAAAGAGGAAAAGACGAAAACAAGCACATAACTTCACAGTACCCGACAGGATCAAACCATCATGAAAAGCAATATACCTCCCATGGATTTGGATGATCAGGAAATCAATGACAATGCCAATACAACTGTGGGTACAGAGAAGACACTAGAAGGAAAAACAGAGTCAAAAACAATTTCTGTCATGCTAGAAGCAGCAATCGATACAGCACCCGACAGGAACAACCCTATCATGAACAGCAATTTATCACCCGCCAACGTAGCAACCGATACAGCACCCGACAGGAAAAATCCCATCATGAACAGCAATTTATCGAACACCAACAATCCTGCTTTGACGACACTAACTCCCGTGGATTTAGAGGGTAAAGAAAGTAATGACAATGCCAATATAACTGTGGGTACGGAGAAGACACTTGAAGGGAAAATGGAGTCAAAAACAATTTCTGTCATGGTAGAAACAGCAATCGATGACAATGGTAATGCCAATGTGAATGTCGGCATTGTTAAGGAAACAAATTTAGAAAATATTGGACAGGACACGGTGATTTACAAAACGGTTGCAGGGACAGAGACGACAACAATTTCTGGTAATGACGCAACAGCAACAACAACAGAAATAGATGTGACGACAAATGAGACAACCCCACCGGACGATCACCAGATTGTTAAAAGGATGTCAGATAATCAAGAGACAAAGAATAAAGGGAAGCCAATCGGTTCAAAGAAAAAAAATGATCCTCTATCAAAATACAACAAACCCAATCTAGTGGAAATTAGAAAACTATCTAAAGAAAAAGCAATCGACATGATGTCTGGATTATGCAGTTATATCTTTCATGATAATGACAAGGAAATACCATATGCGATGCCAACTTCGGTGATGGGTTTCATATGTAAATGTGGGCAAGTTATGGGCCATGCAAAAAAAGCAAGTAAACACTTACAAAACTGCCAATCCATGGAAGACACTGTCCCAAAATGCATACCAGATGAAATGAATTATAGAGCTGAATCTCGATATGCATGGTATCAGAACAAGCTTCAGTTGAAATTGAGTCTTAAACAAAAAACATTTGCTTGCATCTGTGGTGAGATGCATGGAATAACAGCTTTTTCCACTCATGCTAATGCCTGTCAATTTGCTGCAGAGTGTGTCAAGGAATTTGAATTGAGGAATGCTACTCCTCAACCATTGAAATCTATGACAAATGGATCTTTTTCTAATGATGTTTTGTTTGAAATGTCTCAACCCAATCATGCAATATCTTACAAACGCATGAAATGTGAAGAAATGATAGATCACCCATTTGTTACTATGACGTTTGAAAGAGCTGCGTTTTATGTGCCAAAACTTGAAGATCCATTGTTTGCTACACAGTTGCAAATTGTTGATAGCATCCAAGCCAAAATTATGAAACATTGGGATTTTTTCAAGTCAGTTGTTTCTAAGGCAAGGAAAGCAGATCATTCCGCACAACCAATACAAGCATTCAGATATGAAATGCATCTGTCTTTCAGTCCAACGCACCTAGCACTTAAACCGGCATGGAAAAAGTTTTGTGATAAAACTGGTTTTGAAATGCGTCATATGGTTTCTTTGTTAAAATTTATTGAAGAAACCACTATGAATATGTGTTTACCCCGAACAATTCCAAAAGAAGAAATTCAATATTGGAAGGTTGCTACACCAAGCCTAATAATCACTGAAGTACGTGGTGATCAGGCCATGCACTTAGATTTGATGGGACATCGTTTTGAAAAACAATTTGGAATGCTGCTTACAGGAGGGCAGAGTACAACAAAAGTGGTTGAACCAAGTCAAAAAGAAAAGGTTGGTTATAGAACGGCGATTGATCTCATTCAGAAAGGTTTATCATCTGTTCGGGCTTTGAATTGGATAAATATTCCAGAATCATTTTTTCAGAAAATCAAAAATATGGGAGAAACTGAAGAAGCCTTGGATGAATATTTTCAAACAGCATTTGGTGATTTATTCAGGATTATTCATGGTGAACGTCATGTCCAATGCGACAAAAATGAATCGATTACACCCAATCTGCTCGAAAATTTTGAATTCAAAGCAGCCAGACTCGTACGGTGTCCTTTGCTGTCTTTTTCTGAAATTCCAGGAGGAGTAATCCATGCTGGTAGTGGTTCATCCATAAACACGATCCGTATTTTGCTATTTTGGACTGCATATAACAAGACAAAAACAAAACAGTATGATGCTGGTTTACAGGTTACACTTCTGCAGAATATGGTTATGATTGCAGAGTCTGTTTGGAAACATATTGATGATTTGGACAAAGAATATATGATTCATCTACTCTACTATGCATATTACGTTTCAGCAGAAGCTTACAAGCCTACAGGAGCCTCTGGAATGTTTGCAAGTCAAGGCAATTTTTCTGAAGTGCACACACTTGTTTCAAAATTTCACATTATATGTGAATGTGAATCAGATGCAGAGAAGAATCAAAAAATGACTGAATTGCTTTCCACCTATACTAAACGTTTGTTCAAGGTTCAATATCACCGTGAAGCAAAAAAACATAAAAGAAACTATAAGGAAAATTAAGTTCTTTTCCCCACGACCCCCTTTTTGGGGGGTCTAATACGTGCAAAAGACAGATTACATTAAAAAAATTAAAATTTGTTTGTTAGATGTTAATTTCTCATTCCCTCTATGCTTTGAATTCATTTTGTGCGCGAGACATGCTCGCACATACATCACATGCACATACATGACACGTGCCCCACGCATGGTATAATTGGAAGACACATGTTGAATAGTTTTTAGAGTGCTTTTCACATCATTGTATCTTCAATTCGATCATCTTAATCAATTCCATTACTATGAAGTCCCAGGTTTGTGAAAAAATCTTTATTTTATTATCTATGATTAATCCAATTGACCTATTGCAAATTCCAAGGCAATCTTGTTTCATTGTTTTTAATCTATCACAACAGTGTCAAGTCCCAGGTTCTCAAAATCGTTTGACACGATAACGTAGAATTAGCAGGCAAACAATTAATTTGAAATTACTTCACACACTACTGTGTGGATTTTGAAGGTATTTTGGTCCGTGCATTACCACTGCAATTTTTGCACACTTTTTTCACGATGAAAAACCCATCCTAATCACGATAAAATAAACACTTCAAATACAGCAGCATCTAATCAATCATTCTTTTCAATATGGCGCCAACGAGAAAGGCTGTAAACTCCATTGATGACTCTAAGAAAAAGACTACCACTGTCACCAGAAAACCTCCATCTCCAGTTAAAAAAGAGAAAATCATTAAACCTAGAAAGTTGAGCAGCCCACGAAAGTATCAGCAGAATGTGGTAGAAGTTTTCAAATTTTGCACGGATGATAGAATGATGGGTGCACAGCTTCTTAATGTTATGGGTGAAGCTGGTTTTGCGTTTCCTGTGTTGAAAGCAATCAGAGAAGGTAATTTGAACAAGTATCCTGAGCTAGGTCCTGATCATTTTGATGTGAGATGCACGGAAACTCTTATTCTGAGGGAATCACATGACACTAACAAAGCTCTAAAAGACACACCCACCAGCAAATATGGACATGTTGCTTTTGTTGCCTTCCCTAATCCTGACAGATACCCTACCATTGAAACAGAGACTATGGAAGAATTCAGAGATTTGATCGTCAAGATTTTTTGTAGTGAAGAACAGAAAGATGCCGAAAAAACATTTCTTCCATTTTCTCCAACTCATATCAAAATCCCAAACAATGCTCCTCCTAATAGTTCCATTGACAAAATATTCAAGGATGATAGTACACATGCAATCTTTGAAACCTATCATTGTCCAGAAGAGGTGAAGACTCCAGAAGAGAAATATTCATACATCCGTGAGAATGATTTGTGGGACATCTTCACACGCAAAAACAATGGTGAATACAGCTACTATGCAACACGCTTTGTTGGCTTTCCTGTAGGACAGAACTATCAGGATTGAAGTATCATCTCCAGATTAACAGAAATCATGTAAATTACAAAGGGTCAATGCCACCTTATCAGAAGATTATCAGATTAAACCAAAAAGAATTATCGCATCAAAAACAATTGACATAATCGCATACCATCCCAAAAGCAATTACATAACAAATACAAAAAAAACATATTATTCATCATCTTTTTCTCAACTGTCATAAATTGAAAAATCTAAATCAGCAAAGCATAACATTTGTGTACAAAAACAAAACATAATAAGTCTATTCCCGTACCAAAATTATAGAGATTTGAAGACAGTGCAAATCCTGTCAATCCCGGACCAAAATATAACTCAGTCATCAATCCAAAAACTCAACAGATTTGAAGACAGTGCAAATCCTGCCCATCCCCGACCAAAATATAAGTCAGTCATCAATAAAAAAACTCACCAGATTTGAAGACAGTGCAAATCTTTCCAATCCACGACCAAAATATAACTCAATCATCAACCCAAAAACTCACTAGATTTGAAGATAGTGCAAATTCTGCCCATCCCCGACAAAAATAGAACTCAGTCATCAATCCAAAAATTCACCAGATTTGAAGACAGTGCAAATCCTGCCCATCCCCGATCAAAAGAAATCTCAATCATCAACCAAAAACTCACCAGATTTGAAGACAGTGCAAATCCTGCCCATCCCCGACCAAACTATAACTCAGTCATCAATCCAAAAATTCACCAGATTTGAACACAGTGCAAATCTTTTCAGTCCCTAACCTAAAATATAATTCAATCATCAACCGAAAAACCACACCAGATTTGAACACTGTGCAAATCTTGTCAATCCCCGACCAAAATTTAACTAAATCATCAACCCAAAAACTCACCAGATTTGAAGACAGTGCAAATCCTGCTCATCCCCGACCAAAATATAACTCAGTCATCAATTCAAAAATTCACCTGATTTGAAGTCAGTGCAAATCCTGCCCATCCACGACCAAAATATAACTCAGTCGTCAATTCAAAAACTCACCAGATTTGAACACAGTGCAAATATTTCCATCCCCGACCAAAATATAATATAACTCAGTCATCAACCTAAAAACTCAACAGATTTGAAGACAGTGCAAATCTTTCCTTGAAGACAGTGCAAATCTTTCCAGTCCCTACCAATCCTCGACCTAACATTAACTCAGTTGACTATCAAAATATTGACCAGATTTGGCCCAAATTTATGTTTCAGGTACGTTAGGCAAGCAAATTGGAAATGTTTTCAACTATTTCAAATCTACATGGCTCTGAGTATCCCGTTTCTTACCTAATATCATTGATCATTTTCACTACAATATTCTGAAACAGGTTGATAATGCTTGTGACAACTCATGCCATTCAAAAAGCCTATGAAGAGGCATTTAAAGCAAAACATAAATTGATTACTTTTTCTCAGGGAAAGTTCAAAGCAAAAGTTTGCTGTATCTGTGACAGATTCATAAGAACAGGTGATGAAAAAAAACTTGACTTTAGTTCTCTAGCACATCCATATGTTAGAGATTATTTTCACAAGAAGAAAATCAAGTGGGACAATATGCCGTTTAAATTTGCTTCTGTGTCAGTTAGGAACCAAGTTCTGAAGCAATACACACAAAAATGTATCAATGGGAGAAGAATAATCCACAATCAACAAATTTAATTCAATGATTTCATTTTGTCACCAAAGACATATGCGATCAAGCCTTCTAGTGATAGAGAAGCTATCTCCCAATTTGGGTGCTGCAGCCAATGCTATAATGGTATTGAGAGCATGAAAAAGAACAATAATAAACAAGCCAAGCTTCCAAAATATGCTATAGCAAATGGACTCTTGCATGGATATCCTCCTAACGAACTATTAGATTTGACAGCAACAGAACTTGCCATTATCTCAGATGTGAGAATCAGCCAACACATATTTCATTTCCATGCTGGACAGCATCAAATGATTAAAGGGTATCACTTTTTGAGAAGAAACAATTTGGAATATACAAGTGGCGTTATCAACTATCTGGAATCAATTGGGAAGAATCAAATCCAAGTGATCCTAACAGGATCATTCACTAACCAACAAAAAATGGCAGTAAAAAAGAAAATGGAGTTCAGAATACAAAAAGTGAAAAAAGCCTTGCATTGGATGAAACAAAATATGGGTTACCTTGAGGATGAAAACATAAATGATACTCATATCATTTTACCTCTTTTTGTTGACAAGACCAATCAAATACCATCTTCCAACTCAAACATTGAACAACAATTTGAAATGCATGTCATCTTTCCTGACGAGAATCTACCCAGCACAACCAATGGAGGATTTGACACAGATAAACATTTCAAGGACCACTGTATAGAAGATCTCATTGACAAGAATGCCACCATGATCTGTAGAACATCCAACAACATACTGAAAGATTATGAAGGGAACAATTTCTTGCGTTCTTTCCCACTTCAATTTCCATATGGCATTGGATCTGTTGATGTGGATGGAGAAGAGAGAATGAGTCCTGATTATCTGAAATATTTATCAGAGTTATCATCACCATGCTTTCATAAGGGTGAATTTGTAGCAGTTATGTACAATTTTGTACAAAGAGTCAAAATGGTGAAACATTCCTATTTAAAAACAACAAAAAACCTGAGGTGCAACTTTTCACAGCTTGACCCAGTTCAACTCAAACAAGCATCAATCAATTTTCTAGATGGAAATGTGGTGCCAGAAACAAATGAAGATTTTTTTCTATCTAAAATAAGGGGAGTAACAAGTTCAATGGGAAATACAAATGCAGCTTCTGATCTTGCTAGAAAGAAAATGTTTCAACTGATGGCACATTATGGATTGCCTTGCATTCTATTCACCATCACTCCAAATGATTCAATCAATTTTAGGATTAGAGTGATGTCAAAATCCAAGGATGAAGAAGTTACTTCTGAGGATTTCCCAGATCTTTTTAAGCGAGAACAACCACCCATTGATGATTGTGATCTTTTTCAGTTTGTGACAGAGTGCTCATCGATAAGAACAACATATCCAGGTATTTGTGCTATTGAATTTGAAAATATTTTGGAAATAACCATCAAGTTCATATTGGGATGGGATAACAAGGAAGGTAACATCAAAGATATGGGTTTATTTGGAGATTTAGAAGCATATAGTGTTGCAGTTGAAGAACAAGGACGTGGCACTCTGCATGCACATTTTGTTTTGTGGATAAATAAATGGAATGATCTGCTACAAGATTTGCATACGGAGGACAAGCAAGATGGGGCAATAGAGACCATGAAACACTATGCACAAAACATACTGACAACAAAATTGTTTCAGAACTTTGATTCTATTCAGTGCAGGAATCCTGAGTGTTTGAGTTTGGTTTCAGAATCTTTTGAGAAATGCACAGAACAGGATTTAAGGAGCTTGAGACTTAAACATGGTCACACATCACTGGGTGACAAAGCAATTTTCAAATGCAGAGCCTGCTCGAAACTATACACAAGTGAAGATTTGGCGCGTGAAAGTTTAGATTTCCTCAAAAGTATACCAACATCAAATGAAACTGGAGAACAATATTTCATGTATCACAAGTTTTGGAATGGTGTGACTAAGCAATCAAAATGTCAGGTGACAATGGAAATGGCATTGCATAAAGAAACTGCTGCCCAAATTAAAAGTGGGTTTTTCCCGCGCCTTGGATCAATGAAATACAAAAAAAACCTTCACATTGTGAATTTGTTACGCAATTTGCATGCCTCAACACATGCAAGCTCATGTCACAAAAAGGACAAAAATGGTGAATGTAGGTTCAAGCTCCCGCTTCCTGCTTGTGATGAAACAAAGATACATTTTGAAGATGAAGAATTAACATCATTTGATTGGACAGGCAAATGCAACAAGAAACAATTGTTTGTCTGGGAACATGAGAGAACACATCAGGATTGTTTTGCCAATTCAAACAATAGTATTGTAAGTTCTATTTTTCAATGCAACAACAATGTTATTTGGGGGGTGGATGGTGCAGGGATTTATTACCTTACATGTTATGCCTCAAAAAGTACACAAAAGGATGATAAAGAAAAGATCAGTGCAGTTGCAGAAAAAGTAATCAAACAACTTGGTGAACAACAGAGACAAGAAAATGAAAATGTCACAATGAATGATGAAGAACATGATGAACCAAACACAGTAAACCACAGAAATGACTCTACAGCACAACTAAACGAAACAAATGAAGAAGATGATCTGATGAGGGAAAAAGTTGGAATAAGAGCTATTCTAAATGCATTGTTCAAAGTGACACAAGATAACATCACTTCAGCACCAATGGCTGCCTACCTGACAAGAAACCATACAAGATTTAGGTTCTCAGAAGAGTTTTCAACATTGGTGTTGAGCAATTATATTGAGAATGATCATGTTGTTGATGGTGTTCTAAAACTGAAAGAAGCCAATGAAAGTGACAATGAAGAAGACTTGCCAGTTTACATATCACAAGTAGCGAATTATATTTGCAGACCAACAGAACTAGAGGGTGTGTGTCTTTATGATTTTGCATCAAAGTATTATACAAAAATGAGAAGAAGTAAGACATCACTGGACTTTACGGATAACCATCCCTCCAAAAACCATTCATTTTGTGATGAATACAAAAAACCTAAACTTCCAGGTATCTGTCACTATGATTTGAAATCGACGTCAAACTTTAGGAACAAACAAATTGGGAATTTTGTCCCACAGCATGAAAATGAAGAACACCAGGAAATTGCTTTAGCAATGGAAGATTATGCTAAAAGAGCAAGTGTGTTATTTTCACCATTCAGAAAGCTTTCTGACCTCCAATTGAATTCCAAATATCTTCCCTATTTTCAATCTTTTTTAGCAAATGGTTTGCTAAAACAAGAGCATCAGAATATTTTGAAGAATATTCAAAGGACACATAACAGCTTGATGGGTGGACGTGCAAAAGATGCACTAGAGAGAGTGACCTTACCACCAGATACTAGGTGGACACATGATGAATCAAATGCAGAAGACAACAACAGAAATAATATCAACATCTTGGATGAATTGGATCTTTTTGGAAACACAGTTTTAGGATTGGATGATGACAACTGTTTTAGAACGAGTCATAATCTATTTTCCTTCAACACATCAATCATTACTAAGGCAGGAAGCAATCATTGTGGACACAATTTGATTAAGGCACCAAATATTGACCAAACAAAAACAATATTTTGTTCAGCTTCTAGAGTATCATTAATGGAAGATGGTGAAGATACAGATATGGGCAGGGATTGGCATGAGCTTGACATCACAAACATGATTAAAGTGATGGTAACACACCATACTGTTGTTACAAATGAAGAGATCACAAACTTATCTGCCACGGGTACTTGTGAAAACATGATTGCATATGGTAAAGAGATATTCAATGGTGACAAACATCAAATGATAGCATTTGTATACATTGTCTCTGGATTTGTACTGAGAGTTTATGAAAAACAAAAGAAAAATGGAATGCAAAAAACAAGAAACACAAGGAGAAGATTATCTGGTGAATTGGGAAGACTTGCACCATTCAATGAATTTGGTGAGGAGGAAGAGAACGATGATTTTGACTCATCTATTTCAAGGCGTGACAAGATCAACTTCAGTACAACAGTTCAGATGTTGCAAGAAATGCATGAACATAGACAACAATCCATAGCATTTCTATCGGGTGCAGGTGGTACAGGGAAAAGTCGCGTGATCAGAGCAATTCTGTCTTATTGCAAGGAATTCTGTGAAAATTTGAACATCAAGTTTACAAGGCAAACAATTGTTGTTACAGCTTTAACTGGATGTGCAGCAGTGTCAATTCATGGTAGCACTCTTCATAGTGCTTGCCACATTCCAGTGAAAGAGAACGATTCATCCCTTGAAAAATTAAGTGAATTCAAAGAAGATTGGGTTGACACAGAAATGATCATTATTGATGAAATATCCTTTGCAAATTATTCATTGTTAAACAGGCTGCATAAAACATTAAATGAATTGAAGGATGCTCCAAGAACAAATACATTGTACGGTGGTATCAATGTACTCTTTGCTGGAGATTTCAATCAGCTACCTCCCATAAATGGAACCAAAATATATGATGAGCAATATACAACAATGTTCAGGGATGCTGTCAATGTGATGCTGGAATTAAAAACAAACCACAGGTTTCAGGAAGATGCATCATATGGAAAATTGTTAGAAAGAATTTTTAAAATTGGGCTTAGTGAAGAAGATGCTAAGCTTATCAACTCAAGGAAAGTGATTGAGAGTGATTCTTTACCAATGGCAATATCTTATGCGGTAGCAAGAAACAAAGACAGGTGCGCAATCAATGATGCAATTTTTGCCCTTCATTTACAACAAACCCATTCCAAGAACATTCAAGACCCTATTCCCTTGCACACCATATGCATTCGAGCATCCAATGTTGAATACAAATATGCCAAAAGCAGAAAAGATTACAAGGCCTTTCCAGATAAAGGAGATATATTTTACAGTTGTTGCTCTGATGCAGATGTTACAGAAAGAAGAGGAAGTACACATGTTGATCCATTTCTAAAGCTATATATTGGTTGTCCCATCATGATAACAAGCAATATATCTGTTGAAGAATCTATAGCTAATGGTTCAATGTGTGAATTTAAAGGTTTGATTTTGAAACAAGAGATGAACAGTTTTGAAGCCCTTGAGAGTGTTGTGATCAATGGCTATTATGTCAATTGCATTGATGCTGATAAAATTGAATCTATACAAGTTATTCTAACAGATACCAATACTCCCGAAGAACAACCCATATACAACCTCAAATTGCCTGAAAAAGATATTTATGCCTTGTGCAAGTATCCTTCTCTGTTTAGTGAGCACATCAGTCACAAATCATCAAGACAGAATTTGAGCGTCAAACTCAAACAATTCCCTCTCAACATTTCCCATGCTAGAACTGTGCATAAATTACAAGGGCGTTCCATAGACAATATTTTGGTTTCGAGTTGGAACTATAGGATGCAACATTGGATATATGTTGTTTTATCAAGGTGTAAAACATTGAATGGATTGTACTTGAGGGATGAGATAGATCATACCAAAGTCAAGGGAATGTGTAAAGAAATTAAAAATTTCTATGATGAATTCCAGAAGGAAAAACAACCACCATCAGTGTTGATTGAAAAAGTTACCAATAGTTTCTAACAATAGTAAATCCTGGCCGTTCACAACCACAATATCACTCAGTCATCAACCCATAAACACACCAGATTTAAAGAATATAACTCAATCTTCAACCCAAAAACTAGCCAGAAATGAACACAGTGCAATTCTTGCCCATCCCCGACCAAAATATAAGTCAGTCATCAATCCAAAAACTCACTGGATTTGAATACAGTGCAAATCCTGCCCATCCCCGACCAAACTATAACTCAGTCATCAATCCAAAAACTCACCAGATTTGAACACAGTGCAAATCCTGCCCATCCACGACCAAAATATAACTCAGTCATCAATCCAAAAATTCACCAGATTTGAAGACAGTGCAAATCCTGCCCATCCCCGATCAAAATAAATCTCAATCATCAACCCAAAAACTCACCAGATTTGAAGACAGTGTAAATCCTGCCCATCCACGACCAGAATATAACTCAGTCATCAATCCAAAAATTCACCAGATTTGAAGACAGTGCAAATCCTGCCCATCCCCGATCAAAATATAACTCAATCATCAACCAAAAACTCACCAGATTTGAAGACAGTGCAAATCCTGCCCATCCCCGACCAAACTATAACTCAATCATCAACCCAAAAACTTACCAGATTTGAACACAGTGCAAATCCTGCCCATCCAAGACAAAAATATAACTCAGTCATCAATCCAAAAATTAACCAGATTTGAAGACAGTGCAAATCCTGCTCATCCCCGACCAAAATATAACTCAGCCATCAACCCAAAAACTCACCAGGTTTGAAGACAGTGCAGATCCTGCCCATCACCAACCTATACACATGTTCATTACCTGTAGACTTGTACATGGTTTTTGTACTGGGTATTTATTGTGGTAGACTTGTACATGGTTTTTGTACTGGGTATTTATTGTGGTATTTTTATTACATACGGTACACTCAGAGTATTTCGTTGCAAATTAGTGTGTACTGTCTATGTGGTACTTGCATTACTACTGGTAGTAGTACCTGTAGTAGTACTTGTACTGCTTGGCATGTACTTGATGGTCTGTCCTTTTTCCGTTTTTATGGTCTGTCCTCTTTTCGTTTTTATGGTCTGTCCTTTTTCCTTTTTAATGGTCTGTCCTTTTTCCTTTTTAATGGTCTGTGCTTTTTCCATTTTTTTGGTCCGAGCAAGTTGTATCTGATTTTCTATTTTTTAATTGCAAATTAGTGTGTACTGTCTATGTGGTACTGTAGTAGTACTTGTACTGCTTGGCATGTACTTGATGGTCTGTCCTTTTTCCGTTTTTATGGTCTGTCCTTTTTCCGTTTTTATGGTCTGTCCTTTTTCCTTTTTAATGGTCTGTCCTTTTTCCTTTTTAATGGTCTGTGCTTTTTCCGTTTTTTTGGTCCGAGCAAGTTGTATCTGATTTTCTATTTTTTAATTGCAAATTAGTGTGTACTGTCTATGTGGTACTTGCATTACTACTGGTAGTAGTACCTGTAGTAGTACTTGTACTGCTTGGCATGTACTTGATGGTCCCTTAACCGCGGCTGGCATGCGCGCGCGTGCGCGCGCAGGCATAGCCAGAAGAATCAGGTAAAAAGCTGTTATTTTAATTGAGGTATCATTCCTTCCCGTCTGTTTCGATCGAATAAATTCGATTCGTATCAGAGTAGATAGCTGTAAATACATCAAGTCCGACTCATTCATGTACAAATTGTACCAATTCTAACAAGTCCGATATTATTTCTCACCAACTCTCTCATCTGGCAAGGTTGATGACAACGTGACGACCAACTTGATCTAAGACAGATTTTAATCGTATGATTTTTTTCTTTATTCAGGTTAAATCTTATGGTTACTTGCAACCATAAAAATGAGAGTTTGCTACCATAAAAATGAGCGCGCGCCACTAGATATTACTATTGCTTTTAGAAGAAGCATCTCATTTCCGTAAATAATTATTTGGGTCCTGTTTTTTACGATTTTTAGTCGTAGCGTTTGTACCAAGTCTACTTGTTAAAAACAGATTTTTTTAATATTTCTACGTATTTTCCCCCCCCCCAAACCCCCCCCACATAAACTCCGTCTACAAGGTTACGTTGTCAACTCCTAGGGTTAGTGTTAAACGTTCAACTAACAACTCCACCAATTTCTGAAAGTATCACACGAGCTACGGGAGCAATTCCTGATCATAATGATAAACATATCATAGGATCTTCCTAACGGTAATCCGGATTCTTTGTCTTCGAGCTCAACTGCGTTTCTCGGTGGGAAACGCCATTCGGTCCTCAGCATTGTAGGATGCTGGGTCTGATAAACTGAAGAAACTGCGCCGTAACAAACCGCGTTGTTACAGTAATAAAACAAAAGAAAGTACGTAAGAATAATCAAGTACGCGATCGATCGAAGGATCGATAGGGTAATTACTCTTGTCGTGTCCGATTCATTCATGTGAATCGATTGCTGGCATATTACCGTGTAATTTGCCACAATAATGTTCGTAATCATAAGACACAAACACACGTAAACTGGCCATCTTTGGTCGGTCTTTTACCGTATAATTCGCCGTGATATTCTTATCGGAATATCACATGTAAGCGTATCTTATCGTGTAGAATTAGTACTATAATGTACGTAAATTTTAGGGCATGATAGTGTTTTATAGTTGTTAATTCTTTGAAGAGTGAGCTGATGGGGAAAAACGGTAAAGAGACAATCCACATAAAAGCGTCAACGATTATTCACTCAGAAATAACCTTACAAATAAGGTTATTTGCCCTTATGACTTTTCGTACGATACGCCCGCTTAGTACGTACGGATTGTAATACGCGTTTATACGGTGAATTCTTTTCATCGGAGCAATAACTGTCAGTCTAGTATAGAACATATCGGCATCGATATGGCATTTTGAGTGATAATCCTTTTCAATAGAAAATTCCGTTGCGTGATGACCGATTGCATTGAGTGTTGTACGACTAACAACCTCATTCATCACGGTCGTTTCTTGGTTTACAAATTTGACCATTGGACTTAAACAAAGCTGCATTTCCTTCACAATGTGTAGGGCTGTCTGTTCAAGGCTGTCTTTTGTTGTAGGGTCCACATTCTTTTTGAAAACATACACACCATTTCCCGATGTCAATCGATTTGGTCTCATCCCCATAATAGCATATCCATTGTTGACGCTATCACATTTGGTTCCTTGGCCTATTTTGGGTTTAGATTCAACAATTTCCCCAGCAAATGTTCTGGTAATTTCTATATTTCCGGGAGTACCCAAGCATTGTTTTGCAAATTGTGTGGAAGCTTTTGCAAAGATTTGCAATGATGGTTCTGATTTGTCAAACGCTAAAATAAACTTCTTGTTGGTACTATACAATGTCGTGAAACTTTCAATAGACACAGCCTCTTCTGACGTATATTCCTTTCTCCAACTGTTTTCAAACCCCACCTTGTTTCCATGAAATAACCTTCAACCTCTTTACAATTGTTAACTGTTTTCAATGCTATTTGCTTGACATGTTGTAAAATTGCATTTGCATCTTGACGCCAATTCCTGTCCCTTTCTCCTGTCTTGTTTGTTTTCATCTGAGACAATTGATCATAAGTTTGGTGGATTGTTGTCGATGGTGCTGCGTTTTTGAGAAAATTTGAAGACATTCTCTGTTTCCTTCTTTTCTCATCTTTTCTCTTTGCTTTTTGTCTCCCTCCTCGTTTTGGCAATTGCTTTGTTGTTGTTGCTTTCAATTCGCGCGCCGTTCTTTTGGTTGTTTCCATTGTTGCTGACATTTTTCCCCCTTTGCTGTTTCGGATCGGTTGCTGTTGCTGTTGCCAACAATTGTTGTTGGATTGCTGTGAATCGCTGCTGTTGGAGGAGGAGGAGTGCTGTTGCTCTTGCTGTGGCCGACGTTGTTGCTGCTGTTGCTGTGGCCGATTGTTGCTGTTGCTATAGACGACGACTAATGTTGCCGACGATTGTTGTTGCTGTGGCTGTTTCCAACGATTGCTATGATTCGTTGCCGTTCTGTTGCTGCCGTCAATTTTTGTGTCTATTGGAATAGTCTATAACAATCTACAATGATTGAAAAAAATTGAGGTGATTATCTATTGAGTTAGAGTAAATGATAACAACAGAATAATATAATGTACGTGCTATCAACCTACACCGTTGGCTTCCTTTTGTTGTTGGCTTCCTTTGGTTCTTGCTGTTGCTGTTGTTGTTGCCAACAATTGCCGTTGCCGGCGATTGTTGTAGCTGTTGCTGTTGCCGAGGATTGTTGTTTCTGTTGCTATTGCTTTCGCCGACGATTGTTGTTGCTGTTTCCAATGATTGCTGTTGCCTTCCATTCGTTGCTCCTTCTTCCAATCTGTTGTTCTGATGATCGTTGTTCCGATCTGTACCTATGAAAATAAGAAGGAAAACAGAAGTGAGTAATACATCATCAGCAATGTAGGGTGTAGGCATCATTGTCCATCTAGTATCTCACGTTGTTCCTTTTGCTACCGGTTTGCGTCGCGCTGCTTCCAATGATTTGTGTGTTCCGATGATTGTTGTTCCGGCCGTATGAAAATAAGAAGAAAAACAGAAGTGAGGAATACATCATTGGCAATGTAGGATGTAGGCATCATTGTCCATCTATCTCAGGTTGTTATTTTTGTTGCCTCTGCCGTTAATTTGTGTTGCTGCCGATTCCTTGTTGTCCGCCGCCGTTGATTTGTGTTGTTGTTGCTGCTGCAGCTGCAGCTGCCGCCGTTGATTTTCCACCATCGAATTGTTGTTGTTGTTGTTGTTGTTGTCGTCGTCGTCGTGTTCGTCACTGTACCTCCATGGAATCTGTCGTTGATTTGAAGACTTGTACCTCCTATGTCAGGAACAACAGTAGCAAGTTCCTGTTGATATAGATTGCAAGGGATACAGAATTTTTGCTTTCGAGATGTCTCTTTCCAGCAAATACTCTCTCGTCCAAAGCTTTCCACTTCTTTTGCAGTACAAGGCTGTTAATTCGGACTAAAATAGGTGAGCACAGATTACCTACCTAATGCTGATCAACGATCACGGTATGATCGTTGGATTAAGTGGAATCCCACGTTCTCAGACGGAGTGCCTAAAGCAACTCTACTCAGATAAGTCAGGAGGGAAGGTCTTTCAAATTTAGTGTGTGTGTGTTCGATTTAAAAAAAATTGGTGGAGTTGTTAGTTGAACGTTAAACACTAACCCTAATCCTAAGAGTTGACAACGTAACCTTGTAGACGGAGTTTATTGGGGGGGGTTTGGGGGGGGGGGGGGGGGGAATATGTAGAAATATTAAAAAAATCTGTTTTAACAAGTAGCCTTGGTACAAATGCTACGACTAAAAATCGGTAAAAAGCTTAGCCAAACATTTATTTACGGAAATGAGATGCTTCTTCTAAAAGCAATAGTAATATCTAGTGGCGCGCGCTCATTTTTATGGTAGCAAACTCTCATTTTTTTGGTTGCAAGTAACCATAAGATTTAACCTGAATACAGATTAAAATCATACAATTCTCGTCGTTGTCATCATCGGCCCGTCGTTTCTCATTTAAATTAGAACTGGCGCCAATGACGTCACTTGATTGGTAGTAAAGATCACTTGGTAGAGTCGGTATGAACGTATGTAGCTTGTTCGAATTTAAAATAGTAGAACTCGATGTCCGCGGCAAATTCCATCGGAAAAGAAAAACAAGGCGACCGAGGTGCGAAAACCCCGATCATCACTTAAAATCAAATCATATGAGAGTTCGAATTTAAAATAGAGCTCGCACGAATGACATCACTTGATTGGTAGTATAGATCAATTGGTAGGATCAGTATGAAGGTAGCTAAATACAGCATGAGTATGTACTGGATGGGGGGGGGGGGGGGGGCGCGCGAGCGGGGGGGTGTTGTCCAAATTTGAAAAACTAAAAATTAAAAAAATGGTTTCTTTCACCCTCTGAAAAATGGGACTGAAAGGATTTGCACTGTGTTCAAATCTGGTGGGTTTTTGGGTTGATGACTGAGTTATATTTTGGTTGTGGACTGGAAAGATTTGCACTGTGTTCAAATATGGTGGGTTTTTTGGTTGATGACTGAGTTATGACTGAGTTATAGTTTGGTCGGGGATAGGCAAGACTTGCACTCTCTTCAAACATGGTGGGTTTTTTGATTGATGATTGAGTTAATTTTAGGTTGGGGATGGGCAGGATTTGCACTGTCTTCAAATCTGGTGGGTTTTTGGGTTGACAATTGAATTATATTTTGGTTAAGGACTGGAAAGATTTGTACTGTGTTCAAATCTGGTGGGTTTTTGGGTTGATGACTGAGTTCTATTTTGGTCGGGGACTGGCAGGATTTGCACTGTTTTCAAATCTGGTGGGTTTTTTGGGATGATGACTGAGTTATATTTTGGACGGGGATGGGCAGGATTTGCACTGTCTTCAAATCTGGTGGGTTTTTGGGTTGATGCCTGACTAATTATTTGGCCGGGGATTGACAAGATTTGCACTGTCTTCAAATCTGGTGAGTTTTTGGGTTGATGATTGAGTTATATTTTGGTCGGGGATTGACAAGATTTTCACTGTCTTCTAATCTGGTGAGTTTTTTGGTTGATGATTGAGTTATATTTTGGTCTGGGATTGGCACGATTTGCACTGTGTTCAAATCTGGTGAGTTTTTGGATTGATGACTGAGTTATATTTTGGTCGGGGATGGGCAGGATTTGCACTGTGTTCAAATCTGGTGAGTTTTTGGATTGATGACTGAGTTATATTTTGGTCGGGGATGGGCAGGATTTGCACTGTGTACAAATCTGGTGACTTTTTGGGTTGATGATTGAGTTATATTTTGGTCTGGGATTGGAAAGATTTGCACTGTCTGCAAATCTGGTGGGTTTTTGGATAGATGACTGAGTTGTATTTTGGTCGGGGATGGGCAGGATTTGCACTGTGTTCAAATCTGGTGGGTTTTTGGATTGATGACTGAGTTATAGTTTGGTTGGGGATGGGCAGGATTTGCACTGTGTACAAATCTGGTGGGTTTTTGGGTTGACGATTAAATTATATTTGGTTAGGGACTGGAAAGATTTGCACTGTGTTCAAATCTGGTGGGTTTTTGGGTTGATGACTGAGTTATTGTTGTTACTCTAAAAATCGACCAAAGGTATATGATGTTAAAATTTAAAGAGATGTGAGCATATCATGAGATTGCTCTGTTACTGTGTATTTTACTGTATTCGACCGGTATCCCTGTGTTAGTGCTGTATGTAGGGATGTCTAAACCGGTCGTCGTAGATCATGT